>KI915042.1:5867832-5952722 GCA_000473445.2 Anopheles farauti | reverse complement strand
AGGACCGATCGTTACTAAGCAAGTGTGGGTGCACTTATTTAGTATGATACACAGGCAAGACGGATCGCTTAGCACGCGTACTAATGCAAACACACTTGGAACGCTTACCGGGGTCAGTGCACTTCGAAAGTATCATCAACAGCTGATCGATAGCAAAAATAAACACGTCTGATTCGCTTCGTGGTTGGAGACAGAATGAATTAGAAATCATTATTATTAATGAATTTTATGTTTATATTTTTTAAAGTTTGATGTAAGATAATTTCAATACTCACAAAACATTTTACAAACTTATGTTTACATATTTGCGGATATTTTATATAACGCAACAATCGCACCCTAACTCAATGCATATTTTGAAGCATTTTAGAATAGCATTTGGATGTTGCAGTATGAGAAGTTAGTGTTCAGTAGCTAAAAAGATACGTACAACTGATACAGCCATATAGAAGTTTAATCGAGTAAACTAAATTCTACTGCTGCTATATAAACATACTTCAAACTACAATACAATAGGAATAAACTGTGAAACTAAAACATCAATACAATTTGAGTTAGCTGGGGTTTTCAATAAGCTCAGTTTGAGAACACTTATTCAAAAACCCACCTTACTAAAATTGTCTTATTCTAATTTGACAAATAAAAATATCAGATTGGATTAGATTTTCAGCGGTGCAATATAGACTATATTAATGAAGTAAAGCATCTGAAAATCTGCATAAGAAACCGATAATGCTCTAGTACATAAAACCTGCACACCACCTTCATTCGTAGCTTCCTTTGAATAATCCGTATAATTACTATTGCATTTACTGCAGCTGTGGCTCTCGCCATTGAACACAAGGCGTACTGCCTTCGTCGAACTTTTTTGACCACCATAATCATCGCACCATTCTCATCGTAGTTTATCTTTTGGTGCGAAGAAAACTTCTCCCGACCAGCTTTGGCAGGAGCTGGGCACTGTTTCTGTTTTTGTTTCGCTTCTTTTCTTTTTTTTTATTAAACTCCAACCGTTAAAGCTATTGGAGCACAAAAGCAGCATCTTCGCGCGAATGGCGTGCAAAGACGTTTATAGAAGCAGGAACTGAGTAAGTGGTGAGAAAACGAAACGCAAAAAAAAACTAACAACTACATGATCATAGAGCAACCATCGCTGCTGGCTGCAGTGCTATGTATAACGCCTGCAGCACGGCTGCATCTTGCACTTTCGTGCACGCTTCTGCCCGAATCGCATCGGTCGAGATCGGTCGAGACATTGCTGGCGACCCGTGCCGCCTAGAAGAAGGATTGACCCATGTAGCGCATCGCACTGGACCAGAAGACGTCCAGATCCGTCCATCCAGAACGAAAGACGCATCCGGTGAAGCGAAAAAGCTGAAAAGTACGTGCGACGGGGATGAAAGTACCTACACGGATGGAGCTTTCAGCTTCTGCATGACCGAACTTTAACGAAGACTTAGGCAGGCTCCGGCCCCGATGTCAGACGATGTTGGACCTCAAGGATCGACGCTTGCGGTGGATTGTGGTGGAGCCGGCCCATCTTCCCAGGCCAGGCGAAACAAGAACTCACCGAAGCAAACTCTACGAGGGCCGGGCAGTCGCTCGGTTCTGGCACACGAACATATTGCAACAAAGCGGCTTGTAATAGGTTGGCCTTTTCTCCAAGAGCGGACCTGTACAGCGCTGTAAGTAGTTCTCTAATTAAATTTAAATTTAATCCTCCTTTTCCCGGAGGAAATTATGGTTTCCTTTCTTGTGGTTTTCTACATTCGCAACTTTCGGACGTCGATGCTGTATGTGTGTGTGTGTGTGTGTGTGTGTGTGTGTATATGGTTCGTATGTGGTTTTTCCCGAAATGCTTGCTGGGCTGTGTTTGTGTCGATAGCAAGTTTTGGTTACTTCCAGAAGGTACGGCGGCTCTGCCCTGAACCTTTTACCTCAGCAACGAGCGAAAGTCCACTGTCTATTCCCGATCGATCCTATCTCATTCCGGGTGGAATAGTTTAAAACTTAAACCAATAGAGGCGCACGGTGGATTGAAACCCCCCAATAAAGATGCTGAACGTTATGAAGCCTTTCCGATAAACAGCATACCGTGTGCTTAGAGTTTTGAAAATTTGCTTTGCGGTCTGGGATGATTGGGATTTTACGGTTCGTTGAGCAGGTATCGTAAGTAAAAAAGATTTCCAGCTT
This sequence comes from Anopheles farauti, assembly GCA_000473445.2. NCBI lineage: Eukaryota > Metazoa > Arthropoda > Insecta > Diptera > Culicidae > Anopheles > Anopheles farauti. The sequence goes on along the minus strand of KI915042.1, from coordinate 5,950,529 downwards.
GTTTAGTAATATGTACCAAGTGTGGTCGGTTTCGGGTTCGATCGCTGCGTGGTTTGTAATTATTGTTTATTGTTCATTAGTGTGGCTCAATTTGTTGCTCACAGGTGCACCGTAAACCACTGAAAATTTAATAAGCTGTGTCACCTCACTATTACTTACACGCAACGACTTTTTGTGTGGTGAAAATATATCTAATTAATTGTTAAAGCTTGGATGGTTACTGCCACAAGTGAAGTGTATTTGTTTTCTTTTGAATAAAAATAAACAAATTTTGACTCTGAGTACTTGCCACAGTACCAGTTTTCTTATAAATCTGATTATTATATTACAACATGAACGTTTCGTTTTGACCAGTTATGTTGTACAATAGTTACTTAGATATGTGTAATGTTATCATGCCTCAACCACTTATCCTAATTCCTAATCCTGGAAAATAGGATACAATCAGATTAAATTTCGATAAAAACTACCTTACGTAATATGTTAATCCAAAACATTTCAAAGTCGTTCGGTTTCCATTCGGTTTGTCGGGGACATTGGTCAGGTTCTTTATTTTCTTTAGCATTAAAAATTTTTATTCAAATATTTCTAATTGATTTTTATATCAAACATAATGATTAATTAACATTTTATAATGAGAAAACTTTGGAATTACCCTACCGGAATTACCGTTGGAGACAGCCAACTGAGAAATTGTTTTTTACTCTTAGTTTGAGCTTTTTTCCACAGTGTTATAAAATAATATTTTTATTTCATATTTCATCAATACATCAACCAATATGTATCTTGAATATGATTAGTTATTGTCAGCACAGCAATCGAAACGAACCATTTTAACATCATACGACCTGCATCGCACCTATTCGCGTAAAAATATTCGAGCCATAGAAAAAGACTTGCAGCAATAAAAAATCGGTGCAAAATTTCATTAATTCTCGCGAACAAACCACTGCGTCGAAATAACACGAACAAGCGTCGTAAAAGAAGACAAGCAACAAAAAAAAATGACCCCATGGTGCAAAATCGAACGCACACCCGTTTGCACTACCATCAATCATTATGAACCTCACCCGTCGAATGCAGCTGTTTCCAGCACCAGCAAGGGTTTGCGTTGGCAGTGGATGGACGGTGCGAATTTACACTCACACAAATACATTTACAAAAACAGGACACACCCTGCTCCCGCGAACATCAGTAATACCGAAAAATTGCATGTTTTCACGCTTCATCGCACCACCACCAACGGTGGCGTGTTTCTACCCGGTCTTGCCGCAAGTTAATCGCCTGTGGAGAAGGGTCGGCAAAATTTACGTTTATAGCGAACGCACCGGACTTCAGAATCACCTCCACTGTCCCGATTTCATGTGTTCGCAAAACTTACTTCCAACAGCGAAGGCTGGCTATGAAACACCAGCAAAGTAGTACGAATGCAATTTCCGTTCCATTGCCATCCATCTACATCGCGCTTGATTAATATCGGAAATTTACACCACACAAATAAGCGTTGCATCGTGGTTATGTGCGGACAAAATTTGGACACCTCCCGCTCCACTCGCTTCCTCATTTTGATGCCGTTTTTTGCTGTACCGTTCGGAGGCAAATAATAGCAGCAACACGATACCCGGTGCAATGAGGACAATGTGAAGGCATTCAGTCGATTTTCCGAACCGACCCTGATGCTGCGGCGGATGCTGCGTTGCGTTGCAAAAGCTTCCATACGGCTTTCTCATCACCCACCTACCGCACCATACACCATACAAACGCCACATTTGACGTCACATCACAACGCCATTCCGTTCGATAAGCAGTCGCGGTTCATCAGTAAGTGGGCACACACATTTATGGTTAGAGCGCGTAACATTTTTCTCTTGTTTGGTTTTGCTGGATGCAAAGTGTTCCGGGGCTAGTGACCTGTGCTGTGGAAAGTCCTTGTAATGTTTATGTATGTGTCTGTTGTGTGTTACTGGATTGACACCACCTACATGGGAGACGGTTCGGGGAAGATTGGTCAAAATTTTATTAATGGGCGAAAATTAATTTCGTCTCGGCTTGAAAAGCTACCGATATACATGGCAGTCTGCCGCCCGAAGTGGCACGAAAATTGAGTGTCGGCTTAAGTGACAAAGAGATGAGCAATGATTGAAAAAAGTTCTACTCATTTTCATCATTTAAGCGATAGGACATCTGGCGCCAACACCAAACGCACATGCTTTCATTTACTTAATCAGTGAAGACGTTTAAAGTAGTGATCTTTTAAATCCTCGCAAGTGGTTGGTAAATATGTTTTAATTACAGTATGCAGAAAAAAGCAACTATCTTTTATTGGTTACCAGCGTAATGCATTATTCCTATTATGTGTGTCTATCTTTTATTTGTGTTTAGACAAAACTATTACTTAATATATTATCATTTCATTCTACATTGGTTTATTATAACTGTCTTTTAATTAAATTGTTTTTTTTTTATTCAAAAATATACCTAAGGATCTGATTACAGATAAAAAATAATGTTATTATCATTTCATTGGTCAATAGTTGATCAGATAGTTGATAGAGATAATGATAGTTTTTGTTGAACTAGTTATTTAAACTTTTATTCTACTACTGTTTAGACAAATGTTTAAAAGCATAAAGAAGCATATTAACCTATTATCGCACTTGTATATATCAAGTACGTTAATACAAAACCATTGCAATCGTCGTTTCTCATCATCGTTTCTCAGTTTAGTTGATTTTGAGTAATGTTAAAATGTAACATAATGTAATACCTCGAACTACTTCTTGCATGTAAAGCAGTCCGAGAGTGATATCGACACTCGGCTCTACACCTGGAAGTAGAACATTATTGTGCATTCTCCAGACTTCCATAAATAAGCCCTTGAATAAATGCAACCACCGTTAGCAGTGCTCAACTCCCTGCTCCAATGATTGGCACACATAGCTTTCAACACCAGCAATATTAACAGTTTATCACTACCATCCGAGGTGCAGAGTGTAAATGTGTAAATTTAAATGCGTTTGCAATAAAACAACCGACATCGTCCTTTTTATACCAGCACATGATTCTACGATATAGCTTGACGGCGAAAAGGGTTGTCATGTTGCTTTTTCGTAGTTCATGCTTGTATTTCCCACGCCCCCATCAACATGGCTTCGTTGGAGAAGGGTCATTCATTTACGACTTTCACGGTGTGTACGTTTCGTCCACCCTACACACCGACCCCGTCCATAGCATGTCATCGCGCTTGCTTCCCTGGAGATGGTGTATAATTTTTCACTCGTCTAAAACGCATAAGTTATCCGTACAAATTACATGCACATCAATCTTTCACCGAAAAATTCAAAGGCCACCGCATTCGTTTAGTTCCATTTTTATTTCACACACTTGGTTCGTTGGACGGGTTGGCCACCGTACGTCTCTCCCATATGTAAACAGAGCATGATGTAGGTTGCGAACCGACTCCATGCAGGTTGAACAACTCTGCTATCGCCCGTTTATCCATTTGATGCCCTCTTGGGTTGGCCGTACCGGTCAGTGAAGTCAGATAAACGAACAATGAATGCGGCACGAAGATAAATTATCGTACGATTATGGTCAGCATCGAATCAAGCATGACAGAGAGAGAAAAAGAGGGAGAGAGAAGTATGGTGAGAGGGCAAGCGTTTCAACAAAAAGTTCCCGTCGGGAGCAGTGGATTTGGGCAACATTTGGAGAGAACTATGGAGGCTGTTGAAACGAGTATTAAAAGTGCATTAGATGAAACATATTCTAACGCAATGGGATAAACGACGGACAGATCGTTTTGCTCTGGAGTGGTTGGGGAATCATAAGGCTTGGAGTAGATTTTTTCCTCCCTCTGTATACTTTTTAGCAGCTATTCCATTTTAATGGGTTCCATTCCGGTTGGAATGTTTGCGTTTCCGAGATACAATCGATTCTCAGTAACATGAAAGCTATTAGCTGTATTTATTTGAATAATCTTTTCAAATCGGCTCCATAAAATTAATGACCATCGAGCGGCTTTACACAGCTTATATGCTGATGTGCTGGTACTCATTACTCAAAACGTATTCTACCATTGAATGGTGGATGATTGTTGAACTTTACATATTGTGCTGTACTTTATATGTTATGCTGTAGGGAAAAATTATGAACAAAAGTCCACAAACAAACTATGAATTATTGTAACAGATGCAAATAATTCGATCGTAATTTGATGGATTATTTTAAAGTGACATAGTGCAGCACAAGAAGGCCCGTATTCATCAACTAATATTATAACCTCTTTTATCCAACGCTTCTCATAAAAATTTACGGTGCTTTATCATTTACTTCTTCTCGCAATGGATGCGCATCCTTTCTTATACTTTTACAATATATAACATATAACACTTTAGTTAACACTGACGAAGATACACACTTATGATCTCTAAGTCAATTGCAACATTATAATTATAGAACAGACAAACGCAGCAAATCAAACGACAATGAGGACGAGGATATAGGACACCCTGAATTGATCTTGTCGACGTTCAAGCGGGCTCGAAGGCTTCGAATACCACTCACACCCGCTCGATTTCAGGTTCAAGTTAGTCACCATAAAGATGTCTTGTAAAAAGATTGTTAGATTTTTTTAAAACCTCTATGAAATATCCAACATTTTTTAAACAAACTAATCCTGAAAAAAAACAATATGAAAAAAAACTTCATATTGAAAACTTATAAAATATTAATATTTATGTACAGGTATTACAACATAAGTATTGTAATAAACTATATGATGGTACGTAAAATATGGTTTCAGAGCAACTGAGCATTGCATATCGCAGCAGTGATCGGAAGGGGTACGGTGTGTATAGATAGAAAAAATGAGAGCGAATTTTTGTACTAATAAACTGAACAAAAAATTTGTTGTATCCGTTACTGTTTGTTGTATCATTTTGAGTCGCATTAATGAACGTTTCACTTTGCTCACGTCATTGCTAAGCGCAGTTTAGCCACATTTTCCTGGCGAAACCGAAGAAATCCATTGAGAGTTAGCAGCGCGGACTGTGGCTTAACGACGGTATTTAATGGCAAACACCATCGAATAATACCCGACGAGCATCCGCCGCTAAATTGCCCATCCGTTGGGTAACCGTTTCAGGCCCTCGGTTGCATTCCCTGAAAGAGGTCAATCAACGAAACAATAGATAATCACTATTGCTTCTGCTGGCTTTTGCTGCTGTTGGCACTTGTGTGCTTGCTGCAAGCTTGACCGCTATTTATGCAGCGAACGTCTATTACCGGTGTAGAAGCGAACTGAGCTGCACCGAACGCACCTCGGGACTTCGTTGTTCGTGATTGATAGTTCGGCTCATTGAAAAACAATTTCCACTGCCGGAAACTTCACCGGACACACAATCTAACCGATTACCCAGCACGTTCCCGGTCCTACGATCGAACTAAATTCAATAACGGAAATGGTGGTTCAAACTCCTGCAATCGCTCGGGCTATTACAAACCAGGACGCTCGCTTTCTCTCTCTCTCTCTCTCTCTCTCTCTTTCTATCTCTTTCTAGCATCCCCTCACTCTTACTCACTCTATGTCTGAATCACCCACCATCGAACACGCATGTGTTGATAAATTAGAGGTAAACAATCGCTACCAACGGCGCGCTCTAACGGGTTGATTTGGTGCGTTTTATGCACGCGAACCATTCGGAAACTTTACCTGCTGCGTCCACGTCCTAATCGGATAAGGCTCGTAAACTGTCCGGCCCATCCGTGGACACAAACCTTGCCGGCGCTGAGCGTGATTTTGCACGCAACCTGCTGCAAGGTCGGTTATTTAACGCTGATTTGGCCACTTGATGCTGGGACTCGGCTCAGACCGGCGCACCGGAAGGAAATAAGTAAGCCTCGTAAAGCCATCCTTTTGTTCGAACACGCGAGGGTATTGTTGCGTCGAAAGCGCACGAATCACCCGAACTAATTCGCCTGATAGACCTGTTATCCATCGAACAAGCATGCATTCGATGTATGTTACCGATTAAATGAACTTCAAGTTTTGTAGATTGCAGCGAAGTCGAAGTTTGTATGTAACCTTTTTGTAGCATTAAATTTTACAGTGTAATTTTACAATGTAATTTTCAGGTGCATTTGCTAGCAATTAGTAGGAACCATTCATAACAACGCTTAAGCATTTTTTAAACCAAATTGTTTAAATTAAACTGATTGTTACGCGTAGTAACAACAATAGCTGTCATTTTAAAACTGGATTATTTATTCTCGCTCACAATTTTCAGTACAATTTATTTTCAGTATTGTTAGCTAGATTATTACCAAAACAAAAGAAAAATCATTAATTAAAATTTTTACATCCATGGTACCAGAAAAATAAATGTACAATAGCACAGAAATTTCATAAATTTACATTTATTATTTAGTTTATTTTACTATGTAAACTAGTCTTTATTTTATTTTAAATATAAATTTAATTTAAATGAATGTGTCATTTTGAATAAATGGTCTTATAAAATTGTAAAATTTTTAGGAATGAATGTCTCAATATACTGTATTGTTTGTCTTCCAAATGCCGATATCATATTGTATCTTTCTCAAAATTCATTCCCATTAAACGCGCAACCGCCTCCCGTATCCATTGAAACGTGTATCAGTTTACGATGGATAATATGAACGTTCTGGTTGTTCATGAAAACAAACTTTACACAATGCCTTATGGTCCATGAAATTCGAAAAAATCGTTCACCTTAATCGAACGCCACCGCGCGTCGGCTACAGTATCCTGCCCGACGACATTCATCAACCGATTATATGAAGACGTTACCCAGAACTTCCAGATGTGTCAACCTACGACTCTGCGGAATCCACAAACCACCCCAAGGACAGAACCCGCGCCCTCATAAAACATCGCGAAACAATCGAATTCGAGTACACAGTCAACACTCGCATAAAACAACCGCATGAAAATAATAATTTGGATCTCGGAGACGGTGAGAAGGATGGGAAAACCAGTCGCTCCATAATCGTAAAGTTCGCGGTTAAAGATTATCATGATTTCGCCAGTGTGTCGTAGCGTTATGAGATACGGATGCGAGCGACACTGGTGAAGGTGCACTTTATTTTACTTTCTTCATACTGTGTGCCGAGACACCGGCTGCTCCATAAAGAAACGGTAGATTGAACCATAACTTTGATGATATATTGAACTGGGAAAGTTTGATGGAGTGCTTCAACTAAAACCAATCGCTTAATGGTGAAGAAACGTTGCCTGTGCTTCATTATAAGAGTCGAAGGGATAAAATTTCAAATAAAACAATGGAAAAACGATGATAAGTTAACATCTACGATAAAACACTCATAACGATTTTCAGCCATCAAGAACTAAAATTATGTAAAATTTGAACTTTCAAAAATAAAATTTTCATACACTTTGAATTGCATTACTTTGGAGGAAGTTGAAAACGAACAATTGATTGATCCAATTAGAAATGCCTGGCCATTTTCTCTTTCGTACATCTATTTCCTATAGAATATTTGCTGATCCCCAAAGGGTACATCTATATTAGATATCTTCTTCTTCACCAAATCAGACCGCTAGGCATCTTCACACGTGGCAGCGCATGTTAATATTTGAGTATCTTACCATTCATCATTGAACTGATATGTTCATTTTTCAAAAGATTCTAAAATACGACAAACGTATTCGTGATGGGAGAGGAAAAGAAGTATAAGCACACACAAGACAGATCACGTTCGCCCGAAAACGAACCCAAACCGGAACGTGCTCATCGTGCACCGGAAGTGATTCCGGAAGTAAAACCAAACAAAACCCCCGGTTGCCGGCTTATTTGAATGCACAAAATTCAGCTGCACGAGCACGAATGCTTGTGTGTGCGCTAGGAAGAGCACAGAGTAACATTGCAAGTAAAAAGAAAGCAAACATACTTTGACAATGCGATCGTGTAGAAAGGCTGGAAGCTTAAACGAGAGACACACTCAGCCAGGGAGGAGCAAGTGGAAAGCGTGAATAAAAAAGCACTTACCGACTGGCTCAAGAAGCGGAGAAAAACTACAGTCCAGAACTAGAAGCCACCATCAAACTCACACAATACTGGTAATAAACTCAGAAAAGCTGACTGACGCAACCTCACTGAAACTGTATGAGGCTGGTATGCACGCCGGGCCGCCACCGGAAGGAAAGGAATTTTTATTTTAAATCAACCATGGCGACAGCTTTGCTGGCTTCAAATCAACGCAAGGCGATCGCAATATGACAAAGAGAACAGAAAACCACCAGTCCAATCGCGAAGAGAGCTTCCATCGATTTTCGTCCTTTGGGACAGGCAAAACCGCATCGACAATCGCAGGCGTACGAGCTGATGAGATTGACAAGGAAGGGAATGGACAATAGAATCGATAGTACAATAAAAAATGCACAGCAAGAAAAAAATCTGTATTTTTTCCTATGCACTTTTTGCTATACGCTAAAGGAATAGAGTTTACGAAAAACAAAACTGTGCTCCCTATTAGGGAAACTCATCGGCCATCGTCGGACAGGTCTCAACTGTACAGCACATTTTAGACGATTTTCATTGAGATTGAAAGCACAAGCACAGAGTTTGCGGTGAGCAATAGGAAAATAACTAAAATATAAACAAAAAATATACGACGGCAAACACGTTTCTATCTTTAGTTAAGGCACCAGCTGCGACGACTGTTATGCTTTCGTGGCAGTTATCATGCCGTGCCGGAGCGCTAAAAATTCTGTCGTCCACTGGTTGTGGCTGGACCGGTGGGTTTTTTCGTGGCAAAGCACTGCATCTCGATAAGGATACCTCGCCCGTTTGGCTGCTTTCGGTTCGACCGGAAGCCGGAAGCAAAGAGTCTGAAATCCTTCTGGCAGCCGGACATGGTTGACTAAGCTCATAGCGCACGCTACACCAGTTTACGTTCTTTGGAATGATACATTTAACTTGCAAAAGAGCAGTTCACACAATCAAAGCAACGTTTCCAAGCGAAGTTGACAGTTTCAGACATGAACGATTTCGAAATAGTGAATTAAATATAATTGATAAAAATTAATAATTTGGTTAATTAATTTGGTTAATAATTAATAATTTGGACATTTATATCTAAATCCGATTCGATCCGGCAATCTATTTTAGTGCTTATTTCCATAAAAACCAGGAAATACCAGGATTTTAGTGAAAGTAAAAACGTCTTCGATAAAATGCTACTTTCTAACTTGCACAACAATGTAGAGCCGAGATGTCAGCCAAGTGGCGATAAAGACGCATAGTAATTAAACACAATTTTACGCCACGTCAAATCATGGACATGCATGACGTAGATGGTTATAGTTTGTTACAAAAACACCTACATGTACGTAAGCTCCTAATCGGAAATTTTGATTAAATTCGTCAAAACCTTTGCTTGAACTACAGGGTGTGCAGGGTGAGAAGAAAAAGGCTGAATGTGTTATTTTTAGCATACTTCACTAAAACGCTTACTAGTGGGTGTGAAAGCTTTGTGGGGAACTCCAAAGTTTGTGAAGGAGAGGTGTGAAGCATTTGCACACTCGTTGCTAACGTTTATACCACGAATATGAAAGACTAGATACCACCCTATGTTTTGTAGTTTAAGGCACTAAAACCCTTTGCGCCTAAAGCGCATCTTTTATGGGACTAAAATAAACGATGAATATTCATCACTATTTGCACCACCAGCCTCGACCAGCGATGAAACGTTGTAAATGAGCGAGAGATGTGATTTTTTCCACGCACACCTCACGCAACCGGGACACCAAGCCCGTGAAGTTTGTTTAATTTTTCGCAGCCCATTAATGTCATCGCATCGCATGCCAAAGCGCCCGGGACGCCGCATAATTAATGCACCAACCAGTCATTTCCGATCATTTTCAGCCCCGTTTAATTTGCACTGGTTCGCGGTGTGGTGCCGCTCCCGTTCGCTTCCGTTTTGGCACCTATGGCGCCCACTCTGTGACCGAATTGTTGTTTGCGTTGTGTTTCCATTTTACCCCGATCAGTCCTGTCGCACCTTATAGTGTTTTTTTTTCTACATTACTTTTATCACCGAACGCGATACGTTTATTGACTTGTTAGCGCAGTTTCCGTCGGAAAGCTTTTTTTAAGCGTGAAAGCGCGTGCTGTTTACACAGAAATAAAACAATTAATAATGTAGAAATATGATGAAAAATAACGATAATCAAAACCGAGGCTGACAGATTGCTCGTTTAATTAATTAAAGCAATAAACTACACGCGCTCGAGGAGCACCCGATACAGGTTTAACGATCATCGCGACCCTAGAAGCAGCAAACTGTACAAAGTGATATGCGAACAATAAACAGTAGTCCCGCTCCAAGCAATGAAAAAATATGAAAGTTTTAAATATCGTCAATTTGTTGGCATTTCTGAGATTCAGTTTGTTTTCCATCATGCAAACAGGAATTCCTTTTCTTTTTTCAGTTTAGTGCAATTATTCTCACTTAAACTTAATACATGTCTTTATTTAATAAGCTCTCTGCTACTAGCATTGCAATATTTAAAAAAAAATTTAAACTTCATCAAAATAAAAAATATCTCAATATCCAAAATCTCCGAGTACGATAAATTGTATAAAATTCATCCAAATATAAATTCAAACCGATATATTAAATCCCATTCTTTTATAAAAGTTCCCAAAAGCCGGTTAATAAGGCAAGACTATTAAGCACAATCCAACAAACAATACTTTCCTTAAATAATTTCATGTATGATCTATTAGTTCATGAATCTTCCGCTATCCTACTTCAGTCCAACAAGCTTAAGCAGCTGCTTGAGCTAATGTTAATCTAACTTGTTAATCTAACCCTCCCAGGAGCAGCTGAAATCAGCCTAGACGATGCAAAATAGACCAAATGCAATAAATGTAAAGAAACAATCACCATGACCCTTGGCAAATACTCTTGGTAAAATTTCAAAAATTTTATTGAAACCAAAATCAATATTATTATTTCGGTATTAAGAAGAAAAAAATAGTGATAGAAATAATTTCAAATAAGACTTGTTTTTTATCATATAAAAATGAAATCAAAACGTTTCAAATTACATCAAAACTTATAATCATCATTTTTTATGGTTAGCTTACTTATTAATTAAAATAAATCAACTAGTGTCTCCAATACGTTTCACTATTTTTTAATTCTTTTGTAAATGCCCCGATTTAATGGATTTTCTTACCACAAGGTTGGCGCTAAGTACTCATAACCAAAACAATACTCACCACTACTGCTAAAAATCGGGCAGGGGTCACCTATCTTAAGCCGAACCGGGAAGGATTGTATAACTTTCACCAGCATTAATTATGTCGCACACTATTAGCTACGGTACCTCTTCCCCTCTCACCTTACCGCTTCGCATCATCACGCCAAACGACAAAGATGCAACAAAATCCATAACAGGCGGGCTGAAAAGCGCACATTTTCACGCGTTCTCTCTTCCTTTCGGTAAAAATTGTGCCAATGTGTGATCGCCGTGCAGTAAGTGTGTACCAATGCCACATTCATACACCCACTAACGCAAGTTTGGGTACACTTCAAAGATAAAGGCATATTGCTGAAGTGTTTCAAAGCGGCGGGAAAATTTGTTCAGTCTCACACCGAAACGATACTGAAGGGTGTGAAGCGGCCAATATCAAACGCGCGTGCAAAGAAACAACCCTATTCACCAAAGGGAGTCAACGTGTTTGTGCGCCCCTTTGGAATTATTTTCAATAATTAACACAGGCTTTCGAGAATAAATTAATGCAAATACACACCGGTGAATGGTGAAGTGCTTTTGAGTGTATCCCATTTTCAATGTATACCCTTGTTGGATTATTTTTTGTTGATTTTCATTTATACTCTCTCTCTCTTTCTCTCAGTTCCGTTTTTTTTCTTTTTTTTTGTGTACTTGCTGGTTTATTTGGTATCCCATTTCAGGATAGTATCCATCCTGCGTTTGATTCGGCTGTTGCCCGCCGTAAGAGACCATATGATTTTTTTCTCATTGGCTTTTATCATATCCTTATTATCTTCAATATATCTCGCTTTAATAGATGATTAAAGGTTCGTACATGAGTTAGTGAAACGTGCAAAATAACACATACACGGCCTATCATCACCGTCATCACCATCACCATAACCATCACCGAATGAATGACAGGTAAATTCAGCGTGCGCGTAAAAACAGTAATCAGATTTCCGTAGCTCTCCACTGGGCCCTTCAATGGGGTAAAAGGATATTTTTTCGCTCAATCTGAACCTCGTGAGCTGTCGGTAGGAAAGGGTGGGTTCGGAAAAGGTCGTTCTTTTTGCGTTTTCATTTCTCCCTACCGAGTTTTTATTATTTTCGCCAATCACGAACGCCCGCCTGGGAGCGAGCTGCAGCGAAATGCATCTGATTAATGCAATTATGCGTAATGCAGCGGGATCAGTTTAATTATTCATGCGCTGCTGCCGGAGTGCATCAAATGGAATGAAGTTTCAGATATGTATTATTCCCACCCCTGTAACGGAATGGACCCAATCGTTACAGCTCGCAGATTGTACATTTTTGGCTAGAGAGAGAAAGAGAGAGATAATAATAATAAGAAGGATGAAAGAAACACAAAAGACAACAAAAAAAATCAACTCATGAACCATGGGCGAGAGCTTATGGAAACATCCAGCATGGTCAACGTCGATGCATATATTTTTTTTTGCAGATTAATAAGCGGATTGCTCGTAGCAGTTGCTTAATTCACTAATTGAGTCGCCTGTGCACGGGTAAGTAGCGTAATGAATACGTTTGGCTTAAGTCCTGTTTGACTGGGTTTAACAGTTTTCCATAGCACAACGTTGGATTTATTGTTATAGATGGTATATAGATTTTTGTATAACAAGTTCTAAAAAACTCTACAAAGTTTCTAAAAATGTAGATCAATAAAGAATAATTGAATTGGAATTGGATAATTTTTCTGATTGAATGACATGTTGAAATGTATAAAGATGTTTACATTTTAGTAAACATCAGATGTATAAAAAAGAGACAAGAGTACGTCTTATCTTATCTTATCTGGAACCCTAAAACCAAAAATATAAATGATTTAAACAATATCTTTAAAAAGTTTCAAATAATAACTAATAGTAAAGATCAGTTACTAGAAAAAAACTACAGCACACAAACAGTTTTAGTTGTACTAATATTCTAGTTTCAATAGCAGCAAAATAAGTATTCGAGAAAAATAAAAAATGAAAAAAACACAAAAGAAATTTTAAAACACAAATTTTACTTAAAAATAAATAAAAAAATCAATTATAAGAGTATTCAATCTAAGATGGATTTTGATATTGACTAAAAACATTTTTCAGTAGATTATGATGATTGATTCAACATTGCATGAATTCCAGCATTCTTTAAATTCTTTAAAAACTCACTGTGATATGTTAAATTATTATATAAAAAATAAACACTCTGTTTTGAGACAGATCAGAAAGGCAGAGCACGATTTAAAAACGGGTATCTAGGGCATAGAAGCAATTGGCACAACCGCACTAGAAGGGGATTGTAGATGATTTTGAAATATTATCGATAAACGAGCTCCCTGAAATTATTCAAAATCTTTATTCGTCATTTTCTCATTTGATTTTGCTTAACTTTTGCTCAACTTATGCTTTTGCTATAAAATTTTGCTTAACTGACCACCGAATTGCTTCAGGAGCCTGCCAACAAACTTCCTTTCATGGGGAAATTGAATTTAATCAAATTGAAATACAATCTTTAAGGCGTATACACTAGAAAAGAAAACATAAAACTATTTTACTTTATAAAGTTTTAAAAGTCAGCCTACATTGATACTAACAGATCTTTCATTGATGCATTTTCAAATCAACAAGCCTGCAGTCTGCTCACAAAGCATCATAGCATCGAATATCGGATACGTCAAACGAAACGGAAACGATTTGCTTCTGGGCAGTAATTGAATGTTGATTTTCACTTCACACCCACTTTACATAGCTAATCCCTCATTAGCGGCCGCCATTGCGAGCGTACGCGACTACCCGTTATCACGCCATGTTATTCATCGTGCACAAACACGCCAGCACAGCGGAAGCGCTCACGTGTGAGTATACAATGTGCCTCCTAGCAAAGCACGACAAATGATAATAATATACCCTGGGGACGATGTCAAACCGGTCCGATTCAAACCCACCGATAATGCACTGCGTACAATCGAAAGCAACGAAGTCACCAAGTTCACATTAAATGCTAATAACTGCGTAGCGCTAATGCTCTTTCGCCGCGCGGAGCACCCCGTGCGACAACGGTCGGATGTGAAAGTTCAACTGCATATAATTGCGCCTGCACCTGCCGGTTGAGCGCTGGTGACATCAACACAGCACGCCCGGCTGCTCGCTTGTGAGTGACTTGACAAACAGCGACAAAAGCCGGAACACGGGACGAGTACTACCGTTGTCACGCGGTTTCCGACCCTTCGGGAGCTGATAACGAACGGAATCAGAAAGAGGATAGAGGATGGGATGGATGGGAAGGGTGGATAGGGAATAATGATTCCACCTGTCACCACCGTACACGCAATAGACACATATACTCACACAACGGTGTTGGCGAGAGAAGGCAACAAAATACTGCCTACACAACTGCTAGCATTGCACTCACCTCGTGTTAGGATGCATTTTCTACCATCGATGTTTTGCTGTGCTTTGCTTATTTTGAACGTTATTTGCTCAATCATATACAATACTTCAGGTTTGCCGGTTTGCAACTAATTTATGCCACACCAGCGTTGTTGGGAAAAGCATTCATGCATTGACGATTTCTATCACATTACTTTTATGTTCGCTTACTATCACTGCCACCGAGTAAGTTTTCCATTAGCCACTCGCCCTGTCGAATAAATTTCGAAGTCAGTTTCAATCGTAGCAGGTAAAAATACTTTTGACTTTCGCATATGTTTTACCAGAAAATTATCTTTGCTCACCTCACTACTGGTAAATCTGGGAATCTGAACACAACCTGGCACAACGTCAATTAGTTTGATACGAGCCGGAATGAATCTCGATATGTTATCGGAATGATTACCGATACACTATTAGTGCATGTCGAACGGTTCATGCACACTGTGACTTTGCACATTACCGACATTCTTTGGAAAAGAGTAAACGGAACGGTACGGTTGCATCACGATGTGCTGCTGCTGTATCAACGTACGTATTTCTTGTGAAACACAGAACACGAACTTTCTGTATGATTTAAGCGTTGGTCAGGACAGTAAAAGGGGTCTAGAACAGCATGCAAACAAACACACACGTGCACAGAACACGATTCAAAGTTTGATAGCGTTTCGCAATGCGAGATCCTCCCGGTAAACTCTCACAGTTCACGAACTGCACCGGAAAGTTGTGTGTGTTTGGGCTGCCGGTAAAATTATGACCAGGTCACCTGCACACTGGCGGGCATCTTTACCATAATGGTAATTTTCAGATTCACCATGCACCATTCCTGCAAGGAATATGACCCAGTGCAGCCGCCTGAGCTCTCGGTTGGTACCGGTAGGCTGGCCGTTCCAGCGATATGTTCCAGCGAAGGGGCATATGTCGTGGGAAATAGATTATACGTCATTTTAACAACGTGATTTGGGACAGTTTTCACAACCAACCGACAACGAAACTGGTGCTGCTTGGACCTTTCCTGGCGTAATGGTAATAGTGTTTTTGTTCACACTTCTGAACAAATTGGTTCAAATGCAATCTGACGGTCTGTGTAGCTTATCAAATGGATCGCGGTTTGGATCGGAGTTAGACCTAGTAAAATTAACTTTTTATGGGTTTGAGATCGATTTTTATTATTTTACACATTTTGCTTTGAGATACCTCACTAACGCTTTCAAAATGCCAGATTAATTTATTTTTCCATGTAAACAAATTATACTTTCTTCACATAGTTCACATAGTGTGTAAGACATTTAGGGGTTAAAATAACGTTTTAAATAATAACCCGTAATTCATTCCTGACTATAATTCGACAATGAGTTTTTTTTTATCAATCCTTGATATGGTTGTAAGTAAGGTTGTAAGAAAGTCTTAATTTCGTCCTATGAGACATTCGTATCTTCGCTTTTTCGTCTTAATTTGAGCTATGATACCTGGGTCCAGCTTATCCGGGGTAAAGATAGTAGGATGTTTTAGTTACTACCTAAAATACTACCAACAATCATCACATGGTGCTCAATTATATGCGCTTCTGCAATGATGCTGGAGAAACACACATAAATTATAAAATAAAAATACAGAAACCTACACAAAAGTAGAGCAAGGGAAACAAGAAAAGACGGACATTTACATTAAATGCTTTGAAAAAACTGTTATCTTTTAACAAGA
Organism: Anopheles farauti; assembly: GCA_000473445.2. Lineage (NCBI taxonomy): Eukaryota > Metazoa > Arthropoda > Insecta > Diptera > Culicidae > Anopheles > Anopheles farauti. Next base: position 5,934,104 of record KI915042.1, on the reverse strand, counting down.
TTATTAGTATTAGGTAAAAAAATTAAGAACGAACGAACCTTTATTAATTATTAATTATTAATGGTAATTTTCTTTCTGGATGCAATAAGATCTGTTACTATAGTGTCACGACAATGCAATAAATTTATTTTTAAAGGAAAAAAGTATTTCCTCTTATTCAAAAATTGTTTCACTTATTTATATTAATATCCTCATATATAATCCTGATGTATATAATACACCAACTTCTTCTATTATAGGAAGATACTATAAATTGTAAGCGATGATAAGAGCTGAACTGACAGCGTTTTAAAGCGTGTCTAAATAATTTGTGTCATCAATTTGTGCAAAAACTAAAAGCATATTACTTACCGCTCTGTTCTATATTTAGTGTATAAAGTTTTATGAAAAAATGCTACACTGATGCAAGCACTCACCAGAATTTACTCCATCGTCCAACGGCAGCACCGATGCGGAAATGTTAAATCATATTTTACCTTACCCAGGAACGTGAAGCACAGAATCGATGCGGTTAACCTCGGACCGAGCGGAAGCATAGCAAGGTTGAATTTTTGCGCGTGGTTCGCAGCCGCGGCCACGATACAATTTATCGTATAATTGACTTTCATCAAACTGCTACACCCAAAACGGGGTGGTCAATTTCATAGGTTATACGCGCATTAAACGTTGTGTGATACTGGCTCTGTTCCACCTCCATTGCACCTCCCAGCGTGGATAAATATGGGCTCATTTTCAACCCAAGTATTTTCACCGCTTAGTAACGCCACGCTGCCAACCCATTTTCCAACAAATATTCAATTTCATTCTACACCGAACCGAATAAAAGACCACTCGTCGTACTGCCCACTTGACTCGGGCTCGCTCGCTTCAAACGTTTACAAAGTGGTTTGGCACGTAGAAAAATGGAAGGGTTTCACTGATTGATTAACAATTTATTAACTGCACTATGGGGTTTGTGGTTTAGCGTTTATACACAATGCATTATCGTCACCAACACCATCATAGGATCATATGACCGAACCGGATCATAGCCGTTAAACAGAGTTATCGTGCGCTCTTCAAATTAGCTATTAAAATATCTTTAATCTATTCGTCAACACTTTCAGCATCAGCAGCCTCAGATCAGGCTGACGGATTATGTAATATATAAGAAGCTTCGTTCTTGTTTCATCTTCGCCCTAAGTGCGACTATGGTAAATCAAAAAACAAAATTACTGCCGCTTTCGCCGTTCTCTCCGGTATTACTTTGATTAAGGGTCGAGCACTAAAAGCGTTAACACATTGTTCCTGTTATTACATTGGATTGTAAATTTCATAATGTGAACAAAATCATGAATATCATTTTACATTATGTAGGTATTGAAGAATTAACAGTGCGATAGAAGCGCCCACAGGAACACAAGAACTATTTTAGTAAACTAGAAAAATTGTAAACCAAATATGATTAAAACATGCTTTCCGTACAAGAATGGCAACTGAATTGACCTTAATCAAGCAAGCTGTAATAGTATCGATCCATTCGCTTGTTCAGGGGATATCTGAACGATGATGGAGACGCCTGGTATTTTGTACTTTAGTGATACATTTCAGCGTAAATTTGTCTTCTTCTCAATCAAAATCAAACGACTTCCAACAGTGATGTTGAGTCCCAAAACTAATAGTAATTTGGTTTAATAAACACATACAGTTGATAAATTATCATATTTTATTATTCCCATTCCTATTAAATCAACACTTGTTCTAGAGCATAGTTATTTTTATGTTAATTATTATACAGTTTTTTTGTTTTGGTCGAGATCCGACATTCTTATAATCAGAAATAAGTTTATCATTTGTAGGAGCTACTATATTATTAAAAACAGTAGAGCATTTTTGTTTGAGCACCCCAGTAATTTAGCGGTAACGACGCCGGTCTTTCACATGACAGGACAGGTACGATGAACCCATTCGGACCGTCTTTCCCTAGCGAGGAATGACTAACCAGCAGTGGTAAAATCTTATAGTAAGCCGGAAAAAACGACCGGCATGACGTCCGTCGTTATGCCAAAGAAAAGAAGAAGAAATGCATGTTTGCTTTTATTTTCACTGGTACTAAAAACTAATTTAGACTTAGATTTTTTTGTAAAAGATGTATGAATAATAAATCAATTAAAATTAACTAATTTTCTAAAATGACGTGATTTTTTTATTTAAATTTTTGGCATGATTTAATTGCTACCTACCTTCCCAGTAGGGGAATTAGTGCCGTACAATCTTAGTTCAAAATAATTCCCGCACTGCAAACCATCTGCGTGGATAGAACAAAACATTTCCACCGTCAGATTATTTTACTAATTAAACAACCCACATTCGATAACATTGTATTCTCCCGCACATGAAACGGTTTTCCGCGCTTTGACCAAACAATTCGTTCAGTACAAACAATCGATCCGAACTGAATGCTGTTGAGTGGTGCAGTGAAGTGTGAAAAAATAAAACGTACGCGACAAACAGGATATGGCACTCCAAAACGCCCACACCAAGCACCTGATCTGCCCGACGTTCGATGACAAACAAAACGATAATCCGGATTACATCCCGCCAGAAAATCGTTTTGACGTGCCGGGTGCGGTCACCACGAACCCGATTCCCGGTATCCCACTCCTCCTTTCGCACAACGAATTAGCCGCACGTGAATTGTGAACGGATTTATAAGTGCCCTGCAGCGAATGGTGGTAGGTGGTGGGGGTGGTGTGGATATTGCTACATACTGCTTAGCAACACCAGTGGCGAGAGAACGTGCACCGATACCAGCGTACCAGTATAATATCCGTAAAAAATCGGATAATTCAATTGACATCGCATGGTTAACCGAGGAGGAAATCGGCTTTCATCGTATAAAATGGTGCTGTTTTTTTCGTCAACACATTTGTTTTTTTTTTATAATTTTACTTTCTCTCCGTTCGTATAGAATTGCTCTCCCCCTCGTGGTAGCGATATCTCACCCGAACACCCTTCAATGGCCCAACAAGCATGGTAAGTGCCTGTCAGGGTGGGTGTGCGGAAGCGACACTGCATGATTAGTGAGTGAGAGCATTGTTGCGGCCCACGTGAGTCATGCCCAGGAGTTACATTTAATTTATGAAACGCGGTTCTACTGGCTGCGGATGGTAAATGACAGACAAATTTCATATGGATAAACTTCCGAGATGTGATTAAAAAATGCGTTCACATACGATTCATGCGCATGGAAACCCACACCCATCCACCACACGCCCAGGCTACACTGTTGTGCCATTTGTGGCACAAAAATATTCTCGCTTCACCGCCATCAACACTTGCATGATGTATGGGCCACGTCAAGTGGCGAAGTAAATCATTCGTGGCTGCGGTGCCCATTCCAGTGTGGCTGCCGACGCGGTGAAAAGAAATACGTTCAAAATATACGAAATGCGTTCACCATCGTCGGTATCTCGGTCGCAGCATCTTAAGATGGGTTGCATTTGTTCATTTTTAATCCTTTGCGATCATATTACGCTACACCATGCAAGACTAACATTATAGCTTCCGCATTCCGCACTCGCAACGAGGTTATGAACGTTTCGGGTGCAACAAAACAGACTTGCATGCATTCATAAAGTTTGCAGAATACATGTGCAATTGCCCTATACAACTTTCTTTTATGTTTTTCTTTGCACACCTTCCATAAAAGAAAGCACCACGCTACAGTAACGAATGAGTGATGGTGGTACGATTCAAATTAAGATATAAATCAGTCATAACGGCAACTCTCCTAGCCAACACAACCTCAACCACGGGTCCTTTTATAAGATGCCCAGCATAACCACACTCGAATGCTTGCCTGCAAAACAACACAAAGCAAGGTTACACTCATGCGGACCGGCTGAAATGTGCCGACCATAATGTGCCGTGCAGGAAATGTTTGTTTTCTCATCCGTACTCGCAAACCGGGGGACGTGGAGGTGCTTTTTTGTGAAAACAACTTAACGATGAAAGCTAAAAAAATCACTCACGCTTAGTGTAACCCTTTACGAAACCCGGGCATTTAAATGAAGTTCATTCCAAATCATGCTCACCAGACCGTTTCCTGGTGAGCTACCTTCACGTGCGGTGGCCTACCAGTGTTGTGCGATACACACGAAGTAGCGCCGGTAATTGAGCGGAAAGTTTTGTGAGCCTAGCAGAATGTATGCCCATGTGAGATTGCCGCACAAAACAAACTACTTAACGTGGTGTGAAAAGTAAGAATATGAAATACCGGTTCGCATAATGATGAGTTTGAAATTTTAATGCACGATGCGCCGGAAGCAGGCGTTAAGAGGATCGGAATGGAGCAGTGTTAGTTTGTTTCGGTGAACATACCGTGCATTATGCACTTCTCTATGCGAGGATCCATTTATAGAACCACCGATGCTTCCAAAAGATTGTCTAGTTTCTTGTTGTTTCGTGTTGCTCCATGTTGTTTTTGAAAGTATTTTTCACACCAAGTAATATTAATCTAAAAACTATTAGATACATTTGTTGTTGCGTTTTTGTTTATAAGTTGACCGGTTAACATACATACTTACATTAGCAACTATATAGTAACTATATTTTTTAGCTATTAGGTATTATTTTAACATTAAGATTTCAGATGAATTCAGAATTGTCATTAATATGCCAATGTAGTTCCAATGAATTTGTTTATAAAAACGTCTGTCTTTCATTAGCAATATTAAAACATTGATACCTTTGTTTCATTTGTTTTAATTCACCACGTACAGTCACCGTCATTGGTACATTTTTCAACAGTTCAATCAAGAAACAAGCTAACTATACGAACACTGGATAAATTAGGTCTGAACGTTTAGTTGCACCTCCTCTTAGTAACCTCTTATGCTACTAGCTAAACATTTTTAAAAAGAAAATCACTTCATTTCTCTTTTCAATGAAAAATGATTAAAATTTGTCAGTCATTTTTCAATTAAAATTGTTTTAAAAGGAGTATGGAAACGAAAAATTAAGTATCTAACTCCTCTCCACATCACCGAATTCACAGTGATACAGGGGAGAGATATTTCAAAATGTAAATTGATATCGACAATTTTTTATAAACCTTTCCAATATTTTTCTTTCAAAGAGCTCACAAATCAATGCCTGCACAAAGTCAATGGGCGGAGTAACTAGTCAGCATCCTTTTTTATTGCCAGCCATACCCGTTGTTCAAGACAAAATAATCCCTCCAGAATCTCAAAAATCTTTGCACCATTCAATGAAAAAACAAGTCCACCGTCTCCCTCATCAAGTAAACAATAAGTTTCAGCAGGGGGCTCCTTCAGATTCCTGCAGAACAATAAACTTCCTCAATCGCAATTTGGTGCTCAATTTTGGTAAACTCACAAATTGATGTACCGAGCCTATAATAGAACAGCAGTTGCATAACACTAGACCTAAAGCATTGTGAAGAATACTTCCTACAAAATAAATGCACAGGTAAGCTAAACACGCTACACATACCTACCCCACTGTAATAAGCACGATTGCGAGATGAATGCATCGTACCGGAGGCTGCAAAGAAAAACGAACATCAAATGACACCTTCGCAGTAGAACCGCACCCACCAGGAAGAATCAGGCCCGGTCACACTAATATTACATTTATCTTTGTCGCCTCAAACGGTTCAACTACACCACCACCCTCCATGAACGTAAGGAACCCCTCCCGGAAACCATAAGCTTCCCGTCAGCTAAGATATGTCAGGGAGATCACGATAAAAAAGAGGAAATAAATATTCCTAGCTCAAGCGTCACACACACATGTACGCGCCAGCCGTTACTGTTATTCTTACCTGACGCCCCGAACGAAGGTTGTTTCCGTCGTCAGACCGAAAGAATGATGGAGTGACAGAAAGACAACCGCTTTCCTGCCGCACTAAAGATGTCGGCTTCAAAGGAAAGCCAACGCAGGGAACCTTTTTTACGGCGTTTCCCACTCCACCCCTTCCTGTTGGCCCCTATTTTTGGCCCCCATTTCAAAATTGCCGTCTCCTTTGCAGTGAGTTGTCTGAGTGTCTCGAGCGAGGAGTGCAATCCCCTTATCATCGCGTATGCGGGCATCCTCTTTTTTACTCCACATACACGCACGCAGTTGTGTGTATGTATGTATCATTTTCAACAACAACCTACCGTACATTTTATCGCCCTGAATGTAGTACGCTTCCTAATGTGTCCTCACACTGCACTTTGTCACATCGTGCTAAGAACATCCCAACTTTACCTTACCTCTCTCCGCCCCAAACTCATTTCCGACGCACCATTCACACCATCGAAAGCAAAGAAGGCGCACGCTGCTAAAGAAAGAACCAGCAGACCAAGCATATTTGCATAATATCACTTTCATTTCATTATGGTTTGCCACAAACGAGGCGCGGTGCGAGGCATATGGCCGGGACTAACGGAAAATGCACAGAAAGAATATCCGGACTGGAAAACACAACATTGTAAAAAAATTAAAACAACACCGACACACTATACGTCCGCCAGCCAAAACATGATCATGTGCCGTTCTGTACCTTTTGTCATTGAATGGCCCACTAACAGCCCGGTTGTGAAAGTAGTTTTCTAATAAAATATAATCCATTTATCTACCACCGCATACAAATTACTTCAAATTATAATCAAGGACCGTGCCAATTTTCCGCATCTCAAAACAGCCATTGCAAGTGGTGTCTCAAAAGGTGCTTGAAACAGCACCCAATGATGGCGCGCTTTACAGACCGGTGGTGGAGTACATTATTTACCAGTCACTGAAAGCATCGCTCGAGAACATTGAGCTATTGGTGCGGAATGAAGAGGTGGTAGTTTTTATTTTCTAAACGAATCTTCTTTCCAAAGGAAATAGTAAGTGATTCGGTTGTTCAAATGCTTTGTTTTTCATCATAACGTATCATTTGTCAATACTTCGGCAAAAGGTTGATTCTTGCCAACGAAATCATTAGAATTACTTACTATATATCATAATAAATAATATATGATAAATAATATAAGCAATTTTTGGGTTTGCTGCGTTTGTTTGCATTTGATTTGTTAGCTTTTGCACTAACAGATGCTAAACATGAGAATTTGAGAAACATGAGCGAAACATGCCCGCATGTTCATTATAGTCTCTATATTAAGTAGATTTAAGTAAACATCTCCAAATATGAACTTCTTCAAATATATAAGCTTCAATGTACAAATTACCAATGTTGCCTTTCAAATTACCAATGTTTCCTTTGACTTTTTTCTGAATGTTCAATGTATATAGGTGATTTACTAAAAAGTCTGCTTTAAAAAGAAATTATAGAAATATTTCACTAGGTATGAAATCACAATCTACAAACTACAAACTACAAGTTTGTTATAAAATAAAATGAAGCATATGTGGATTATGAAAATTAATACAAGCTGTCATCAGCAAATAAAATGAGGAAATGGAAAAGGTTGAAAGCGAAATATTTATGTTCAATTACTATCATTGTCGCATTAAGTGAATCCTTTGAAGAAAAATATCTTTAAATATTAATACATAATAAACAAAAAAATTAAATTACAGAAGATTAAAAACTCTTGTCAATAAATCAATGTTAAATATCTAATTGATAACATTTTTTGAGATTCTGTGAAACCTTCTCAGCATTAACCAATCTTGAACACACTCATACTTCACACGTAACATCGGATTTACATCTGCCTAGGATAAACATAACCAATCCGGCACTGTTGTGTTTGCAATGTTTCCGACTAGGTAAGACAACGCCAGGGGAAAATATAATTAAATTACTAAATAACTGCAACGTTCCTTTCTGTGCCCGTCCTTGCCCGTACCGGGAAGATCAAAGCCCAAACTTTTATATGCCGTTGTAACTTGTGACATTCCCCGAAACCAGCTTTTCAATGCAATCAATTCCGATCCATTGGCGGAAAGGTACGAAACCCGTGCTGGACATTTACCATCCTGCACAATGTACGTGTTCCAGCACTGCTGAGGCATGATGATTGTTAGCTTCATTCCCGCCGCATCTGACGGTTTATCTTCCAATTCTGCGAACAAGGCTCAATTTTCCACTCGTCAGCACGCAACACCTCATCGTAGGGAACAACCAAATATGCGTTGGGAAAATTTGGGGAAAAACACACCCGATGACAACATAGTGAGGTAATTGAAATCGCCCAAACCCCAATAGGAAGAGGCATACTCGATGGGACTAGTTTAAGGAAGTCAGTTATTTCAAACGAATTCCACTCCTGTTCGGTATACGGTCGCAAAACAAGGTGCTTGCCAATGTTGATTCCGCGTGCTTCGAACTTTCGGTGGATGGAAAACGAAAGCAAACGCAAGCACAAACTGACAAACGAATCGCGAGTGATTAAGTCGCAACAGCTCGAGTTATTGTTTGTATTTATTCCCGTCTTTCTCTTCTGCCTTTCTCTGTTCGCTGTTCCTCTAATGAGCAACGCTACGATATCAGTTTGTCACGTATATTGCCTAACATTAGCATAATTTGAAACGAATCCAGCCGGTCGGGATTGCGCTTTCTCTGAAGGCGTGAGACGTTTTTCAGAATCAGCGATTTCTCTCACTTTTTTTGCTTTTTTGCCTTCCGAAAAGCTCATCTACGTTCGCTTCCCATCCATACCACGCCGGAAAGCAACGCCGGCGGCAAATGACAACGACAATGAGTCTGAAACAAAAGATCGAAGTGCTCGTTTCTTTTCCGGGGACCGGGCCGTTCTCTTCGACTCTTGCCCCTCTTGCGACTTCTCTTGCCCAAACTTCCACCCTGGCCTACGCGTGAGTATGTATGCGTGTGCTTAGTACCATTTTTCATTCTAATCTCCTTCCGGCGCGGCGTCGGGGAAGACCGTTGTCTCCGCTGGTTGGCTCCGCAATCGTTTTCGCGCAAGGAAAAAAATCCACCCACTCGCCTTCGGGCTCGCCTCATTCGTAAGCCAATGGCGTGCGAATAATTAATATTTGCTGCGCTCCAAACCGGAAACATAAACAATTTAGATGTTAACGAGCGATTTCGTGCTCGACAATTACGCCTGTGCACGGTAGGCGCGGGGAAGGGTGTCGGATCGTGGGCCACCGCAGGCGATTATAGCTCAAGCGCGAGAGAGCTGTAAAGGTGCCGTAAGCCGTTACGGACGAAACGTCAACTTGCACGCGCGTTTTATGAGCGCGTTTTATTTTCCCTCATTTTCCCTGGAAGGCCTCTCTTGCAGGTTGTAGGATTGCTGTTGCTATAGCGTCATACCTGCAGGCTTGAAGCAGTGTGGCTCTGTCGGTGAATTGGTTTCGATTGTCTCACGGTTGCCAAAGAAAACTGCGTAAATGAGAGTGAAACATATTCCTTTGCACAACGGATGCCAAACGGTGCGTGTAATGTTGATTGTAATAGATTACGGTATAGGCATAATAAAGAACTCTTTTCGCATGAGGTTCATGAGCAAAGCCAATCAGAGCTGATGGGAATGTGCGTAATACCATGACCGAGATTTTTTGTACTTCTGACTAATTAACCTACAGACAACAAATAATCAATAAAATCCGCATTATCTTAGAAATCTTTGATATCTGCGTTCAGAACTTCATATATTTAATTATAACTGTACAGCTAGACTTTATCTTTCAGGAAAGAGTTGACCAATAGATCGTGTAACATGCCAAATAAATAATAGAATGATTTATAACAATTTCATCGAATACAATACTTTACTTTATCGAATTTACAAACATTCGAAATACAATTCAAGTAACTAAAATTTTGAGTAGAAGATGTATTTTATTCTTTATGTGTAATAAAAATTTCTTCATAATAATGTTAACAATTACATAGTTTTTCATTAGTTTCTACTTGATAAAAAAACTAAACTTTGGTCTAATATTCTCATGTTGGTCTTGACCTTCCGTTTCTGGTTGTCCTACATTTGTTTATAATTATACGCATAAAAAGGAATGATCCTGATGCAGTACGATCCCTCAGGCAGTACAAATTGATCGTTGCGGAAATTGCAAAGTGCAAGAGAATGGTATTCAAACTTTTCTCCTGCCATTGTGTAAGTATCCGGCTTTTTAGGCATGTATAAGTCTTCTAGGATAATTAAACAAAAAGATTGCAACTCCATCCGAACATTAAATTTGAAATTTTGTGGCGTTTTTTACAATTGATTTAGCATTTCAAGCGATTTTTATTACTTTCATCCATTCTGATTTCACTTATTTATCCGAACTGTACTCAAAACCTTTCACGCTATACCATCCAAAACACCACGCACAACCATGAAAGCCAAATTTGTCATCCCTACTGTAATTTGTGACCTAGGCTAAAAATGAACCTTACGCCACCCGGACGCACATTGAACCAGAAAAAGGAGCATATCCACAAAATGAAAAGATGGGTGCAGAGAAAAAGGGCAACAAATGCTGGCCTCAGATGAACGATGAGACGCAGTTTTTCCTTCAAAATGTTAACATTTCAAACATTTTAGCAACTTAAGAGCTTTAAAAACGAGAGAGAAGAAACGAGAGCGAGGGAGAGAGAGAGAGAAAGCGAGAAAAAGGTAACGTTTAATCCATCAGATAAGACACTTCTGCAAGCCGTTTGATCCATTCAACGTTAGCTTTCTTGGGAATTTAATTTTCTGTGTGATTCGCCAGGGACTGACCATTTTTTGTTAGACATGCTTCAGCACGAGAAAAGTGATGTTGGGTGGTGTTGTTTTTTTTGTTGGAAGCTGTATGTATGTGTGTGTGTTCCTGTGTGTGTATTTTTAAATTATTTTTCTCGCTCCCAACATTTTATCCTATGGTATGGTTCATCCCGTGTTGTATTTTTTGTTGGTGCTTTGAGCCGAATTTATTTATTTTAGTTTTATTTTTTGTTTTTGTTCGTGAATGGTTCATGAAAGGCAGAATCGTTCTCTCATTGCCCAAAGCTCTTTCGACACTTAAAAATGCCCTCGGGGACGTATTAAATCGCAATCCCTGTTTTCGCACACAAACAGAGATGAAAATCCCAACACAAAAAAGAATCAAACCATTTATTATAAAAACATAGAAAAACGTTACATATCGTTGGAATCAATATTTTTAGCGTATTGTGTTTGAAAAAATTGTTAACGTTGAAAGAGGCAGCTCATAATCTAAATGGAGTAGCCAGGTAGTGTAGTAGTACGTCCATCGATCCCCGGCATGAAATGAACATTTTCAATCCCATCTGGAGAAATCTCTTTTTAGCGAGAAATAAGTAAAAAGTTGTTGTGGCATAAAACAGTTTAGTAAGCCAGTAACACACCATATATAAGAAAACTAACAGGACTTAAAGAAAATATTGAGAAGTTGCAAACCATACGCAGTAATATTTTAAGAAAGAAACTCTAAAAAAATAATAAGGTATTTTTGGTCGAAAAAAACTTATCCAGCAATATAAAAGGAAATCTTCAGTCTTAGCATAACTTCTCAGGGTAATATAATTCACCAGATATTAGCATTTTTTCCATAAAATGTCAAACATTGTTTAAACGTCAAGCATCCTTTCCAACTAACTCTTTCCTCAAATAATGTAAACCAGAACGCTCAGCAAAACTTGCAACATCCATCCACCCATCCATCGGTACAGCATGTCTGTCATTCATCAACACAGCCGCTCGCTTGCACTGTTTCAGCCCAAAGTTCCGGATGCGAAAACACCCACAAAACTGCTTCAGGGCAGACACACCGCTTACACGTTTATAGAAATTATAAACAAACCAGAGATTGAGCATCAAAGGGCTCGAGGAGTGAAGTGATGTGAGCGAGGACAGTAAGCAAAAAAGCGAGTGAAAATGAAACGAAAACTGCAAGTTCAAAAGAGACAGCAACACTGAAAGGACGCTAGATGTAGTGCTGGCGGGCGCAAAATATTGAGCGCAGCGACCCATGTCGATGGTCGTGTTCGTGGCCGGTTCCAGTCAGCAGCGCGCGCAGTCCCACCGTGCTTCGTCTTGAGTAATTTCTTTCGCTCTCTGTCTCTCCTGAGCCATGTAACGGGAATAGAAGAATACAAGCAGTTAAAACCCCATCGGGTGAAAATGGAAAAACCACGCAATCTCGCTCTCCGAAAACAGGGAAGGACCGCTGGCAATTGCACGATTCCTCCGAGCCGGTCGCGACAAAAGCAATATTCGGGCATTTTGGTCAGCTGGCATTTTTTGCCCCTCTATCCTTTTCATCTATTCGTTTCCGTTGGTGGGTGCCGGACCCCGGTATCTGTTATTTACTTCGCTCGCGTCGGTGGCTAAACGAGCCTTAATTTCGAGCTGCCCGGGCGGGTGCCGTCGGTTCTGGTCCTTCCTTTGCTTGCTCGTCATATTTTCTCGTCTTTCCGCGCTTCTTTCCGCAGGGCATTCGTTTGGTGCTACATTTTTAACGTTTTGCCAGTGGGCACCACCAGGATATTGCTGTCGACAAGGACAATCGTCAAACATATTAACCTTTGGCTTTACGATGGACCCCGGACGTTCCTGTCGTCCTAGGTCCACCATTCTTATTGCTGACCGTCGTTAACACAACGTTTGTTCCCGGACACATTCCGTCATCCGGCTTACGGTGCGGACGCGGGTCATCGGGTTTTCGAGGGTAGGTGAATCAAAAATGGCGAGATAAATATTACAACCCTGCAGGCGCTTCTCTTGAGCAATCCTTATCCACACGCTTTCCCCAGTCTTTCGGCAGGCCCCGGCCTGCGTTCAAACACTGCAAAGCTACTCCAAAAAAGGGCAAAATTTGAAGATAATTGAAAATCTTTTCCGGACCGGTTTGGGAATTTCCCTCGCGTTTTCCTCACCTCACCTTTTCTATGGAATGGTCTCGCCCGGCAAACCCCTACCCACCACCAAATGACGGATAATGGGTTCGGATAATGGAGGATTATTAATTCTGTTACTTTCTTCTTTCATCCCACGGGATACTCGATGTGAGGGACGCGGTTTTAGAAGCGACCCGTAGGAGAGGAGGAGAATACAGCAGTTCCAGCAACCTCTTTAATGTAGCTTACCCCGCTAATCAAGGGCGTGAAGGCTTGTGAAGCAATTTCTGTACCGCTGCATTTGATGAGTAAAAATTTGTCAAAAAGCATCTGGTTAGTGTTTTTTTTTTTCTAAATCTTGGATGAGACGGCAGCAGCGACAGGAAATTGAAACGGCAAAAGATATTGGATATTTTTGCACCATTTTGCCGACCCCAGGTAAATTGGTGGCGTAAACATGTTGCTAATTTGTGCCGGAAATGACCGCCATAATTTCGTTGGTTTGATGATTGTTTCCCAACGGGTTGGAGATTCGTGAGACGGGGAAATATTATCTCATTGTTTGTAGGGGATGGCAAGAAAATTCTCTAAATATGTTGACCACCGGATGGATTTTTGTAAACCTCTTTCATTCATTAGTTGTCTTGGGTGATTTCCTCCACGTATTTTCTAGAGAAAGGTTTTTCATTCGCTAAAGCTATCAAAAATATGTTTACGAACAGTAGAACTTTGCATTTATGATTTTTTTATCAATTGCAAAATATTTGTTGTTAGAGTTTGTTACCAATTTAACAATTTTATAAATTAATGCAATTCAACGCATATTGATCTCTCTTATGACAATCAAAACGAATTTTAAATAACAAAACTTATGACATTATTTCTTCGAACAGAATACTAAAAAACTGTTTATTACAATACTCCTTGAAAAAACTACAGGGAATTACTTTAAGCTAGCGATGAATTCGTCATAGAGAAAACATATAATGAGAATTAACCAATATATGCAGCGTGGAGCGGATTTCAAGCAGCACAGCTGCACTAGTTCGTACGCATTAGTGAGTGCTTAACGATCGTATAATGAGGGGAGCATGCGGCCTTTGAAATGCATCAAGGGATGATTTTTAAAATATTTTTCCTCGATGCGTTAACGTTTCAAATGATTGTAAAACAAAATGGTTTTTTATTTGATTTAATATGCTGCAATTCATTATAATTCCTCAATTTTAATAAACTACGAACTAAACTAAATAGTATGAAATTAAAAAAGAATATGTTGGTAAAGGTTACTAAATAAATAAAGGTAAAGGCTCCCAAATAAAAATCTTAAAACATATTTCCCAAAAATATATCATCGACTCTTAAGGTATTTTCAAACGAATTTTAAAATGTTTAGCGTTAATTTTATATGGTAAAATGGTAATTTTTAACCTACGTGTATCGGAAAACTCAAATTTTCGTTGGTGGGAATATATTTGTGTTATAGGGAGCGAGTTCACACATTATGAAAGAATAGTAAAAGTAGTTTTAGAAATTTTCAAAAATCATACAAATATGTATTTTGTTATTAAATATAACCTTGCTCTACATTACTTTTCACTATCTATTCAATTTTTGTTTTAATCACAAAAAATGGGTGGGCGTTTAGTTGTGTTTCGGATTGTATTAGATTAGTCTGTCTTTAGAATGATTATACAATCAATGTTTCTGTTCTTTCCTTTCACATTGAAATGATTGAAAGTATTTAAGTATTTTAAATCTTTCTTTTGAATTTATTTTAAAATTAAAATAATAAAATTAAAATTAAATAATAGTAAATGATCCCAACATATAGCCCCGGAAACCTATATAAAAGTTATTGTATGAGTGTTCTTTGTAATAAAATTTTTCAAAACATTATCACTTCTCTCTTGAATAAATCTTGGTTTCGAAAGTTTCAGTTTTTGTTGAATAGTTTGTGTATTTTAATTCATACAAATCTGCTCATGGATAATGGTCATGGATAAACTTCTAATTACAATGTCAGCTGCATTTTCCTCTCTTAGTAAACCAACGACAGACGCTAATACGCGGTTCAAAAACACCGTGACACGCCGTGTAGTTGAAGTATCAATAGTTTCCATTCGATGGAAATTAAATTAAAATCGACTGTTAACAAGCTGCTGCAAGAATAATTAATATTGATAAATACACAACCGTTCCGGGTTTGCTGTAAACGAAACGATTCTGTTCACCACCATCCACCGCATTCAGCTTCCCCTAACCGAAACACACACCCAAACGAACTCCGTCTTTTCCGCGGAAGCTCATAAATTTCGGCGACAAATTATCCACAAACAAACGGGCCGCCACCGTTACGAGTGCGGGTATTAGAGAGCATTATCACACAAACAGACTCACGAACACACACACACACACACACAACTCACCGTATTGGGAGTGGAATTATTAGCACAACTAAATAAACAGCCGTTTTAAGCCTTTCGATGGTGGTTATTAATTTAACGATAATTAGGCCATCAACCGGAATCCCATACCCCCACCGGACGCCAGATTGGACCAAATACCAGAGGCGTGGAAGAGTTTTGCGACCAAATCAACCGGCAAATCCTTTTCCGCTCCAATCCACCCATTCTCCCACATGGCGTGGGCGCTGTGGATTAAAAACCCAACCCAATTTCGCTGGGGCTGAGCAGAGTTTTATCGGGCACCGCATTAGCTCAACCAAGCGGACTGAAAGCGGAAGTACAAACCGTTCACAGGAGGCGTGTGGTATCGGGATTTTTTCTTCGAGAATAGGCTTTGCTTGCTTTTTTTCTAGATGCTTTTGGTGTTGGTGAGCCATGAATGCAGCTTGTTTTTCTCATAAAATGCTTGGGACGAAAATTTGAAAATTATACGACCCGTTCGGCCCTCTAGAAACGCTACTACGACTCGTAAACTAAAGCGGTAATCCTTAATTGAGCGACATTTCTTTACAGGCATGAAATTTCCAAACAAAAAAATATCCCCGAATGGGAAAGGGAAACATTCTTACCGATACGGCTAAGATGGGAAAATACGATAATTGATACACGTTTATCGCACCGGGAACCACAAAAGAACGGCCAGTGCGGCCAGCACAACGCGAAACCAATCATAATCCACTCTTCCCCCACCGTCTTCAGCCATCTTTTTTGTTCGGGTCGCATTTTCCCATCAAGCGCGGTAAACAACTCCGTTGGAGCGGATGGGGAGAGTTTTCCTGCCGAACAACCCGGCTCCTTGAGTGTTGACTTTCCACATCAGCACTTGTCGCACGAGGCGGCGCCAGGGTAAATACGGTCGCGTAAGGACTTTTTGTGACAAATCGATTGCCCGAATTGTCGACATCTGTACTCAGTGCGCGGCTCCGCGCCTTTGTATCGTTATCCACCATCCCCGCCCCAAACTAGGGAACCCGTAGCATATGGGGTGGAACTTTATTTCTGTTCATATTTCAACACAATCTGGTTCGATGTTTACCGTATGGATTAGCATCATTGCCCAAACAGTCGTCGATAAACGGTAACGGCGCTGTGTAAGGCTGTTACTTGCCGTTGCTGTGTAAGCCGTACGGGGAGAGAACAGGCAGGGAGCGAACCGTACTTGCCATTTGGCTGTGTTTCCGTTTTCCGGTCTGCGAATATGTTCTTTCGCTGTGTTTTTTTTTTTTTTTTGCTTCGTTTCGTTTCATCGCTCGTCGCGCCGCACCGGTCTTTCCAACCATTTTACTTTCCGCACTTGCTTGGAATGAAGTATTCCCGTCTTCAGGTTTCTAGTCTTCTCACAGACGCAACGGACGGATCGAATAAATGTTGCTTCGTAAACAACTTCTACACGCCGTATGCTGGAGTTTCTTCATTCGTAGCCGTGTCCATGTTTTGGAAGGGAGGAAAAGTTTCGATTCAGCATTGGAGTTTGCCAAGGAAGGAAAATATACACGCACACACGAGCACAGACAGAACCAAGCAGAAAAGCAAAATAAAATAAACCTTAACCTCAACCCGTGCCGCAGCGTCCGCACTAAGGCCGCAGCAAATCGTGAGAAAAAAGATGTCGGTTACTTATTTTCCGGTTTTACGATGTTCCCGGGGAGAGAAGAAATGCAAACGGAATCGGAACCGAAGCGAATCCTTAAACCCCTGGTTATGAACCGAAGACGCACGGTTTTTTTAGCCAAGCCCTTGTTTATTTTTTTCACGCACGTTCACCAAGCGATTGAAAATAAACATATTATGTTTATTCTATTTTTGTTTGTGTGTGTATGTGAAATTAAAGGCAGATAAAGAGAATGGTTTCAACATGATTTTAAGTAGGCTGACGACGACGAAGACTGTGAGGCAGTAAGCTTGATTTGCAAACTGATACAAAATGTTCACATGCTGAAGTACAGGAAGCCTTTGTTGGATGTCATGTCAACAGAATTCAAGCATTTTCACAATTTATTCAATGAGATTTACATTGAAAAATTATTCATATTATTCAACATATTTATTCAATCATGTTTTTGCACTCGTCCAAACAAAAACGAGATTGACGAGTAACGAGTTAAAAGAACAGTTATGGTCGAAACTCGGCGTTTATTTTCCCTTTGTAATGGAATTGCTGCAATATCTGTCAATTATTATTATTTATTATTGATTGGTTTTGTAATTTTGAAACCTACACGGCCCTAAAGTGGAGCCAGGAGGAATAGGGAGTCAAAAGGAAAAGAGAAAATATTTTGAATTTTGTGTTTTTTGCTTGTTAAGAGTAGTTCTTGATTGATTCTTATTTTTATATAAACGATATCGCCTGTTTCACTACTAATATTCTACCACTTGTAATATCACTAACAATCGATACTATCTTAAAATAAAAAAATAAAATAAAATCTTTTAACAGATTAACACCGATGTTTAGTTATGTTTATGGAATACAGGTTTTATAATTCAACTGCGATCGTATAAAAAGACAAGCCACAAATAAAAATACCCAACCATATAATTATTTCATTATTTCAATTATTAATTAATAGAAACAGTTATTATGTTGATTAACACAGTTAGTTGTATCATTAAATAATTGTAGAATGATCGAATACTTTGAAGAGAGTAAAATATTTTTTCCCCAAAATCTTTATTCAAACAATCCGGACAATGATCATTAGCTCATTAGATTAGAAAAGCTACTATGACAAAAGTTTACTATAAAACAACTAGACGACATTTCGCTTTTTAAAGTAGCTTTTTAACCCAGTTCACCAGTCAGGTTTAAGCTACATATATCATGTGTATGTAACAAATTAAGTAAAATCAAATAATGTTTAAAATGCTCCCTAACCATCCGATTTGCGATTTATGGGCACGAAACAAAACTCCATGCTCCTAAACTGTAAAATTCACCGACATCAATGCGATAAACAATAACTGTAGACACAACAAGCAGCATCAGGAGGACAATCATCGTTGGGTTGTGTTGCATAAAGGTAAAAAGTACATTGTATTGAAAATTACGAGCAATAATTTTCAATCTCCATCCTAATACCGATCGCTTCCCTTCTACTAACCACGAACTAGTTCGCCTCGCCATAACCAACCACCGCAACAGCTGCAGCAGGTGTTGCACTGAGAAAGGCTTGAAATTGCAGTAGAAGCGTTCAAAAACTCAAAATCAAAAGATCCTCGCATTACCTCGTCACCCTTGCCCACCAGACACTACTCCGACAGATGGCAAAATGGAACCGAACGAACTTGAAACGACCGTGCAGAAGTTCTAGCCAAAGAACGTGTTCCTTGTGTTCCGAGCGTGAGCCATATTTCGTACGTGGTTTATTTTATTCACCGCATATTGTATATGTGTATTCCTTTTTTTTTGTCCTTCCGTCTAGCACGTGTTTTTGTTGTTGCTGTTTTGTTTACAACTATCGTTCATTTTTTCGCCTGTGCTGGTGAAATCCCTCCTTGGAACAGCAACACTTTGGTGGAAGTTTGGAGACAGCAGTAAAATAACAGCTGTTGGCTATCCAAAACCAAGATCCAAAAAAGAAACCAAGATCCAAAAATACATTCTTCACGATGACGACAAGCAGGCACACAAACACAAAAAAACGACCCACGACCATGATGTTCTCACAGTGCCCGAAAAAATACGATGCGAACAAGAAACGATGGAAAAGTTGGAGCACCGTAGCCGTTCGCTGGGCATGGGAAATGGGATCCTTCAGGACCCGAAGATGTAAACCAATTTTCATAATCGTAAATACGAATAAACTCTAAATCCCAAAATTGTAATATAAAAACGAAGAAGTTATCACATTTTATTCGTTTCGATTCCGCACCATACCGCCGCATCCTTTCCCAGGACGGTAACAGTCAATGGTTTGGAGTTTGGGTGCTGTTTTTGGTTCCCACATCCTTCACCCTGCCACACACCCCACGCTAGTCGTACTCCACAAGAAAGTCGTCCGCCTTCGAATCTTTCGAATGAAGTTTTCGTCGCAAATGCGATCGGAAGGATTGAGGGTATCCTCGTTCGACCGTTGGGAGGAAAGTTGAAAAAGAGCACACAAACAAAGGACCCGCTTGATAGGAAACGAAACTCTGGCATGTATGTGCCTCGGTGTGCCCCGGTGCCTCCAAAGTCGGGCCCCGAATAGTTGGAGGATATCGCGCACAAGCTCACGCGGCTTATCGGATACGATCGGGTAATCCTAGTACCAATTTGACGTTACAAGCGAAAACCAATCCCAAATTGCGATACCCACGAGGAGATGGTGGCGTGGGCCGCGCGCAGTCGACGCAACTCTATTTCTTCGTGCTCGATTGCGATTGTTTTGTCTAAGCGAGCGTATGGTTTTGGGAGAAAAAAAAACGGATGCAACAAGAAAGCCGATGGAAGGGCGAATCCCGTTCATCACGGGCGGGACGAATGAGGAAAGATATTTTTCATTGCGTCGTATGTGAGAGAGGAGGAGTGAGACAACCGGTAGGACGCATCCCCGCAGGATAAGTTAGCGTCCTTGTGCGCTAGTTGTGTCGCGACGTTTTGGCCGGTGGGCAGAAGTACAGAATATGTTGCAACCCAGCGTTGATCCTTTCGGTGCGATAGTGCCACTGTCTCCGGTTGACTTAGCTCCCAGCCCCAAACTAACATATGTGACCAAGTGTGTTCGAGAGCGTTTCGACAATGTATGTCGCCTTACTAACGCGCCTCAGTCCGAGCAAATCCTTTTTGCCTCGGCCTTTCCGGCTTCCGGCTCCAAGAACCGAGCGAAATGGAAAATAGAGTCGAGCCGGCTGGGGAAAATGTTACTTCATTTTGCCGATTTTGCCCACATTCACGACCCGAACTAGCGTAGCCAGTCACCGGCCTGTGTCGATCGTAATCAGTGAAAGCGTTTCCAATAATCGTTCGACCGAAAGGGATCGAAACAAATCCGTTTTTGTACCGATACCCAAGCGATATCCAGTGGTTCCCAGACGGTGGGATATTTTATTTCTCCTCCAAACACACACACACACATACGGCCGACATGGTCGTCGCCGCCACCATCTTCCTAATCGTCTTTACATTTTACAGCACACTGTCGTTGGCCCTTTGGGGCTGGCATGGTTCGGATTGATGGAACTATGAAATGAAAAAGAGAAAAAGAGAAAGAGGGAGAGAGAGAGAGCGATCTGGGAGCATGTTTGCGCGACTATTTGTTTTCGAAAATGATGATTGTCGAACGTCGTTAGGTTCGGTTTGTTACGTTACGGACAAAGTATGGCAAAATTGAATCCGAACGGATGTTAGGGATAAGTACCTGGCCGGGTTGGGTTATAGGCCAGGAAATGTGCGAAACAAACAATTGGGTTTTTCCAAGGGCTGGTTTTGAATGATATTTTCTTTTATTTCGATACTTGTAAGATTGCCAAATAAATTACAACCGCTACCAATGTGCTCCTGTGTCATTGTGTGTTATTAATATTTTCTATAGTGTGCTATTTACTGAACACAATTATGAAAAAAAAACACAATTATGAATTTGTATAGAAAAATGAGATCTTTCTAAATATTTTTGCCAAAGATCTTTGTCATTTAAAGTCGTAAATGAAATCATAAAATTTAATGATTGCAAAATTTTTACTTTCTTGTTGCTGGGAATGTTTCCTATAAGATCATTTACATAAATTGTATTTCTGTTTCTTTACTCAAATCTGTATTTTTCACCTATGAAACAATTAACACAACAAATAAATAATAATGAAACTAATAGTTTTATGGCTAATAGTTTAGTTTTATTCAGTAATTCTGTGTTTAAAAAAACTCTCTCTTTCTTTCTCTCCCGCTTTATTTCTCTCTCTCTCTCTCTCCTCTTAATACACTTTACACATACTGCATTTTATTTTCGATCTAGAATCATAAATTTTGGCATATTTATTTAGTAAAACTAGTAAAAAGTATTACGTACATTAAATGACAGAACATTTATTTTTTACCACGGCATTCAGGTTGACCAATAACATAAATTATCCTCTACTAATGTTATAAATACCTTAATTGCAAATTATTGTTTTTGGAGTCTTTTTTATTGAAGCAATAAATGTTAAGAACCTTTACAATACGTTTGCTGGGAGCCCTTGGGCTGCATGAGAACTTGAGACGTTTTATAACGAAATTTGGCTCGCGACTCGCCTTTCTAATTGTTTGAATCGTTCGGACATCATATACGACCAGTAAAATTCTAACCAATTGAGGTCAGAGAAGTTTAGATACCACAACATCCGATCGAGAAAATCAGCAAAAATCAACAACCTGCTGAAGAACGTAATGGTTCTTTCTGTCCAGAGGCCAGAATCCTTTCAGTGAAGCTGCGTGTCGCTACAATACCATTTTGACTCAGTCCCATCTTTGTTTTAGGCGGGCGTTGGTAAACAAATAACAAAAAAATGGGCGTCGGTTAGTATTTATATACAAAATTGGTAGATTAAACTAAAGCTGACACCAATGCCAGACAGAATGGATATAGTACACACCTAACCAATGATGAAATATCCGATTTTTTGTTAAACCTGTTGTTGTTTCAGCTAGAGTGCTAGTATTATTCATTGGTATAAGTTTTGTTCTCTAGCAATTGTCTGGCAGTTTTTAACAATTCAAAACATCTTGCTGAAAGTGCTTGATGCAAACCTCTCCAAAATATTATGTTAGACCAAATTTTCTAATAATATTGATGATACAAAACTGCTTTATGAAAATAGAGATACATCTAAGCAAGGTTCTATGTTTCCCACACATGCGATTTTTATTACTTATACTATTAATTTATGTAACGTAAGAGACTAAAATAAGTTTTGAATAACCCTCTACTCGATTAAACCGTACAAAACGCTGAATCTTCGTTCGATCCTACACTACCAATCTCAGCCAATCGGGCTTGTGCTGTTAATTTAGCATTACAAGATTAAAATTAATTCCGCTCGATCCGTTCATCCGACGGAAAATGGGAGACGGGAGCGTACGTACAGCTGCAGCAGGCACACCCGTCACCTGATTTGACTATTTCACAAAATGTCCTAATACCACCCTCTGCCATGTTGGATTGACTCCAAAGCAACAGCAGCGATTGACAGACGTGAATCCCGCGACATAACTAATGCCACCGATGTCACCGATGGGTGCCAGCAAATCCTTTCGTTTCTAGCAGTAGCCTCCTGTCGAGTGGGAAGATTAGTGTCAGAGCAGTAAAAAATGGGTCCAGAAAAAAAAAATCTCACAATAGCCGCTCAGTAAATTCATCTTTCGAGATGTGCTTCAACCGGTAATCTCCTAAGACAGCGCCACGATAGTGTTATTCGAGTTCTAAGTACAGGACAGCGCAGCAAAAAAGAAACCACCCAGCCACCAGCCTCCCTTGAGCGGTGAAGCTCCGGATGAAGCTCCCGGATGCTAATAATAAACAGCTCCTTGTTAATCTACGGCACGTAATTACCTCAATAAATCATCCCCGAAGCTGATTAAACCTTCCCTTCCACTTTTGCAAGTGGCGATATCGCTCCGATCGGAAAGCTAGCGCGGGAGACGATACGTCCGTGGCCCTCGTTCCGAGGAGTCCTCCTTCTTCCCATGCTAATATTGTAACGCTAATCAAAGACTCCCGTGGGGACACCCGGGCGACGGGAGGGATAGCGACCGTCAGCATCAGCAACGGAAGGTGCCGATGATCCCTTCATCGAGTGGCGCATTTCTCTGACCGACCTAGTACTGCCTAGTGCGACTGTCCCGGCTGATGGATGGATATCACACGATGCAAGATGAAGATACTGTCCCGACGGAATGCCCCACGAAGCCAAACGCTATCAGAAGGTGCCACACGAACTAGCTAGTAACGTCATGGATCTCACGCTATCTCACTCACACACATACACATACTTTTATTCACCGACTGAGCGCTGGTGAAGGATAAATGGTGGTAATTGTTTTAATTTTGATTGAATCATCTTTCTAACAGCGGGCTACGTAGGTGCTAGAGCTGGAACCACGGGCACTGAACGAGCTGGGAATGATTTTTCATCGTCCAATTTCAAAGTGTTAATAAGGGGAGCGGGTTAGGGGGGGAGGGGGCGTGACGGGTGCCGAGGTGCAAACATAATGGAAGTAGATTGTCTGTTTGTAACACGCTCGGTCACTAAGGCACAAACGCGAATGAAGCAGTGTTCGATTAGTTTTAGCTAAATTGAACTCACCGGAAAAAGAACTACACTTCTTCGTGCTTGTATTTTCAATTTATTCACTTTTTCTATCGATGAACATCTATTTTCCAACTATGTCATCTCCATTATTCCAACAATGTCATTCATTTTCCAACTCTGTCATCTCCATTATTGTCAGCCGTGTCCTTGAATGTTTAGTGATAATAATTGTAATATATTTTGTTGTTGTTTACTGTAGTATATGGTTGTTCCAACACTTAACCCTAAACCGTAGATACATTTGAAGTGATGTATTTAAAATCAGTCACTTTTGTTAGAATGAAGATGTTTGTATCGCCGAATTGACATGTATTTTTGTTATAGGCGATGATGATGAGCTAGCTTGAAACTAAAAGAAAGGCCTATGAAAAGCGTAACTCTTCTCTCCTTAAGATACTATGTCGATATTTCGGACAATTTTTGTACATAAAAAATAACATTAAAACAACAAAAAAAACTATGTTTGCTGTAAATGGTCATCATAAACCCAAGGATGTTACTCGAATGGTAAAATAAAAGAAACCAGTCCACAACGTGGAATCAATTTTTTTACAGAGCCAAACACTAGAGATGTGCAATCTAAGTGGATTGATTTAACATTTACACTGAACGGAGGCCGCAAAAAAAACCTGTGGAATCTTCGAGAACAGAAATCGCCAAAATACATCAGAAGTACGCTACATAATCTACGCTACGTAATACATTATAAATTTTATTAAAAAAAAATAATTAAATTAGAAACAAAAATACTTTAACAATTTTGTGTATGTTAACAATCTATAATTAATATTACCAGGATAATTGGAATAAATCTGTTATAACTAATAGCGATAAAATAACAACCTATTTGCACACGGAATCTATTAATGTTCCACTAATCAGCTTACCACAAGGTTTCCAAGGTACAATCCATGTATGAAACATGAGTTCATTGATTTTTCTTTCGATTTTCTGCTTTGGTGATCGCATTACATTATGCTTTTTTGTGCGCTCGGTAGATAGCTTTATATTTATGCTTGAACGTTTCGAGTGCATCATCAGATAACACAAACCTATGATGCAGTTCATTATCGGTAATGATATCACCGAATGTTGAATAATATTTAAATACGAAATTTAATTAATCACCTCAATGGATTTTAATGGATAAATCGTTGTATGAGCTTTATTTACATGGTATAATTCGTTGCACTTACGTGCTATTTGATTACTACCCTAACGCTACATGCCCAAAGCTGGTAAAATCTAACCATGATTTAGTTATGTTTGGTTAATTAAAATACTCTCTTCCAATGGTACAGTACCTTGCCTAAAACACTTGTTCCTTTGTAGTCGCTTACGAGGATTTGTCGTTTAAAATACTTTTTAAACAATGTCCAATTGTTGTTTAGCAACTGAAATCTCCATTAATATTTTACTAACACAGATTTCAAAACTATAATTTTTTTCTTTGCGATATTACGATCATACTTTAAAGGTAAAATTTTTGTACAAAAGTGTGTGAAACAAAAGTTGTTTGTGCCAAATGCTAAATTTGGTATCTTTTTGGCAGCTCTCCTCAGTGGATTGGTTTAAAAATCTTTTTTATGACATTTGTTTATGTTGGCATGGTAACAGTAAAATACACCGCCGCATTGAAAAAAAAACACCACTATTCCACGACATTTGTTGGCAGGGATTGCAATACCTTCGAAACCAACAGTAAGTCTAACGTAGCATGGGTTACAAAACATCTACATTGATTTCGGACATGTTCCAAAAATCCATCATTACGCAGTCTTTATATTAAAAACTATGTTTATCATGTTCTTACACTTGCACATAATATTCAATGGACTAAATTAATTACCACCCATCGAGCGGTAGAACTTAATTCCGAGGAAAAATGTACAACCACATCAAAGAGTTGAAAGTGCAAATTTTTCACAGCCCAAACGGAACACAAACAACCGATCGCGTCGCTGTAAGCGTGCTTTCAATTAATCATACATTCAATCGCAAAAGTCACTTACATGTGTGGATTAACTCTGTTTTAATTAAAATAATTGCAAATGGGCAAAAACCAACAACAAACCTTGCCACCCGTCACACCTATTTATTGACGTGTTGTGCTTGTTTCCGACACGTCGGGTTTAATTTGGAGACAGTTAGCAGTTTTACTGATGACTGCCGTTTGTCAGCCGCACGATGACCATACATGATGACAACTTTTATACTATAATAATCAACGCAACTAGCGCTCACATGGCTACGTTACGAAATAGCAAAAAACACTCCATTTGCCATGCGAGATAACATAAAATGAAATGTAGCGAATAACAAAAAAAAGCTCATTGACAGGCAATTCCAAAGGCAGATCGTGTTAACCAGACATTCGCCAACGGGTGTGTCAGCACAGTGCGGGAATAAATTAAAATCTAAGCTCATTAACTCTAACATATTCACGTGCGCAGCATTACCTTTATCCATTCCTTTCCGCGGATGTTCCAGTATTGGAGAAACTACTAGCATATTCCATCCGGGACACAATTGCCGGTGTGTGATAAAATTAAATCATGTTTGATTCGGTTAGTTTCCTTTTTATTATCGTATACCCATGCCCTACCAATTCCGTATGCAAACGTGATACCATTATCGTTATCATTTCAATAGGATAGATTGAAAAACCAAATCTATACCTCGTTCGGGTGTATGTGGGATACAGCTCGAACTTGTTATAGCTTTGATCTATTATATATTGATGGCAATATGCAAAGCAGAAAAATTTTCCTGTTTAGTTGTATGATATGATTGTTTGATTGATTGTTATGATATGATGATTGTTATGATATGATTTTATAATGAAAAATGTGTTCAGAATAGTTTTCTGATTTTTTTTAATTTCAATATATTTTTTAAAATAATAATATTAAATATATTTCTAATCAATATTTTTTATTTCGTGTTATAACCAAGATAAAACGCACATTTCTTTCGTTTAAAATAAACTCCGTTTCTAAGATGATTTATTAGAGATTAACGAAAATCTATTCAATAGGATAACTTATCTAAGATGGGCATCTAATTCACCAAATCAAGCGGACAATTATATGATGTGGAACAACAGTGGCGTAAAACAAAAACTAAGCAGGTTGAAGAAACATAAAACATTAGCAGTTAAAAAATGAAGAAAACAGTAAGAATTACGAGAATTGAAAATTAAGACGAGCTGCAAGCGTGATTGTTATTTTATCCATAAACTCACCATTCAGTTCATCCGATTCTTCCTGATTCTAGCACTACAAAGCCCTTCAAAATTTAGCCCATAGATTCCTTTTGAACCTTTCATGAAACCAAACCCTTTGGTCATCCTTAAATCCTATGATTTTTAGCTCCATTTGCGTCATAAATGCGATAGCAAATTCAGGATTTACGAATGGGATCATAATCTTACAGAAAACCCTCCTCAGCGACACAGTATAAATAAGTGAGAAAAGTCACAAAACCATTAATCAAGCCTACAGAATAACCCATTATCAAGCATCTTTTGTTCGACAGTGCCTTACTCCTCTCCTTATTCTATCGTTCGCTGCTACTCACGGTTGTATTTTTTTGTTTTGTTTTATAGTGACTGGTTTACCAAACAAAGCAGTCGTACATTACCCTCACAACTCCAGCTCTACACATAACTCTTTTCCGTCATGCTTGTAACCTCGATTCCCTAACTTGAAAACGGCTTGAAGATAAACGATTCGCAAGCGGTGCGAAATTGGCAGCAATTTGTAGACCGAACAGCAAAACGTTAATTCATAAATATACACTATCATTCCGGGCACCTAAAGCCTTTAGCATCCCCAACACTTCCGTAAATCGCATCCCTGCGAGTTGCTTTCGCTCGGTCTCTCTCTATTTCTCCATCTGCTGCTCTCTTCACTCACTCACCAGTATTAGTCAGTCGTTTAGTCTCAATAGCTCCGCAATAGACCCTACTCAAAACTTTCGCCAGTATCAATGACAAATGACAAAATTCCGATGCCACAAGGAGTTTTCCGGTTTTCCCGCACGGTAGGCCGGGTAAGGTAATTGGGTGGAAGTGATTCTTTATCCGGTAGCCGGGCCATTTCGCGCGATCCGGCGGAACTATGAACAAGGGCTCTTATGGGTTGATGAAATGTTTTTCACCTCACCAGAAACATGAATAAGAAAAGCGAAATCCACACAGGTCGCCTTAAATTGGCACGGTGGTAAAATGCGTTACGTTGTCACCTTACGTGATTAGTACGTTACGGGAGCAGTTGGTCTACTAAATTCGGACCGAGCTGCCAGGTGAGAATCCGGACCTTGAATGTATGTTTGTGTTAAAGAAAATCTTCGCAGCATTCTAATTAATATTTGCTGGCCTCATAATCGATACATCTCTTTTAAACCAAAAAATAATTGATAATTGTAAGATATCATTCTTACATATACGGCTTTTAATTACTCGCATTACTAATAGATTAATGCATTGAAATTAACATTAATAGGTAAAAATAACTAGACTTACTGAGGAGATGTTACTAAACAAGACAAAAAAATAATAAGATAACTTAGTAATCCAAATCTTCTTCTATTATTTATTTTTGATTATAAATGATATATACTTTTTCAAAGTAATATCTGGAATTTCTATCTACATTTTGTTTAATATTTGATTTATTACATGTTTTGCTATTTTGCCTTATTGACAAAATTAGGTTTTTTTAAATAAACCATCAGTTTTGAAAAGTTGTCCTTTACTCGTTGTATTGTCTATCTGGTGATGTTTAATGATTTGTTTGACTTTACCTACTTTATATAATCATTTCAATTATTTTTTTATTTTATTTTTGAACTTTTACTGCTATTGCAATTTGCCACAATGCTTAGAAGATAATGTTTTGGAAAATGCGTAACAATATATCTCGGAAGATATAAAAAAATGCTACAGAAGTGGTAATCATGGAAAACAAATCGTTTCAAAATCATAAAATGAAAGCAAGTCCATCAAAAAAATTGTAAAAATAGCTAAGATGTGTACAGTAATTAGTATTTCGTTAATAACTTCCTATCATACAGGTTTAATGAAGATGTAACGGCGCTTGTATTTGTAACACATCAGTAATACATTAGTATGTAATTACTCCGCTGATGTTAAAAAAAAACATCTTTGGAATCGGTATTATCAAAGATTACTATAATCTGATCAAAATTATAACAATTAACAAAAACGGGCAACATATAAGACCAATAAATTTAACATCTTATCGATTCGCACCAAAATTAGCGCCGTTTTTCACGATTTTACAAAGAGTGCAATTAGCACGAAAAAGCTGCCAATTCAGCCGATGAGCCCATTCTTCCAAGCAAAACTAATCCAGATGTTGAAGAAGAATTTAACACAAAGCATCTCGCATGGAATGCTTCCGGAGTATTTAAACTAATTCAAAAGAAACCTTTCCGACTGTGGCTGTTCGTGCAACGTTTTCTCTAAGGTTCGCCTGTGATTCCATTCCATCCAAGACCTACACGCGCTCCCATGACACAGGATACTCACAACCTCTCCGACCTCTGTCCCATCCGTTTTTCATCGGTTCATAATTTTCAGTTTTGAGCCTGCGGCGCGGTTTTGAAGTTTTCGTGTTCTCGCTGCTGCCTTCGATGGCAGGCCCCACCTGCCTGTTCGCTGCTCCCGCAAACTTACTCCGAAACCAGTCGGCCGCCCTCCTGCGCTGACCTACAACCCCCGCCACCGTAGGAGAAACGTAGAAGTAGACGGAATGAAAAAAAAACACACGCCCGCAAGGCGTCTATCAAACTCGCATAAAACAATGTTCGATGTTAAATCAAATAAAAGTGGGTTTATAAATTTCTCAAAAATCATAAATACTTCCCAAAAATCGCAAAACGCAGGAGAATGAGGAAAAAATGAGGGAAACGCTGTTTGGTTTTTATCGCCAGGTTTAAAGCATGGAACGGGGTGAGCGAGACAGGTAAGGACGATACTTTCGAGGAATCCTTTACGGGGGGAGGGGGACCCCCCACTCCACCATCTCCCCCTTGTTCATTCTCTCTTCCTAGTGCCCAATTCCCGCAGTATCACCCACTGAAGTCTTCCTCACCAGATGATTCGGAACGCGTACGAACGAACAGTTTAACATTTCTTTTCAAATCCACCGACTGGGGATGTGGCCCTCCTTCCCCACCCCCTTCGGATCACTTTTGGTCCGCGCGCGCGAATGAAAAGTTGCGCATAAATTTTGCCAGCAAAGTAAAACGACTCACCGGAGCCGCTTCGGAGAAAAAGATGCTCTCGGAAAAATCTCACACAAATTCCGCTCATAATTAATAACATCAAAGCGAGTTTGGTAAACGGCTGGTTGGCGCCGGTTTGTGAACGCACGGCCACGGCTGTGCTGGTTGTTTTGTGTCGTTATTTTCAACTCCCGCAGCTCGTTTCATGATGGGAGCATTTTTTTTACGAAATCAAAACGAACGAGAACAAACCTTCGTGACATGTTTCGAACCGTCACAAATGGAAGCCAACATTTAAAGGTGAAAGGTGAATTCCGAATTCCTTTCACCTGCTCTCAAACTAAAGCAGTCGTATCATCGTGAAATTGATGTTCCATTTCTCGGAAAATTTTCCTTCTCAAACAAGAACGCTCAACGCCTATGACGATCCAATATTTGACGATCGACCGGAACGCGCGACGAAAACCTATCGTCACGAGCGCGTACGTGTACTTTTTGTTCGTGTTTAAGCCACTGGCCGGTCAGGTGGACCAAAGTTTCAGGACCTCCGTTGTTGTCTTTTCCGTACGGCGACCGGATTCAAGCTTCGCCCACTTTCCGGCGCACAAAGTTGCGAGCAACTGTTTCTTCCCGTAGCACACAGACACGGAATCCTCGGCACACGGCACACCGGGTTTCCGTTCGGAATGGAATGTGTATTTTCTCACCCCGGCGGCTTTCGAGGTCTTACTATCCACTTTTCGTTATCCTAAGGCTGCTGGTCGTTTTTTTTGCCATACTTGCTGTCCGTTTTTTTACCCCTTTTGTGTGATGCAATATTCCTTTCGCAAAATCTTTCGAATAACGTAGCGGCCGCTTCACCCTCGCCCTTGTTTTGGGGTGCTTTCTTGTGGCCACTTTATCGCCGGTCACCTTCGGTGTTCGCTTTGGTTCCGCCGTATTTTTAGTTTTCCGCCTCCAGTCAGAGCAGAGAAGAAACAGAAAAGAACGAAACGCCGGTTGTAGCGCTTGAATTCCACCGGAAATGAACCAAGCATAAATGCCGTAGGAAGTTCACACACACAAAAAATCGCTCACAAACATACATCGGATGAAGAAAAAAGCATCCCCAATACCTGACGCGTCCGCTTTCGATCCGTGGTGGCTTGTTCGGGGAGTTTATTTATTCGCAACCATCGCCTGAATGCCGTCGGGTGGTACGTGTTCATTATTTAACGCATAGTAGCAGGATTTCGGAATTTTCGCTCTCCAGTTGGGGAGCTTTTGTTAGCTGGAAATTGCCACTATTTGTGTGACCCATCCCTAAGATGGAGCGTAGGTAGTGTTAGGAAAAAGTATGAACGTTAAGAAATTATCTGTTTGATTAAACTTTAGAGATTTATTAGACAAATTTACTAAACTGTCCCTCTTATGCAAAACGTACTTTTTACATTCCAATATTTATATAATCCTGGTCAGAATCCTGCCCAATCAAATCAGAACTTTAATTTTTCTATAAATATATATAAATTGTTCAAGTGGAAAATTGTTTCTTAGGTAGGTCGAATCAAACGCCAATGGTATTAAATTTGTATAGTTGTTAAATTCTTTAGAAAGTTTTAAAGAAACTAAAGATCTGCTGTCAGTTTGGAAGAACCGAAGCATTTAAGAAATCACAGCAAAAGACAACCCTGTTAGGCTCTTTCAAGTATCCTTGGAAACACTCTTAACAATATCCAAATGGAATAAGAAACATAATGATTGCATCGATTATTCATGGTATAGAAAAGAAGCGGAAATCTGTTCTTTGCTATAAATTCTTAGCTAGAACATCTTACACGATACAACAAACTTAAATTCATTGAAAAAAATATACTCAGTTAAACTAGCTACACCTCGTAGAAGACGCTTATCCAGTGACACTACTTTGAACTCAGAGAGTTTAAACTAATTTTAAATATTTGTAATGTTAAACATCATTATCAACCATTTATTTTCTAAAACGGCTCTGGTCTATATTGTTAAAAGAAGTTCTCTTAAATACTACTATATTTCACCAGGTTGAACGACGTTTCATATTATTATTTAAAGCATACCGATGTTGTAACAAAAATTTAAATTTATCATCGTATCCTAACGTAGCAATTTTATAATTTCACGAATAAAACACCCAATTTGAATTTCCAATCGTCTTACGTCTTATGCGTTTCGCGTCGAGTTACACTTATCGAAAATGAACCATTTCGAATCTGGGTTTTTCGAACATTTTCAGCTGACTTCTTGCCACTATGGGTGAAGCAAATATCATATATTCCAAATTGTGTTGCCTTCTTTCAGCAAAATGGTCTGAAACCGGTCGAGTAATAGTTATTTAAATTATAAATATGGTGCTTGAAGCTCAATGTATGTGATATAAACACGTTCGAACCGCAAAAATACACTGTACCATGCGATTTATCTGATGCCACATCAGGCGGTGCTCTGCAATCTGCGCAACAAAACAGATTCCATAACGCTCTCGCAGAGCTCTGCAAACTGACAGAAATGTTGCTTTCATAAGATATTTTTATTCAATTTTAACATTGTCACTCAACGCAAGCCGTATAATTTTTTATTATCACCATTTTTCCGAAAAATACCATGCAGGTTAACCTTATAGACCTATTTATAATTTATAATTTATATAGCAGGATGTGAAGCAGACATTACCAACAAAACCAATGTATTTGTTTATGTCGTGTTTGTCAGTGTCTGACGAAGCACTTCCATACGATTGTATACGTTTGTTTATGTATGATGTCGAGTTCGGATTGCAGAGCACGATTCAATGTAAAACAACATCACTCCCATGGAAATTATCAAGGGGTTTCCAGGCTTTATTTTGTTTCCTATAGCCAAAAGCTTTATAAATAATTGATCTAAACTTGACACATCAATACCGAAATGGTGTCCACATTACACGTCAACAATTGATCTACTCAATGTAAATACCTTGGCATTAATGAAGCTTGAATCAAGGTGTGTAAATAAGAGATGTAAGCTAAAGTTTGCTAGGTAGCCGCCATATTGAGGGCTAGCTGGTTCGTTTTTTCCACCTGAGCATGTGTTGGTGTCAGTAAGCGAGAAAGAGATCGAAGCGCAAACACTCGGTGCCACCTCCATCACTACCACCACTACCGAACCGTTCATGGAGAGATGAAAGTGACGCGCGGCCGCTTTTCGAAAACATTCGCAACAAATTTCATCTCATACGTTAGCCCGCCGAAAACGGGCGGTGTTTTTGATACTTGTTAAACAGTGCGTCCAAGGTATTCCCATCCACCGCGGTGCACTCTTCTCTACCGTGATTCGTGATTGTGTACGTGCTCGCATAATTACCACACGTTACGGCTTGGCGTCGGCTTATCGGACGGGCTTAATTGCGTGAGTGTGTGTGCGTGTGTTGCGTGTGCCCAAGAAGTGCTAGTTGTTTCGAAAGCAACCAGCAGTCGAAGTCGGTGTGTGTGTTGCCGAATGCAGTAGTCAATCAGTCGTCCCGGAAAGAAGCCTTCCAGTGCAGCGGAGGAAAGGAAATAGGAAAATACAGCACAGTCCGCCGGATAGAAGCATCGTAGGCGGCGTTGTTACAGCGGCAGTAGCATTGTTTCCAAGCAGCGCCCGACCAATATAAAACAAACAAACATGTCTGACAGCACGGGTTACGCCGTCAACGATCTCGTTTGGTGAGTTTGCCACTTGTGTACCGTACCCATTTCCAAGCCGCCATCGGTAGCAAGGAAATGCGCGCTATTTTGATTCATGTGTGCATTTTGGAAATGGAAAAGTGGCGGCGAAATCCTCTACAAGAATGTGTGTGCGTGTGAATGTGGTGTCGATTGCATATGCTTCGCCTGCTTGCTGCTTCTGCTACGACGACGGCGAAAGAAGCGGGAGTCAACATAACCTCAAAATAAGGGGTGTTGTTTTTCTATCCCAAATGCCTACCGTGTTTTGGGTTTCATTATTGATCCCTCATATTTTCTAATTCCCAGGGCCAAAATGAAGGGGTTCTCGCCCTGGCCGGGCCGTATCTCGGTGCCACCGGCAGAACTGCGGAAGATTGCAGTCAAAAAGAATAATCCGGTTAAATGTATCTTTTTTTTCGGATCCAACAATTAGTAAGTGCTTTCCGGGGTCAATAGTCCGGTGTAAACTTTTAAATTACTGTTAATAATTTATTTTTTTTCACTTCTATACCCTCCAGTGCCTGGATTGAGGAAACGCAAATCAAACCATATTTGGAGTTCAAAGAAACGCTACTAAATTCGTGCAAAACGGCCCAATTCAAGGAGGCGCTGAAACAGATCGAAGAGTTTCGCGTAAACCCGGAGGTAAACATAGACCGTGCGATCGGGTTTCCCGTGATTGTAACAGGTGTTAGTTAATGTATGTTACGCTCTTCTCGATCGTCAGAAATTTCAGCCACTGTTTGTGGGTGAAAATGAGGCTGCCAATCGTCCGGATCCGGACGAGGAGTTCAACAGACTGCGCGAGGGTGGCACCAGTGGTACGGAGGAAAGTGGAGCGGAGGATGGAACTTCCGTAAACAACACGTCCACACCGGCGGTACTGGAGACGGTGGAGGACGTTACCACGACGCCGTTAGTAAAGAAGACGCCCAAGAAGAAAGTACGTGCCTCGTTGCCAATCAAGTTGAACGTGGACAAGGTGGTGTGTGATCAATTCTTACCCTTCCGTAGTGTGGATGGTTGCACCATCTCCTGATTTTCTCATAGTTACAGTATCCCGCATTCGTCTGCTAACCGGCGCATACGGTCCCACTTATCTTGTTCTTCTATTGTCTCCCTCTACGCTAGACTTCCGTCACGAAAGTGCGTTCGGTTGGCAACAAAGCGAAAGCAGCCGTGCTGGATGATGGTTTTTCTGGATCGCCGGCCCAGAAGCGCAAGAAGAAGTCACTGAACGATTCGAGCGAACTGTCCTCGCTCGACATCGACAGCTATGCCAGTCCGGTACGGCGCAACGCTCCAGTAACGCATCTACTGAACCGCCCGGTGACCGTTAATCGGCCAGCGACACCCGAAATCGACATGTCCAGCGTCTCGAACGCGGTTCAATCGCGCAACATCAAGGCGTCGCAGCTAAAGTTCGGCTTCCTCGGGTTGGGTGTGATGGGCTGTGGAATAGTGAAAAATCTGATCAAATCCGGCCACTCGGTCGTTGTGTGGAACCGGAGCGCCAACAAGTGCCGCAAGTTCCAGGAGGTCGGTGCCGAAGTGGCAGACACCCCGTCCGACGTCGTGGAGATGACTGACGTCACGTACTCTTGTGTGTCCGATCCTCAAGTGGCGAAGGATGTACGTATCGTGTTGGTTTTTGGTGACGATCGACAATGTGTACAGTTGTTTTGTACAACATATTTTCATTTTCTCTCTAACCTTATACACAGATGGTGTTTGGTAACTGCGGAGTAATGTCAGCGAATCTGGCCGGCAAGGGCTACGTCGAAATGACCGGCGTTGATCCGGAAACCTCGAACGACATCAATGAAGCAATCATCTCCAAAGGTGGCCGTTATCTGGAAGCACAAGTAAGTGGATTTGTTATGTTACCATAAAAAAATCATCAACGTCCAATGTTCAAGAGAAAAAAAATGTTGGAAAGTGTTTTATTAAATTGTAGACTTTGGCATCTTAACGCAAATTGTGATCATAAAATATGTGTCGTTGTCGATGGAAAATGTTCAGAAAGGAAGCAAAAACTTGGGGCAATTTTGTATGTGGTTTCGATCATAGATTCTTTTCGAGGTGGTTTCGTTTATTTTTATGTTAATACGTTTCTCTAGCTCTTATAGATATATTTTAGTACATTGTATGTGATTGCCCGTACAAAGTGTAAAGTACATTATTCATAAAAATTGGATTTATTAGTCCATTTTAAAATAATTTTAATGATTTTGCTGAATTTATATTCTAAATCATTTGTTTGCTCTTAGGACCGTCGGCACACATCACTATCTTATCAATTGACTTGAAACTAACACGTATTAGGCTAAGGGAGGGGGAAAAGTACAATGATAATCAAATAATGAAATTGAAAATTGATGAACAAGGGTTGTGAAAACTCAACACGATCTAACATAATGTAAAAACTGAAAATGAAATGTGTTTTGTGTGATTTGATGTAAATTGTTGGCGTTACCATAGGCTTGACCGTTTTGGCGTTTCTTTGCTTGGTTGTTTTACAAAATTTAAATATTCGATTCAAAATATTTAGTGTATTCTCTTCAAAATATTATTATAAAAAAGATAATCCAGTGTTAATCACTAATTTTGTGCTGCTTTTATTTTGTTTTTTGTTAGATTCAAGGCTCGAAGAACCAGGCGGAGGAGGGTACGCTCATCATCCTCGCCAGTGGTGACCGATTGCTGTTCGAGGAGTGTCAAAGCTGCTTCGAAGCGATCTCGCGCAATTCCTTCTATTTGGGCGATGTTGGAAATGCGACAAAGATGAATCTGGTCCTGCAGATGATTTCCGGCATCGCGTTGGCCGGTGTTGCCGAGGCGATGGCTTTAGGTAAGTCTTGCACAACTTCGACACATTCAAAGCTCTTTAAGGAAGCTTTTGCTCACGCTGATATGCTTTGCTCTCCTGTAGCGGATCGTGCTGGACTGCAACAAAAGGACGTTCTGGAGGTACTCGAGCTGACCAACATGTCCTCCGAAATGATGCTGCAAAAGGGAAATGGTACGTTCCGTTCCTTCTCGATGGTTGGAGTAATTGTTGTACTCTTTTTCTCTTTATATCGGGCAAAATTGTTCAATACCTTCTCTTCATTTCCCATTGCAGCCATCATCAAGGGTGAGTTCCCGACCCATCAGGCACTGAAGCACATGCAGAAGGACCTCAAGCTGGCACTGAACCTGGCAGATGGATTAGAGCAATCGCTGCCGATTACGGCCGCCTCGAACGAGGTGTACAAGCACGCCAAACGTCTCGGGTACGGTTCGCACGACGCCAGTGCTGTATACGTACGAGCGCGGTTTTAACAGCGACCAGACGGAGGGTGGCCGTAGAGAGATGGAAGAGCTTAATCACTCTTTGACCGAGTGGGGTGCAAACGTTGGGCTTAAAGGTACAGAACGGTAGTAGGTGATGTGCAAGTGTACCCACCTAGTAGAACAAGGAAGCTGGATGCGACAGTAGGGATGCGTGCGAAATGTATCCAGTTTTTGTGTGTTTATCGCATTCATTTTTAAGTGTGTATGGATTGGAGGGTGTGTGTTTGTGGTTCTTGTTGATTATCCCTGCACTGAAAATGTTTCTTTCGGTAATTCCCAGACATGCCACCGGAAGGTTAAGCAATTTTTTATATCAAATCATCCAATACCACCCCACTGTTGGTATTTCGATTTCTGATGAAACAGGAGGAACGAATAGATGGGCTTTTATTTGTTTTTTTCTTATCAAATTCGTATCAATTTTACAATCAGTACTCTGTCAAGAGTATTGTTTGGCCAGGTTTTGATCCAATTGGATTTCAAAGCTTGCGCTTTTTTAAATAATAACTAATTCATAATCCTGATTTTGTATATGTTGGCAAATTGTAGAAGACAAGAGAATGGTTTATGGATTTTTTTTTCAATGTATGCAGTAATGGTGGGACAAGCGTAGCCAAATGTTTAGTACGTATCAAAGGAAGGATAATTTCAGACGAAACAACAACTACAAACTACCACCACCACCGCATGCACATGTCGACGCTGCAATAGGGAGTCCTGTTTGAAGGGTATATATATTTTTAATTTCGAAAGATTTTCCCCCTTTTCTTAGTTTTTCTTCTTTACACTTTTACATGTTCAACATATTTTCTCCCTAGATTAAATACAAGCGAAATCGCGTAATCAATATTGTGTAGAGTGAGCCCAAACAATTCATCATCAACAAAGCGATCGATGAAGAGAGAGAGAGAGAGAGAGAGAGAAAGAAAGAGAAAGAAATTTAGAAAGTTTATAGCCTACAGCAGCAATAGTTTTAATTTGGCAGAATGTGTATCCCAAATTCTTCTTTTTAATTATTATTTTAGTTAGATTTCATTAAAAAGCACATCCCCCGTGTGTTACGAATGACAGAATCATGTCCTTGTTGCGTGCTGCACATGCATAGTTGTTTTACGTATTATTCTTTCCCTCTGGTCAGCGCGAATGCACGTATTCTTGACACTGATAGACGTTGCCCCTTTTTAGTAGCACAGAAATAGACAAAGAAAATTCGTAATTTCGAATGTTTTCGTGTTCGTTTGTATAAGTTCAACGATTCATCGATATCCAAGTACCACGGACTGACGTCGAATAAGAATGTGGAACGTAAGAACGTGAACGAAGAAATGCGTACAACATAATAAAAGAAGCAGTGAGAAATGCACAGATCCAGAGGGCACTTGAAGTGAACGAGAGAAGTTTTGAATTGTGAAGAAGGACTGTTTTGGCAGATACAACAATAAATAACCAAAATAAGATCGTGAAATTGGGATAACATTTACGTGGGAAGCGGTGGTTGTCAAGAGAAAGAGCTTTGTAAGATAAACTTTTAGGGCGAACAAACAAAAGAAAACAATTCATCTGATAGCAGCAAGCTCTTTTGGACCATTGTATCACTCTTTCATATATCGACATGTATAAAAATGATTCATACTGATGTACGGTTCTATTTCTTCACTTTCAAAAACCAAAATCTTTCATTTTCCATTTTACGTGCCCTCGGATAGCGAGGAAAGTAAGGAAATCACACAAATACGAGAACGCTAGGGAGAGTGCGGTTCCCACAACACGATTTAAACAAATTAGTAACAAAACAACCGAGTGAATAAATAAATGTTGAATTACGTATCGGTAGGTGCCGCCAAAGATCGAGTTTGTATTTTCATGAAAATTTGTTTAGCTGGGAGTTGCTGCATGGAAAATGGCACTACAGTAACATTTGCATTATATGAAAAGTAAAAAAATAAATAAATATATAAGTTAACTATTTCTATCCACACTCCGGTGTCGAATCATTATTTTTTCAGTTCAGATCATATTGTTTGCAAGTTAATTATATTTTAAACTTGTCGCGAAAATTTGAATAAGCAACTTTATTTAACATAATTATCTGGCGTTTTAATAATCTAAACCTAGATTATCTTAAGCTAAACCTGTATTTTGTATTCGGTATACTCATCATTAATTAACGTACAATTCAAATAAAAATACAACGAAATTATTATTTCCCATTGTGAGCCGTCAGATGTCCCATTGTGATCCGTCAAATCCAACTGTCAACATAAAATTCGACTTCGAATTTCCAATGTCAGATATATATCTTAAAATATTTTATCCAGGGGGAGATCGAGTTTTCACGTTGCTTTCGCTACCAGATTTTAAATTTTAGCGCATTTCGTTTTTCACCTTTCATTAGAATAAATAATTTGCTTGTTTACTTTTGCTGGGCTCATGTGACCTTTGAGGAGGATTTTAAATTTATTATTTTTGAGCAACTGTCAAATCGTTCCTAATTAAATTGTAAATAGCGCTGTGAGTTAAGACCAATTAGCAAAATTTTATTGCTATTAACAAGAATAATATATTTGAAAATGGAAAAACATTTTTTTATTTTCTCTGCAATTGTGATAAAAAACAATATCGCCTATCGTAGGAATGCTATGGGTTCAATAAAATTAAAAATAGATCAAAAATAACCTAACCAGCATTATTCTATAACTTTAAACACGTATACTTCCATCGCAATGCATGCTAGTCGTTCAAATCTATGCCAAAATATTTCAAGTTCCGTCGCAAACGCATGTCCACTAGCTTCTCCCACAGTGCTCCGAATGGAATCGAGGAACCGTTGCGGGCGCTCGAAGAGCAAGAAAGACAACAACAATAAGAAAATAAAATGGCGATCGTTGCGTGTTGTACATTTTTCATCGCGGCCGATTAAGGTGATTTTTTCGACTGAAAGTGACACGGTACGGACCGTAGCGGATGCGCGAAGGTCGTCGGAAGTGGCCAGCTGTCCGGTACGCAAGTGGTCAAATGGATACCGTCGGTGCCGTGGGGAGAACGGGAAGGCTCTGGCACAGGACCTTTACACACACGTATCACGGTATTGGCTAGCCAGCCAACCCCCGTCGTGTGCGGAACAAACGAAAGAAACACGGACCGTATTTTGTGCCAATGTGGCTGGTTCGGATTACGACGAAGTGGTAGTGTGTGCGGTCCTCAATCGAAACGAGGACGGGAAAGGAATATAGATCCTGTCGGCGGAAGACCCATAAAAAGCAGGATCGAAGAAAAACGTTCGAATTCCGTATAATAACTGCGTGTGAGTGAGACTGTGCTCGAACGTTCGAAATCCGGAAGGAAGGAAACTGCGCGACAACAAATTCATCAAACCCGCAAGTACAAACCAGCGGCCGATTTCGCGTAAAATGGTAAATGGAAACGGAAATTCCCATTCCCGGGCGTGCGGTGGTTTTGGGTTTGGTAAAATATAGTACAGCGAGAGAAAGAGAGAGATAGAGCGAGTAGGGGAGCTCTGCTCTACTTGGTCTGTACGTTGAGCCTCCCTTCCCCCCTGCGCCCAACATTACCCCTCCCCTTATTACTACTTTTGCACCCTCATCGTTGCCAACCGTCCGTCGCTGTCAGAGTCTACTAGGCACAGCCTGTCCGTCTCTCCCTTTCTCCTCTACCCCTTTGGTTCATCAACTGGCACACAGACACAACTACCAGGTTCATAATCATTACTATCAACGTCGGACGGTCGCCTGTGGGGTGGTGGTGTGGCCCTTTTTTTGCGAACGGTATATTTTTGAATTTACTCGCGCTGCTTCTTGAAGGTACGCGCGCGGTGTGGAGTTAAGACAGAAGGGAGCAAACGGTGGCACGGGTGATCATAGTACACACAATTATCAATCATGTTCCTACGAAGAAGAAGTAATGATGTGCATTGTATGAGAAATGTGCGGCTTGCTGCTGTTGTGCTTTAGTTTTATTTAACACATGAACTGCATGTCTGTATAGTGAGTATGTGAATCATGTGCGTGATAGTCCTTCTGGTGATACGCCAATTTCATCCCGTTTCGGTTTGGCTGTCACCTTTCCCTTCCTGCTGTTCGACCAAATCTCCTCGTCTATTGTTACATTGTTGCATTATACACGCAAACTCGCTCCGTTTCTCTATTTCACACGCGCACGCACACACTGAAACGCTTTCGGCATCCTTTCGCCGTAGCAGCGCCGGCATCGTGCCTTGCGTGTATGGGTGTTTTAAAAGGATAGTAAAGTATTGGGACGAGAAAAACGCATGCGAACCTGCAAATGTAAAAAAAAGGAATCGCTCTCATAAATCCCATAGTAGTCCTTCTTATGCGGCTGACATTTGGAAAGAGGAGGAGCAGGAAGCGAACCTTGGTGTATATGTGTGTGCGTCTTTTTATGGTGTGTATTGTGTGTATACACGCCGGTTCACATCGAAGCACATGCATGCGTGTGTTCGATTTATACTCTGTTGCTACTGTTTTCTTTTTGAAAGATTTATTTTTGTTTGCGTTTTGTTTTCTACCTAGTCTAATCTTCATTGTTGACCACCTACACCTAGAGGGAGCTGATCAGCCCACTTTACCTGATTATCAGTCGTGTGAGCATAATTGTTTGTATGATGTATTGCGGTGTGTGTTCGTTTACAACAAATTAAAAAATATCGACTTCTTGTTTGCCTTAAGTCGATCTTTGGCTCGAGTGATTTTTGATGCAGCGACTCGTGAACGTGCCAGCGTGGTGTGTGACACACACACTCATAGCAACGGGCTGTTACCACAAAAAATACTACGCTGACTACTGTGGTGAAAGCTTGTGGATAGAGCAGCGCGAGTTCACACCGAGTATGACCGCGTGATGGGAGCAATAGGAAAAAAAAAACGTCACGGACCCTAGTAAAATCGGTCAAAAACAAAGCACAAAGAAAGTGACACTATCAGAGGGGAGGCACCTTTTTCATATTAGCAGCAAATCACAAGCGAACATAAGTCTCGATCCGCTTCTAGTGGTGCGGAACGGAAATGAGAAGGTGAGAAGTGACTTTCGTACCGTGTTCGTAGTGAGACGTGTGTGTGTGTGTGTGGACGGCTATGTGTGTAATGACGACGATGCCGTGCTCTTGTGGCCTGTTTGGAAGGCAAAGGAAGCAAACAAGAAGACACATACACGAAGTTTGAGCACAAAAAAAACCCATACACAAGACTTTGTTTCACTACATAGAGCCAATTATAGAGGAGACCCCACAAGCCATGTGTATGGTTATGTGCGTTTGTGTGTGTGTATGTACCGATACCAAACGCGCAGTGTGCGTATACTGCTTCGCGGTCACTGCTTCATTGATGTCTTTTCCATCATTACCCTCTCACTATGGGTTGTCTCTTCTCACTACGGAACGCTTCTCACCGGTGGATCTGATTGTGAAACACACGCACATACACATCCAAGTGTTCATACCCTGAAACATTGGGAAGCAAGTCCCTCCGCAAACAGCACAACACGGCAACAGTAGCAGCAGCAGCAGCAGCTGTTGTGTTGTGTGGAGCCCTTCGTGTGAGAGTGAACTGGTTGTGAGCTCATCCCAGTGAGCATCGTGCGGTGAGCTGCGAAGCAAGCACCTTCCGATCGTGATTCTGATGTGTTCACCATCAGTGGCCCGTGATTGTTCCACACGTTCGAACGAGTGTCCATTTGGTGCGGTGGTATTGGAGGTGTGTGTTTCGGTTTTTTGCCTTCGATATTTAGCCCCGTGTCACGCACGCCACACTTCGTTCGAAACTCTTGGCGACCGGTGGATGAATATCCAAAACACGCTCCAAGGCTAACTGCTCGGCGTGTGGAAGGCAAAAATTGAACGTGTCCCGCAATCAACAATCATCCATCCAGCCTCAATCATAAATTGGCCCACAATGTGGGCAACAGGAACAGGAGCGAAGTTATGAGAAACACACCAATGCTGAAGGACGAAACACGAAAACGCACGCACACATGCATGAGCACCACCAGCCGGCTGCATTCCGATACCGAAGGACAGAAGAAGTTTCGGTTGCATTTTTGGCTCGTCGAATTTTGCTTGCCGAGAGGCGGGAGAGGAAACGGCAGGGGAAAATGAAAGGATTTCCTTTAGGGGGGAATCGTATCCTCGAACAGTTGGGCCAGGGTTGCGTCAGGCAAGGCATGACGGACATCTGTGCCGCCGTAACGTGCGTGTGTGTGTTTTATACGTACCTTTCTATGGTTGCTAGCGCAGTAGGCTTCTCTAAGATTTTGTTTGTTATCGTCTGAGTATGTCGTTTTTTTATCTACTCAATGAGGGAATCGAATGTTATTTGGAATAGTTTTAATAGATTAAGAAATATTTGTTGGGCCAAAATCGTACCCTGTTCCTATCCATTCGTTTCGTTACTCAGAATATTTGAATATTTTCTCTTAGTTGTTTAATGTCAGAAAAACTTACACGCTCTTTGTCTGTTGTAATCGATAGCAAATATAGTTCAGTGATTCAGCTTGTGATGCAGTTGAGGTTGAATCATAATGCTCTATCTGCCAAAGATTTAAACAAAATATTTCAAAATATTTATGGTTTATTGAACTTGAATTTTGCTCAATTTCCTTTTTGAAATGATTTTAAAAAATGTGTTGTATTTGTTATTTGTAATGTTTTGTAATACAATATTCTTAGTAATTGTAATTCCTCTTGAGATGCTGGTAAAAATTTCATTTTTAAAACATTATTACCGCTATCAACTGTTCCCAGATCGTAATCAACTTATCAGCTATCGGTTACAATCTAATCCACATAATAATTTCGACTCCTAGTATGCACCCTTTCTGGGGCAATTGCAACGATTTTCAAATGTTCATAAACGTAAACACAGTGCCTTTGGCTATGTGTATCGATCGTTTTCCGTTTCTTTTGGGCGATGTGTATCGAACATTGTTAAGTTTGTATGCTTTTGATACACACTTGAACACTAAAACCTCCAAGCCCTCGTATCTCTGCTGCTGTGTGCATTATTGTGCATGATGCGTTTCGTCGACTTGGTAACTCATGTAATGCGTCCGCGTGTGATGAATGGACGTTGGAAGAGAGAGGAGGTGTACCTCTGTCCTACCGAAAAGCGGCACAGATTTGAGTTGCCTTTGTTTCGGTCCTTCGATTGTAAAATCAATTTGTACTAAATCAAGCGTATCGTCAGTGGTGACGGCGGTGGTTGAGGGCCTTACGTTTCATGCGTGTAGATTTTTTCCATTTACCCTCGGATAGTTTATTACCCAAATTTTCTGTGGTGTGTTAGTGTAGGTACTGGAGTGCCTAGGTGATTCATGATTTATGTATGTTTCGTCAGAATTGTCCTTAGGCGCCTATTGAGAGATGAAATTGAACGGTTATAATATAAAAAAATGCATACAAAAATAGAATAGTTCAAAATACAGTATTTGTGTTCGTGTGATACAAATGTGTATTATAAACAAAATGTTCACTCTAAACATAACTGTTTCGGTAGTGTCTTCTTCCCCTGCACAATAGATTAGATCTTAAACATTTGGATGAAACTTTTCAGCATCCATCACTTAACCGAATAGTTTAAAGAGCAAGGAATCTGGCGTTAATATAAGAAAAAACTATGAGAAAGCAGTTAATTGTATAAATCTCAGATTAATTACTTTTCTGTCGCTCAGTAAGACATTTGACATTAAATTTTTTGCATGTGTTGTGTGCTCTTGATTCTAGTGGTTTGCGAGTGAGATCGGGTTGTGAGTGTGTTGCAAACGAGTGAGATGCAAACCAATGACGGTGATGTAAGGTAAAGGAAGCGCAATAGGGCGAGTTAAAAAAACGCGTGATGTGTGCTTTGATTTTTACGAAAGCTTCAACGGGGCTGGGTTTGCCTCGCA
Source organism: Anopheles farauti (assembly GCA_000473445.2). Classification (NCBI taxonomy): domain Eukaryota; kingdom Metazoa; phylum Arthropoda; class Insecta; order Diptera; family Culicidae; genus Anopheles; species Anopheles farauti. The sequence continues at coordinate 5,889,351 of KI915042.1, read as the reverse complement.
GAAGGGTATTCGCGATCGGTGATAATCGATTTTGTGTGATCGAAAAATGGAAAAATGTGGTGTAAACGATGAGAAATAGTGTTTAATTTAAATACATTTAATTTGTTTGTTGCATTGTGACAGTTTAAACTGATAATTAATATAACTAGGGATTCTAGCAGTACGTCGTGTGGTGAAATATAAATCGTATTTGACACAAGGCAAGCCTTCGCACCTTACGACCTTAATTCTCGTGTGATCCAAATAATCGGTGTAGAAAATGAAAAAAAGTCGACTACGATGCATGCGTACGTGCGCTGTTAGTTGTGTGTGTGCGATGGTGGATGAATGGTGTGGTCGATGAGGATGTTGTTTTCTTCGTTCATTAGTGTTTTGCGCACACGGATGTAAGAATGTGTTTGTGTGTGTGTGTGCGCGACCAGCATAAAGTGTGTTGTTGTTGGAGATTGTTGTCGTGCTTCTCCCCGTGTCTCGTACGACCCCCAAAATGTAATGCGCAATCCGGGTCGCCCGTGTCGTCGTCGTAATCCGTGTTGTCATGCAACGACGCACCGACACCACCGCACACAATTACCTACCTTTACACACATGGGTGTGCGCTGTGTGCTAGTGGAGTGTGTGTATGTGTGCGTGTTTCGTTTCTAATTGTGATAACCCGCGCGTAATCAGCAAGCAAACGTCGTGACTAAATATACTGCGCTTGCTTTTCAAGTGTACGCGCGTGTGTATGTGTGTGTGTGTGTGTGTGGGGCTCTATGTGCAATGATAGTATAAAAAACAACCGAATTGCGCGTGTATTGGTCGTAGTTGCCTACTATGTGACGCAAATGTATATAGCTCGTGGTGGCTGCGACTCTGCATACAAAAAAATGAAGAAAAACGGCACTTCATTTCTGCCTACCGAAAAAGAAGAATTGTGAAAAAGTGTGCTTTAAACGCATGTGTATGCGTGTGCTGGGGTGTTGGGGGAATACCCTTGTCTCAGCCGTGGAAAAATTTTCCACCGGCCACAGTCGTCGCTGCGTGTGTGCACCTTCCTCCACCACACCACCGACGTAATATCGATCGGACGAAACCACACGCACACACCAACACGCCGTCACTCATGCAAGCTAAAAAGCTCACGACGAGCAAAACAGCTGCTGGAGCTACCAAGAGATCAAATTCAGTACGGCCGAAAAGGAAATCCCACAACCCCCGCCCCTGCCCAGTAGTCCGACCGTGAGCAGCCGCCGTCAGTTCCTCAAGGTAAGTTAATCGCGGAATCGTCGTCGGGTCCCGTACAGTGAGCGTGAGAAATCGTCTCCTCCGTGGTGAGCCGATCTCGTTACACATGCACTTTGAAAGCTTAGAGAATTTGTGACGATCAAGGCGACCTCTTGGGTTATGTTTTTTCTCTCTCTCCTTTGCCACACGCTTAATTGCACGCTTCTGCTGCTGCCATTAGATGGTGTGGTACGATGGTATGCGTGCTGTGTGCGGGAGATGTGTATGCTGTTGTTTTCTTGCTTCTTTGCTCGATCAATGAACATCTCAGCACGATGGGTCGGTGCTGTTGTTTTCGTTTCATCAGGCTCATGTTCTGTGATTGGTAATTTTAGGTTGCACCATCGTTCGTGCACACCGGTGCATGCGTGCTAGTGTGTGTGTGTGTGTGTGTGTGTGTGTGTGTGTGTGTGTGTGAGTGAGCGTTTAATCACATCATTAGTTAAATAAGAAGATGCTTAAGATTTTTATCTCTGTTTTCAATGGTGCAATTGCTATGGCAATTTTGCTTGTGAGTTTTCAGATATTCAATTTCATTCATACTCCACCATTTCGTTGTTATCTACTGAGAAAGACGAATGATTTTAAAAGATGTTCTATCTTTTCTTTCATTTTCAATGTTCTAATGCAATGAATGCTATGGAAAGTAAAATGTTGAAAGGTTAAAAGTGATAAGTCCCACGTTCAAGATCACTTGTTCAGTCTAAGCACAAGAAAATGAATTCATTTTCATTGTTCAAATATTATCACTTTCACTTTCTGTATTAACTAAAATTCCTGAACCCCTTGTATTTTCCTACAAACTCTGTTTGCATTTTTAAACCTGAACCTGTGCATGTTTACGAATATTTTTTCGTAATTTTTTTTTTTAAATCTTAACTTAAACTTCCGTGGCTTGAAAAATTCCAAAGTATGACTAGATTGTATTACAATTGTCATTGATTTTGTTCGCTAACTGGTGATACCTGCGGTCTCAAATGTGTGTCTTTTTAAGTTTTGCTTAAAATGTTAAAATTTTAGTTGATTTTAATTATGATTTTTTTGTAAAACAAATTAAAATTACACTTTAAGCACATAACAGAAGTTTGCAGAACATTACGGGTAGAAACATTCGAACCATTTCTTTATCTTATCAGTGCGCTCTGCTCACTTTGGTCGTGTTGTAAAGTCGCTACAAACGCTGCGAAAGTTTTCTCTTGTCGCAAACCCTGACCGTGCGGGGAGAGGGTGATGGGTATTATCTTTTTTCTTACGGATTTACCCACCCAACACCACCAGCGCAACAATCAATCGATCGATCGCGCGGCACTCATTAATCAATCAATCTCGCATCAATTGCCTGCCTCGTAGGTGGAGCTGTGCGTGTGCTTTTTGCTTCAGGTTGTGGAGCAATATTCTCGCTGCAGTATGGATCCCCTCGATAAGTAGCCATTTCCTTTTGTGATTGTCATTTGGATCCCACATGCCTCTGGGTACCTTTTTTTGGTGGATGTCAAGGCTAGCAACAGTGATTTTCCTTGAAATGAGCATACGATTTATAGAAAAGGAAGGAGGAAGAAGCTCTCGAGACGAAGGGTGCTGCGATGCGCATAAATGCATGTAAGTCACCAGTACCCTCGCATCCTTCACTTGTGCTTTTGTCTGTTGCTTTTGCGAAAAATCAAAAACGCACCCGTTCTTTAAAAACACACACTAACACATAAACGTTGAAGTCAACATGTTTTTTTTCTACCATTTTTTCGTATCGCTCTGCCTGCTGTGTTGTTGCGTTTGGGTGTACTTGTTTGCGTTCTTCGCTCCGTTGAAGTGTGCCACTGGCTGTTGCTTTTTTTTTGCTGCAGGTGGTGGTGGCTCTTGCGTTGTCGTTGTTTCATCGTGCGGAGCGTTGATGTGTGTGTGTTTGTGTTGGTGAGATAGAAACTCTAGGTGCTATTTTTTCGTTTGCCTAGCACCACCACCTACCTACTGGGATGGTAAAATTGTTCATTGCCACCACCGACCACAACTACCTGTCTTGTGCGGCCCTGTTAGGTTTTGTTGCGAATTTTTATTCGAGTCTTGAGATGGTTTGCTCTGATTGATGTCCCACAGACAGATGTCTGCGATCTGGTGGTTCCTCGAACGCGATTGTGTTAGGGCGAATATTGGGTGGAACGAATTTTTGTAACGAAATAGAGGTACAAATGCATGTATTAAAACAATAATGTTCTACTGCAAATTGAAACCGTTCTACGGAAAATTGAAAAATTAAAGTTTTGATCGATTCAAACCAATCGTTTTCGTTTATACATTCTAGTTAGCGATGTTTTTTTTCATAGCGCTTCATAGCGATGTTTTTTTTTCCAAAATGTGAAGCTCGGAACTTATTTGTTTTGTTATTTTTCTAACTTTCAGTATTCGTAGCCTAAATACAACCTTCAATTTTAGACTGAGGGTTTAGTTTTTTACTATTTATACTTACTTACTATACCTATTACATTTCACGCTACAGATGATTTTTATAAAGTTGCGATCTTATGGACGAAAATGATATGGTCGAAAACTCAATAATTAAAATAAATTCTTGAAGCTTCAGAATTTATTTCAATAATTTTCAGAAGCTTCAGAAGAAGCTAAGAATTCAGAAACTTTTGTGTTTTGTTATTATTTTTTGTAAATTTGTTACATTTTTACCGTTTGCAAAACCTTGTTATGTTCCGAGGATTATTCCAACATTTCTAACCATAAGTATGCATTAAAGATTAGAACTAATGTTTGTCATAGCAAGTTTAAATGTAAAAAATATAGAACAAAACAAAAATTAAACATACGACATAAGTTCTATCTCAAGCAAAAAATGTCCTCTTGCTTTGTGGGTTAGACAACTATGCTTCGGTGGCGTCTGTGATTAATTGCTATCTGAGTAACGAGAGCGAAAATTGCGGGCGCTTGCTTCTTGCTTGGAAACCGCGTCGGTTTCGCCATAATATGTTGCTGTGGAATGCAATAGATGGTTGAAGCTTTTCTCCATATAAGAGAAAAAAAAGTACCGGCCGGGGTGGATAAGAGGCACAACAAAATTCTTATCTGTTTCGATCATGAAAAAATCGTGTGCTTCGTTTATTCGTAGCTACTCAGAGTAAGTGGTGTGACGTACGTGCATGAACGTGCTGCAGCTCGCCGTCTCGAATCGATTAGCGTCGATTTCAATGTCGTGACGTACGTGAAATTTGTTTACTAACAGCAGCGGCTCCAAACCCACTATTCATCTCCCGATACCGGATGAATCATCCAGTGGGGTCAGGGGTGGAAAGGGTTGGGTGGGAAAACACAAACGGTATGATTCATTCTGTTTCGATTTGTCGTTGCGCCATCGTTGGTCACCATCGTGTCATCGCGTCATCCGTCTTCGGTGTTCAACCAAGATCCTTTTGGCGCCAAGGGGTTTTGAGGTCAGGTAGGATTTAAGTGACCATGTTTGTGCGAAATTTACATTCCACTCGTGGGGCAACTTGTGCATCGATGTCAGCGAGAAGTGACCAATAAGACCTTACCAGTGTGTGTTGTATATGCATGGTAGTTTCGCTGGAAAGGAGAAGTTACCAAAGCTTATGAGGAACTGTTTTTATATTTTATTTAAAACATTTATCATTAACATTACTTGCATAACAAATGTTATTTGAATTTTATTTTTAACATTACAACCAGCATTGTTTTTTTTCAGAGGAAATGCTTATAAATTTGCTAGTAACAAGTAATGGTTTGCAGTTATGTTTGATATTAAACAAATTAAAAAAGTGTATTTAAAACGGAAAAACATACATTGTAATATCATAGATTTTAATTATGAAAAGATTGGTTTTATTGAGGTTAGAACGATTTTAAAAACTGCAAATCTTTGATATCAACAAAAAAAAAATTGCAAAACAAGTGAAATTTTGCTTTTGATTTGATTTTTTCAGAATCTACAGTTTTTGTTGTTCGTTACCATTTGCTGGATTTTAATATGTATGCCTGCCAAATTTGAAAGATTCTCTACAGATTCTAAATTTTTCTTCACGACAGGATTAATGTCGGCATTTTTCTTTGAAAAAGGTGATAAAATTTTGTTTAGCGATATCAAATCACTTTCGAGAGCATTGGGGGTTTTCCAGCAGCACGGATACACCACAATCACTGGAAAACGTTCAGGGCCATAAATCTGTGTTTTGGGAAAAAAACATATCGTCTACACTCCTCCAGTTGTGTGACGTACGATTCTTCGTAAAACAGTTTCTGCCACTTCCCGAACAGCCAACAATAAAACAATTTCATGTTGAACTTCTGCGAATAACGCCCAAGTTAAAACAAATGAAAGTTGCGAAAATCACTCACGCAAACGAACTTCGCCCACGTAAACGGACGGTATAAATAAAGCGTTTTGAGCGATGGGCTTACAATGCGTGTCGCTATTAATAGCAGCGACCTTAAATGTTACACTAACAGGCAGCATTTCTCCAAACCTGCTGCCACCGCGTGTGCTCTCCACGTGAGCAGCGACTTTGTTTTGATCGCACCACCCCTGCCACCACAGCGAGAAGATGCGTCGCTCAAAAATAGCCGAAACCTGAACCAAGCCATTCTCCCACCACCCACTCGTTCGCGAAGGCGATGGTGTTTCCCGGAAAAAGCGTACGAATTTTCTCGCTCTCTCGGGCGGTGCCACCTCTGTCGGCTTCACCGCAGCATAAATATCTATCCGAACGAGACACACGGCATGTAGATGGTAGATCGGTAAAAAACAGACTGCTTTTATTTCTGGTGTGACCTTAAAACATGTTTACTTTGAATGTTTTCTCACTGCAAAAACTAATTGGTAGAATGCGGGCATACAGTCACACGAGCGTGTTGGAGTCAAAATATCAAATGTTTTGAAAATTATTAAAGCACTTCGCTCACATTCACGATGTGTTTTTTAAATTAATCCTCCGTAGGTTCTTTTTGGCAAATATGACGATTTCATGTAAAAATGATTTCTTCGTCGCGGTATGAAGAACGAACAGGCTTTTCCAACATCCATCCAACATCCGAACAGGCTTTTCCAACAGGCTTTTTCACATTATGTTGTGCTGTGTTCATTTGCAAGTTTTGATTAAAAGAAAAGAGTTATAAAACACATCTCAGTGTTGTCTCTCGAACAAGACACAAATCAAATTGTTGGTAGTAATGAACGTCAATCTGTCCGCCCTCAGCTACTTTCCTAGCATGGTATTTTTTAGTTTTTACTACCCATCATGTTCCAATGGCGAGGGATAATGATAAAGTCCGCAAAATGACAGGTGCCTAAACGATGAGAACGAACGACCAAGAAAAGACGGCGCGGCATAGTTCGGGAATTCGCTCTTTGCAATCATGCTCAATGTTTGGAGAGGTCTACTACTACAGTGGTCTACTCGCTCACTACGTTTACATCTTCCGGCCCGGCAGCAGTGACGCCCCTTTAGGTCCTTACTTTCTTTGTTATGAATTTACGTACGGAAGGAAGCCCTCACGCGCTCACTCGTGCTTATGCTCACTCTCGCTTTCTCGAATGGGTTTATGCTGTTAGCTAACTCGGGGTACTGATTCTCACTTTCACACTCACAACACGTCGCCAGGTCGTCATTGTGCTCATTCTCTCACGGATGCCGTCACTTTGTTTCGGATGAGTCTAGTAGTGGCGTCTCTAAACGATATGCTGCCTGGTGAGCATGAATGAAAAGTGGTCATTAAAAAGTCAACAGTAAATAAAAAGATATTTTATCGGAATCAGAATCAGAAATCAAAACATCGCTGAACAACTTGCAATAAATGGAAACTGGATCTCAAGATGTTTTGAAAACTCCTAAATTCCATGACAATATATAAATGATAAAATGTTATGTTGAAACCGGGAAATGAAAAAAAATTTTCAAGTTCAAATGTTTGTCACAAATTTGAAAGTTATCTGCAGGAAAATAGAGTTATTCCTCTTTTAACCATTAAAATACAGTTTGTTTTGTGTTAGTCTTGCGAAATATACATCAAATACCAAGAATTGAACAATAAAAAATCCAATTTGTTTGAGGTTAATTTTTTATAATTTAACGCAAAGCTGTTTAATTTTCTGGAAAAAAGTTGAATTTTCTGATGAAGTTGATTAAATTAGTCAATTGTAGAATAAGCTATGGCCTTTTATTTGCTACTATTTTTGGCTGCGTTTATTTGTCAACCAGTGTATCTCCATGAAACAACTCTCTGTACTCTAATTGAACGCCTCAGCAAGCACCCTTGGGAAAATTTAGAACTTTCTGAATTTATTCCCACACACATGTGATATCAACGTGAGGCATGCAACATTGTTGCGCTACTACTATACAAGTCATCCTCCTTCTATCGGTTTTGTGCATCATGGGCGAAGGGAAGCTCTTTCATTCTCTATCTCTCAATCTCCGCTTTTCTCACTCTCTCTCTCTAAGCGGGCATTAAACCCGACGTGCACACGGGATATGATACAGATGGGTTGCTTAATCATTTTTGGATACACAGACTACACTGCGCAGGACTAAATGTTGTGCACGACTATGTGCTCCGACAAAAAAGAAAAAAAACAGCCCGAACTGGCTCTTCAGAACTGCCCTTGTCACCGCGTTTTGTCGGCGGTAAAGGGTGGCTTCAATGTCGCGTTGTTTTATTTTGATTCAAGCAGCTAGCTTTTGGGAGTATTCCTTCCGTTTGGCTTTGAAGGAGGCACTTTTCGCATGTTTTTTTGTGTGTGTTTGTCTGTCTCTTGTTGTTGGTTTGTTCTCTCTGTCGCCGTTCATGTGTCCGCGTGCTCAACGGGAAACGTTGACCCCCGATCCTCCAGATGTGTAGATCCAGCGAATGAATGCTGCTGGCTTCGTTGTGCTGCAGAATACAAAGTAGAACATTCTCGCGGGGATGCTTTACGAGAACGTTCGTTCTTTTTCGAGATTTACGTGTCTCGTATTGTGTGAAAGGTGGTTGCAGGTGATAGAAGGTGGAAAGGAAAAGCTTTTTGGTAAATGATGGAAACGAAAAGTGGTGCACCTGCACGCAAGGAAGATAGTTCCTTCTCCTGTTTATGTTATGTGTGTATTTTTGTAGCTTCACTCACTGATTTTGTTTATGCTTATGAGGATTTTACAGTGGGGAATGTAAATATGAAGTGCAGCAGGTAATAATGTTAGGCGCAGCAAGCTGCTAGCTGCACTACAAAAGAAAGGAACGGAAATGAAAATACTAGCATAACTTAATAATAATCATAATCAACTTGCACTCGTTGCATATTCCAAAAGCACGTTAGACATTTCCAAGTATATAGCGATTTTTGTTTTCCTAGAATATGAGTTTTCCTATTCCAGAACGTGTGTCTAATCAGTTTGTTAGCAATGTTTGTTTGACTTCTTTTTGGTTATAAACATCCTAACAATTATTCTGAGTAAAAAATAGTCGATGCCAAAGGAATAAGCTAATAATATTAACGGCAGACGGCTCGGCTCGTTACAGTCTCACTACTGTGCTGTTCGCACATCCAGTACTTTCCTGTGAAAAACAAAAATAAAACAAGAACTATAAACCTTCATATGCACCAAGCTGAGAATCGCTCGTAAAAATATGTGCGCGTACCGGCGAGAAGAGAAAATATACTTATGCATGCGCTTGCATTTTGTATTTAAAATGGTAAATCAGATTTTTTGCTGCCACAGCTGCCGCTGCTCTCGTTGTTTTCAAATTTGAAAACTGTTTGCTTTAGGCGGTGGGCATGCGGGCGGGCGCCCTCTCGCCGCACGCTCAATGTATGTGAAAATAATGCTTTTTTGGGAGGCTCTACCCATTGGCGAGTAGAGAGTGCATGAAAAAAATCGTAACTTGCAGTCGAAAAAAGATTGTAAAAGCTGCTGGAAGGTAGGTGAAGCTTGGGATGCAAACTCAGCGGCAAAGCATAGATTTTCATGCCATTGTTCGGAAATGGCATTCTTTCTCTCCTGTGAAATAGATGAGAAATTTTTGCAATGATGAAAAAACGAAACAACTAGTACGAAAACTTTATTCGCTAAAATTACGAACAGCCGGCCGGTCTTCGTTGCTGTGGTTTGTTTTCTGTGTGTCGCCTCGTCTCGTGGTTTCGTACCGTCGTAAAGAAGCCACATGAGTAGTTTGCCGCCTGCGCTTCTGCCGTGTGCTGTGTTTTCCACCGATTTTCGGAAAGGACAATTTATGCTGCACCGACACCCTCCCACCACCCGGAGGACTGATGTCGGTCGATAATGTAGCATTGAATTGTTTGTGGCTCTTTTTCTTTCTCGCCATCTGTTTCACTCTTCCGAAAATCTAACGGTAGCGTGACGCTGGTCAATCAAGAATGGCATCGAAATCGAAACGAAAAATGTAACTTGCTGTGCGAGTCGAGAGTTGGTGGTAGGGTAGGGTTTTTTTTTATTGTTGCTTTGCTGTTCTACTTGGTGTGGGTGTTTTATGCTGATGGCGAAACGTAAAACGATGATGCTATTCGTGACCGACGGCGGAGTTGATAGATCAATCAAACGCTCGTCAAGCGCCGTGTTGCCGAGCTGTAAGGTTGTGTGCTTTTGACCTACTTCTGTTCGGTGCAAACTTTGGGGGTGGTTTGTATCGTGAAGGAGAACTAGATAAAGCCAAAGCAGAATTAAACTCGATTATAATGTCTTTCATATTAATTGTTATTACATAACTTTTTGCTTAGTTACAACTTTATTTTATTGATTCTTCTGCTTTGAATTATTTATAAACCACTTTAACAATTTAAATCATTTATAAAACATGAACAATTATCAATAGTTAGTGAATTGTGTTGAGTGTGATCTGATTTGAGTCTCGAAAGAAATGGAATGCAAACATATTTTTTAATTTATTTCGTTTGCTTTATAACAAAATATAACTTTAAATTGTTAACTGTACGAAAGCTTCATTTATAACCATGGTCTTTGATATTTATTTTAAACATGAATCAATGCATTGACACCAAATCTTAAAATATCTTTATTCTTAAATATAGTTTTAGTTTATCATGTGGTATTCCTTCCTAAAATGTAGTTTTCACAATTTTTAAAATGTTGTTAATGGTGATAGATAGACAGTAAATTAACGTTTCTGACAGGACATCACAAAACCGAATTTGTTTCACTCATCATAATTAGTATGTTTACCGCACTTGCACGTGTTGTTGTTATGCATTTTTATGACGTCGTGGCGAACTGAATGAACGTACTCGTTACAATACCCGCCGTCTGCCTCATTATTCATCCTCCCTTTTGGGACGCAGCAAACATCGGTCATTACCACAGTGTGTAGGATAAGGACATAAAATTGACGCCTCTCCTCGAACCATCTCAAACTTGACCCTGAATGTGGACCGTGAAATTCGAAAAGGATCAACATGCATTGCCAGTACCCGGTAATGTTTTCGTTGTGCCACATTAAAGCGTACATTTTTCAATACAACAATCTGTTCACTTTTTTCCTCGGACCCCTGAAGCGTTATGTTTGATCACTAAACGACTTAAAAGTCTGTTTCAAATCTCGTACTTAATCACGCGAACATTTTGTTATTTTTCTCATACTCCCTAATCCGCGCGCTTCGCTTACCGCCGGCTGCTTTGTGTGCAGTGTGAAAAAGGGAAAAACCATTTGAATAAACAGCACGTCTCGGGAGCGCGCCCACTAACACAAACACTCCGATGAATCGACGAATCATACGACTGCAGCTGCTGCGCACGCTGATGCATGTGTGTGACATTTAATGTTTCTTTCTTTTTGTTTGTTGGTGTCTGGCTCTCGTTCGAAGATGGTACCCCGTACACACGATTTGCCACGGACGACACACTCACCCTTCTCCTCAGCTGTTTCTGGTGATTCGACGAAGTGCATTATATTTTACGATCGTTTAAATGCATTATCCAAAACCCTGCGTCGCTGCCCGGGTCAAATGTGTCGAACTGCTGATTGGTTTGCAACTTTGTTGCATACCCTTATACAGTATGTCTATGGGACTTTATGAGTGCATAATGAAAAGAACGAGAACGAGTGTGGCGCGCCGCTGAGACGTACTTGTTTGTCGTGTGCTCGTGCTGGTCTGGTGCTTCACACAGCGTCGGTATCGGATTGCAGGAGCAGAGAATAAGTAGCCGAGTCGTTAATCGGTCGTAAAAACCCGTCGTCGTCTTCGCCGGCAGTGAATCCCACGGGTGTGTTTCTTAGCCATTCATGCGTAGATTTACGCGATTTCAAAATAGTCACAGTGTGTATGTGTCACGATGTGTTGGTGTTGGTGAGTGTGCGAGGGGGAAGGTTACAACAGCAAGCAACAGTTGGCATCTTCGTTGCAATGCAAAACGGACAAAACCGCACTGGTTGTGCTCACTCTGATGTTTCCGGTGCATCGACCAGAAGTGGTGGTATTCAAGTCGCAGTTTGAGCCGGGTATGTTTGCTCTCAACCGTCTCGATTGGACATTTACGATGGTTATTATCGCTTTATGATATTATTGCCATATCCGGGACCAGTGAAGGGAGATTCCTCGGGCGATGGAGAATCGACTAGCGATAAAGATTTGTTTGCATTTTGGTTTATTCAGATAATTATGCTGTTAACGTGCTAGTAGCTCTTGACATATAACAGCGATTTTAATTGTAACCTTTTTGCGTTGAAATCATTGAATTTTCATATAAGTTAAAAAATTAAAAATATTCAAACTGTATAGTGTTCACTTCTCTAAGGTGTAGCGTTAGTTTGCTTCCAGGCCCTGCGCTTATGTTTATTGTTTGTAACTTTGAATATGGAATATGCTAATTTTTTCACGATTTCTAGTGTCACAACTATCACAAAAAGACAATGCTCGCAACAATCTGAACAGGCGGAATGGATGCGATGTCATGGAAAACTATTTTTAACCTGTGTTTTTCTCTATTTTTGCCAATCTGTTACGTTTACTTTGGGATGGTTTTCAATAAAATAATCTGGATGAGAAGAAAAGACTCTAGGAATGACGAATATCATTTCATTTGCTTGCAATCGGCTTGCACCAAAGATGCAAGGAGCATAGCTAGTTCGGTTGAGTTTCAACTATATACCAATAATAGAGATGTAAATGCCATAAACTCGCGAATTATTAACAAAGTGAATATGTAAAATAATTGTGTCAGGAATGTTTAAGTATAATTTTGAAAATTTGATTGAGGTTTTTATTTTAAATATAAATTTATTGATTGTGGTTACATATTTCTTGACTAGCATTTTTTATTTCCATTACATTTGCTTTATTATTCTGCAAATGAATGGAATCAAGGTGTTTAACCATATGAACCGTTTTAGATTTTTCGAGGGAGGTGTACGTTCCTGATGTGTATTACATGGCAGGTGCTTTGGCAAAAAGAAAATTTAAGAACACTACCCTATGATAAAAATATAAGGTTTATCATAATTTTGGTCTTTAAAATGACTATAGACCAAGAAAAACTGAGCATAAAATAAGAGGAATTTCGTTTACTTGCTTTTTAAAAATGGCATATTTGCTAGGCGAAGGAAGATGAACTTTATACTTCCCTCAAAAACTTGACGAACTTTGTATCCAAGCAAACGTTCTCTTACATTATTCTTATTTTAAACATCCCATCTCAAGTTGCTCCCCGGTACCCCACTTTCCGGTATCGTTTGCAAATTGCGTTCCTTTTTTCCTGTATTTCTATAAACGCGCAAAAATGTCAATTAAGCAAATGGCAAAGGCTAAGAGGCGCATGGGAAGAATGGAAGAGACGGAAAGGGAGTGGGGATGGGGAGGGGGGGGGGGAGGTCTAGTTAAATGGGGCAAAGATTTTTCTCGGTCATGTCGGGAAACTGTGCAGTAGGAAAAGAGAAGAAGAAAAAGCACCGGCCGGCCGGCCTCTGTCCGTCTTAATTTCTTGATCGTCAGCAGCACCCGACCGGTTTCTTGCGATTTTTTTGTGATGCGCTACGCTGCGTGTTTGGGCAAATGTATTGGTGGGAATACCTTTCCGTATCTTAGGGAGGCTACTATTTTTAGCGCCATGCGTGTGGGTGGTTGTGCTGGTGTGTGTGTGTGTGTGTGTATGTGTGCTCATGTGTTTGATGTTTCTTTGTGGAACCTTTTTACCGTCGGCACTTTGGCAATGCTGCAGCAGCAACAGGTGGTTTTGTGCTTCTTGGTTTTCGTGAAGAATGGTGTTGTTGGTGTTGATGATACATAATTCAACAAGGTGGTGTAATGCTTATACTCAAAAATGCGAGCGATATTATTGGCTGGCTTGTTTAAGTTCCTTGGGCAATCTATGAATGGCGTCTACGGAAGTCTAACCGTGCGATAAAAAATTAAACCCGGTGACCAATTAACTATTTCACAACCTTCTTTTCAGTTTATCTACGATTGCTTATCACGTCGATTGATGGTAACATTGGATGGCTATGTAGAGTAATGTGTAGGTGGATGGCGACACATTTATGTATTACTTGCTCTGATTAACTTATTGATTTTCTATCGGTTTCTAGGTTACGATAAGAGCGCTTTGCTCCTTCTTACTCAGGTTGAAAATTGTTGTCCCACTTTGGTCGATCATACATTGTAACGTCGTATCATCTGGCAAAGCTTCACACCCACTTCGAAGTCAATCAAAGCAAGAAGTTACAATTTTCAAAATCGGGCCAAAATACACACAGAGCCGGTCACTAAATTATTCAACATTTTGACGTTAATGACCACTTACGCCATCATTTGTCTGTCTGTAGCGGCGAAACGTTTGGTACGCCAATTGCACTGTAAATTTATGTACCAGCTAGTTCGTCCAGAAATCTCCTGCCCGTAGGAATGTTCGGTTCTATACTACTCTCCATCTGTCAGTACTTCGGTCACAAGCGGCGTTCGCTTTCACAACGCTTTCTCTCGCGATTATATAGCCACGGTGTGGTGGTGATGATGATTTTTTGCATCTCCTACCAATACACAAACACACACACAGTGAAAACGCGTACAGAAGTTGTGCACTCCTTTCACTCTCAACCGTGGCGGCCTTGTTCGTTGAAGAAAACGGAGAAGAAGAAATTCGCACCAATGTTCGCGGTCCATGCAGCCAGATTTTAAGTGCAATTCCTCCCTTCGCTTGTCTCTTGATGCAAAAAACATCCCTTTCTCTCCATCCCATCCGATTTGTACGGCAAAGTTAGTGGGTGTGCTGGCGGTGGGTGGCCGTCGGTTGCGGCCGTCGTGTGTTGGATGTTCGAAGTATCTGTAGTATGGTGGCTAGTGACTAATACCCGCACGAGCGCGCGCGCCGCGTGTGTCGTTTGGCGCTTTCGAAAATATTTTCTATTTTCGGACCAACGTCTAGGATTGGTTTTGCTTGGTTCGCTTTGTGGGTGGGTGGAAGTACGTTGGTGATGGTGCCAGTGTTACTTTCGTCGTCTGCCCAGCACGTCCTACTTTGGGCGCATCAAGCAGACACATCTTAATCAAACGAAAGAAAAAAAACCGGGACGGCATTCGATCAATGCGGATTTTTATTTATTTTTTATAATGTATTTTTCTATTACGTACTGACTGATTATTTGTGAAACAATTTTTTGTTAAACTTTTTTTTTACATTCTTAACTAAACCACTATCATATCACTGTATGTCTATTGCATTCACTCTTAAGCATAAAACTGTCAACAAACTCCAGCATGAAAGGGATTGAACCGGCTCAGGTCGCACCTAAGTCCGGATAACAGGATAAACGAGAGGATTATGATGTCGTTATGCGTTGTCCGATTGGATTCGCTGATGGTTGCTTTTGCGATGTTTCTTTCGCTAGAGTATTGATTTGTTTTAGCCAAAACGGTGGAAGTTAATCCACTTATGTCGTGTATCAATTTTCGAAGTTAGATATGAAGTGCGAATTGCAAATATGGTTGCAAATACTTGACGGCTCATTGAAAATGTAAAACTATTGACAGTTTTGGATAGGAAGGCTTTAGGAGTAGGATGTGAAATTTTAATTTGTGATTTTTCAAGTTTTTTTATGTACCTCATAACACGTATAATTCTATATTTACGATTTTAGACGTGTTTTTCGCATTGCTTTAAAGAACAATCGGTTGTTTTTAAAGTGAAAATATAATTGTTGTGCTACTATCGAATATAATTCAAATTTGAAATGGATACTCCTAACATAATCATGCCACCATTATTTATTCGAATTTTCTTCAATTACTAGATCAAACTGTTCTCGCCACAATCATCTGATTTGTTGAAACACCGTGGAAAAATGGAAACAGTTGTTTTTCTTTCAGAATCATGACTTAATGCCATTTTATCGATGTTCACTTTCACTCCAATAGTGCAGTAAGCCAGTAGGATTGGTATTGCTGATAGCAGAGCTCAATTAAATTATCTTCTCCCACTGTGATGACGGACAGATTTTTCTTTGCTATCACAAGCGATAAACAGCAGCTTTATGGATTGCATCGCGGTGGGATCTTCGATAAATCGTTTGTAAGAAGGGCTAAGAGAGCTGTTGCCCTTTTCATGATGGTATGCGCTGATGTGTTGGTTGGCGAATGGAACAGAAGTGAATTTTATGCTCCTCTCTACCTTCCTCTCGGTAGCTTTTTGGCAGTAGCAAATCGCTTCCCTAATCGGTACAGGAATCCGTTATTTTCTATAAGCATTGCGGGTTTTTTTTTGCTTCCCTTGCTCCTATTTGTGCTTTCTCTTGTCGTTTTGAAAAAAAAAACTCAAATCAATGGTGATTCTGACCGGTCTCGTTGCGAAGCATTACGGTACATTCGCTCGGCCACCGAGTGCTGTTGTAGGCGGGTCTTTCGTTGTGTCTGCCACGGTACTATGTATTTAACTTTTGGCTGACCGTGTCCATATCACGTCCACGTGGTTACGTTGGCGATTGTAAATGGTACGCTGCGTTTTTTGCGCTTTTTTGGCATTGCTCCACGGTTTCTGGCCTGTTCTAATCCACTTTGTCGAGCTTCCAAAACGGCGTTGTGCGTCCGTATGGTCATAACGATGAGCGCGGCCTTTTGAGATCTTAAAAAACGAACGAAGCGCGTTTCGGGAGCTTTCAGTTCATTTCTCTCCCGAGTCGTTTGCTGGTTGGTGCTTCAAGCGAATGGTTGAAACCGATGAGCTGTTGTTGTACATCACAACCTACTTTCGTGCTGGTGAGGTTGCTTCTGCAGCAAGCTGGAGTTAAGGCATCCTATAGTCCCGTGTCGATTGGCTTGTTAGGAGCAAAAAAAGAACTCATCCGGATGGAGAAGTTTTTTTTTCTTCAGGCGATAAATATATGCCTTTTCTTTTTGGTTTAGTATTGATTTTATGAAGCCAGTTTGTTAATTTTCAGAAGCTGAGAAGCATTCTATAACTGCGAATATTTGATGATATAAAATTGAACTGTACGATTTTCTCTTTATTATATTTTTCTGATTTATTATTCTTATTGCGATGGTATCGTGAGGAAATAGTTGCACATGCAAAATTCTTTCGACCAAAATACAACATAAATATCTAAAGATGATTATTTCTTAACAAATATGCTTATAGAAGCTTTATATGCTAAAAATCTCTTATAGATATCTAAATGTAACAGTTTGATATTGTTACTATAGCATTGAACTTTACAATACTGTAATTTGACAGCTTCTTTGTATGTCTTGTAAAGAATCTTTCTTCAGTATGAACGTCTTAGTAGCTTTAAAAGCTTTCAAAACTTACAAATGCTATCTGATTGATGAAGAGAAAGAGTACTATGTATGAATTGATGGAGCGCCAGAGAGCAAACCGATGGAAAGCATATTGCGGTGCAATGTGGATGTAGAGGTGGAATTCTTCGGAACGCAGAAACGTTATGACCGCAATGGTGAATTTTTATGATGTTCTCGCTCTTGAAAGTTTTATGGCTCCCGAGGATACTGCATTCCCTGGCAAAGTCAGCATCAACTCAGAGCACAATCTTCAGGCTTATGTGGCCTGCCATGTGCTATCATTCGGGTTAGACGAAACGTTTGACGAGCATGGTGTTTTTTGTAATATGGAAAAATGTTCGACGTTAAGAAGCTTTTGCATTCTATTGCTTTCCGTCTACTTGTTTCAGGGATCGGTGGTGTAGGATGGTAAAAACGTGTGCCTTGCGTTTGAAATGAACTTCCTTTTGGTTGATGCTGTAAAGCAACCAGAATAAGTCACGAGCATATACTTGTAAAGCTATACGTATCAATAGCACTGAAACTGGGGCCTATTGGAAGACGTCCGACATTGAGGAAGACGCTGCTGGTATAATTACAGTTCGGCATTATTGTTGAGTCTGTCACTTACTTGACTTTCGGTGCCTTATCTCCTTTCAAATAGTATTGCCATGCTGCTGCTGGCTGCTCTGCTGAGATGCGTGAGCTGTCTGTGTATCGTGACATAGAACAATGTTTGAGCTCGTAAGCGGAATGATAATTGTCCCGCACAGAGCATCCCTGACAGAGGCGCACCCTAAAGCTTGTAATTAAATTTAAATGTCAGTCAGAGCCGTGCTTCCGATAGAGGGAGGTGTGAAGGCGGTGCTGGTGGAAACGAGAAGGAGGTACTGCAGCAATAACATGACAAAACGAATCATAACGATTATAATGACGATAATGACGATGATGTGACGTTTGTTTAATCGATTTGTATCGTTGAAACGCTAAATGTTTGTTGATTGGTGAACGTGGGAAGAGGATGCGTTGATCGAGTGGACGAGAACTTATTTTGTTGTTGTAAATTATTTTCATAACGATCAATTATTTCACTGTCTGTAAAATGGAAACAACAAGAATGTAAATGTCTTATTACTACAAGCGGAATGTTTCGAAAAATAAAAAACTTAAAACATAATTTGAATTTTTATCAGCTTCTAATCTCTTGTATCTGATGCGTAGAGGATGAACTCTGTTAAATGAGGTGTGAGTTGTTGCTTAATGCCTTGTCAAATTAATGTTACGGTTGGTTTTCCAAAATGAGTTTGTTTTCTGTTTATTACTCTCGTTTTGGTACTGGAGAACCGGAATAAATCAAAAAAAATTCTCCCAACCACTCTCTTCTCAAGTAGCTTATGTAAAGATAACTGGATGAGTTATTATTCACTTAGTTAATGTACGAAAAGAGTCAACCATATATTGATTGATTTATTTTGTTTATATGATTTTAGAAATAATAGTAAAATTTGTTTTCGACGCTTGCTTATTTTAATAGGTATCAACAAATGAAGTCGACTTCATACGGTGTTGATGCATAAGCAGCAGCAAAATAAAACTAACAGGAAGCTGTTGTGTGTTGGTACGAAATGATGGATATTGCATTTTACTGACTTCCAATTGGCAACGAGCCAGAAACATCGGAGTAAAACTACTAACTACCGAACGAACTGGTGCGCTTCCGTTTTCTTATTTCCTCGACGATATTTCCCTTAATACTGTTAGGTTCTTGACCCGTTCACAGTTCTATTACCGGATGTAACGCGAACGCGGGGGGTAATTGTTTTCAGATTACTTGATATTGGAAAAGGAAATAGTGGTTAGGAGAACCGAGTACGTTCAATGAATAATGCGATGAACTGCTGCGCTACAGGGATGCCATAAAAATCCCATCCCAATGCTCCCTGCCTCGTCCATCCGTTGGTATAGTGTGATCGTCGAGTCCTTTCCGTAGGATGAAGTTATTTGCACGGATCTGATGAATGATCTGAGAGGAAACCCATCGTCGTGAGAAAAGCATCGAGCTCACGATAGAATATGTTTCCCATCAACAACTGTGACCAATACACTGCATTGATTGAGGTTTTTTCCGAACGAGATTGAATCGAATGTTTTTCCATTTTTTGTTGTTATCTCTGTTGCTTAGTGAGTGTTGCTGTGGGATTGTAGTTCGTTTATTGATTTTCTCTTGTTCTTGTTCTCTTTCTATTTCAGATTTTCACCGCAGGACCTTCCTTGTCCAGCCAGGTTTTGCCGGCTCGTGGGTGATCGCTCGTGTGTGATGCCATATTCGGGACAAAAAAAAAAAAACGTTGGACTCCGTTTGTGAACTCATATGAATAGTGTGTGTGAGCGCCCACGTGTGCTCCATAGACCGGAACGAAAACTGCTGGCATTGCATTGTTGTCACACTGTGTACTGCTGTGCTCACTGTTTGGAATTATTTTTAATATCCATTTTTCTTTCTCTTCAAAATCGGTTCCATTACTCCACAGGGTGATCAGTGTGTTTGTGTTTTGTAAGTGGGGCGGTGTAGGTGATTTAATAACACGAGGAGCACGCACGTGCCTGCGGTAAAGCCTACCAGAAGCGAGAAAAGAGAAGAAGAGAAAGTGATAAATAGAAATAGATGCAGATATAGTGAGTGTGTGCGATCTCAGCAACATCACATCCCCATTCGTGCAATACTTACGTGCATAATTCCTTCGGTTTTTTTAACCGACGCAATGTGTGTTATGTGGTGAATAGTGAGTCCCGCAGCAGTGTTTAGTAAGGCCGCGAATTGTGGGAGTTGTGTGCATATATGCAGGGGTTCTGTGCAAAAGGGTGCTTTGATTGCATAGGTCCATAGTGCGAGTTCTTAAAACACATTTGGAATAGCACTTTTTTTGTCGGTGCGCGCATTGTTTTGAGTGGAAACTGGTGCAATAAACACACCGTGCAATATAGCACTGGAAATCCACGGTGTGTGAAAATAACCAGAATCACACAAGAAATGTGAAACGGAAGAGCAGCGCCAGTGGAAAGTGAGCTGGGGAAAAGGGTAAAGGAAAAGTGTGCGTGAGGGCACGACGGGCCTCCGTTGGTGGCACTGTTGTCGTAACACCAACCAAAAGAGATAGTGAAAGAAGAGGAAGAAGAAGCAGTCCGAAGAGCAATGGAATGCAAAAATAGTTTAAAAAATCAATTTCGCAATAGAGGAAAAAAAGCTTTAGTCGCTTGTGTGTAAAGCAATAATAGTCTGTGTTGGGGAGTTAGTGTGAGAAACGTGCTTAAGAAGTAACAGAAGCAAAAGAGAAAAATAGTTTTTTTCATATTAGAATAGCCAAAATCCAAGTGCGGTGAATGGTAGTGATTTCCTTCCCGAATCCTCCCTGCACGGGGCGGGCTTTTTCGCCTTCAGGCGCGTGTAGCAAAAGCCACCGGGAAAGCAGTGAAAATTCATCACCATAATTCGAGTTGCGTGCTATTGTTGGGCCTTCTGCCGCCACCAGGCTTTTTGGAAGATGTTTCAGAGGTCAGCGGAATTCCCAAGTCCAGCTGCAATCACATTAGCATCCAGTAATAGTGCCTGGTAAGACTGCGGCTGCAGCGGAGCCGTGGTGCAAAGTGTGTTGCATTTGAAATGCAATGTACAACGGTAGTGGTGCGAGCGGTACCGCAGCAACAGAAGAAACAGTAGTAGTAGCAGTAGCAGCAGCCTCAGTGCTTTTCCTCCCGACCTACAAACAGGCGCACGTGCGCGCAAACGCACGACTACCAACAAACCGCTCAGCAAAGGCACCGTGGACAGGGCTAGAGGAGGTAAAACCAGAACCAGAAGTGTCCCTGTGTGTGCAATCGATTGGATCGGCTGATCGTCTCCGTCTTCATCGGCACTGTCGTCCGCGTCGTCACTCCGGACGGCCGGCGTAGTCGGTGAATTGGACATGAACAAATCGCTATACCCAAGGTAGGTAGATGTGTGAGTGTGCATGCGTTCGTGTGTGTGAGATTAGATCCTTTCGTTACGAATTTTCGAAACGGTTGGGAAACATCACCCACACCCTTCCGGAAAATGAATCCTTGTTTCACCTTTGACATTTACATTTTATTGCGAATCTTCGGCGCTGCCATCAGCGTGGCGCCGACGTTTTTCTTTTAGCTCGAGCAAATGTTTGTCGTTTGGGGTAGGCGGAAGTCATTCTTATTCAAATCTCTTTTACCTCACCGTCGGAAACGGTTTCTAAAGTGCCTAGTTGCATTGGGTTTCGTTTTTGTTGACTCGGGTGGTGAAGCTTCGAATGGTAGTATTTTTTAGTATGGGGGCGACGACGTGATGACAGGACGCCAATAAAATGCCAAATGATTGGTGTCATTTTTTTTTTTTTATAAAATACTGTTTATTGTTACCAAAAAACACTTTAAAAACTAGTTACAAAAGGTACAGAAAAGGGTGTGGAAAAGTACGTACAGGGTATTACAATGAACATTTAAGGACATTGATATCAATC
>KI915042.1:5539274-5867602 GCA_000473445.2 Anopheles farauti | reverse complement strand
CGATGAAGCCGCACCAGATGGCGGAATTGTTGAATGGCGTTCGTCCAGTTATGTACCATGGATTCACGTGTACTATTTGTGAACAAAATTCCAAGCAAACGTAGACGCTCTACAGTGCGGAGCCATGGTACATGAATGGTGCTGGTAGAGTTCACGATTCCGATGTCAAGGGACACTGTCTTGTCAGTGTTCAGCAGAGCCAGTGTCATAAAGAATGTTTGGTTATATTGTCTGGATCATATGTTGGATATAGTAAGCACGCTTGGATCCTCATGTCAAATTTTAGTATTTATTTAGAAGTGATAAATTTATCTGATGGGCTACTTTTTGATGGGTGCCAACTTTTGTTATGATTTTGAAAACGTTTTTTCACATCGTTGCTCGAATATGTGAAATTTGTGTTTGTGATAAACATTGTGGAAACGTATAGTAAACAATAGAATATAAATAACGATTTATTACAAGAAGGAAGGTAAAAAAAAATTAATTCTTTATAATTTATATTGAAAAACGAATGCATTTTATTCGCATGTACATGTTCGCATTATAAAACACCATTCAAGCAGGTTATAGTTGATAATCAGAGAAAATTCGATTTCATTATTTTTGTATTTATACAACTGAGATTTGGTTTTGGAAATAGTGTGGCTCAGCAGGACTGTAACTAGATTTTGGTTCCGTTTTCTTCCTAGCATAATGCAAGCATAGCAGTACGCAGAAAACTCAGGGCCGTCTTAATATCCTATGCTCGATCAACTTCTCGGAAGTAACAGTTGAAGCGTGCAAGGGCGTACGAAGGCAGTTTTCCTTTACTGTTTCTATGCCACGAATATCAGGAAGACGGAAAACGGTTGGCAAAGCTGTGGAGTTTTTTGTATTAATTAAATTTCCTTCTCCTTGTGCGCACACCAGCGCTTAATCGAGTTCGTCCTGTACCTTAGCCTATAGGACAACGATGCGTTTGCGTTCGCGTTGCTGTAGTCTCACGACGCGATACCACACTGTGTGTGTGTGTGTTTGTCACTGCTAAGTGGATTGGAAAAAGTAAAGAAAAGGGCACCAACACGACCTTCATTTGAATATCGAAATCTTGATCGGGGTTTGGTTCCGTGGATTTCCTTCGGTTGGAAAACCGGAACGAGAAGTGGACCAACAATCCCTTTTTGTAATGAAAGTGTTCCTGAGACATATCAGCGGTGGTTGGGATCGGTCTGAGAAGATGATGCTGAAGACAGCGTTGCAAACTCTCGGAAACTCGGTAGGAATAGAAAGAAATAGATAGTCGCTATACAGTTGATTCACATAGTGTAAAAAAACGAATAAAGATTGTTTCACGTAAAAATGAATTTTAAACAATTTTCCATACGTGCGCGATTGTTGTGTAACTATGCTGTCTCCAAGTTTAGGTGTATAATATGAAAATAGAATGCGTGTCTGTAATGTTGTTAAGGACAATTTTCTGACACTTTTCTCGAAACACTTTTCGCGTAAAGCCCGTGTAAAGATTCGTCGAAACATGCTATTCTTTTTTCGAAGAATTTTCTTTCCATCTTTATTTATGGTGGGATGTTAGAATGTAGTTGATTTTTTGTTCCGTATCTCTGCTTCATCCTTTCTATTTTTGTTGGTGTGCTATCAACCTGCGAAATGCGATTGATATTTATAGGATCAATAATAATCTTCGATATCGTTTAAGGATGGCAACAGCAATCTAGTGGAGAATGTTGCATAGAAGAGGGATGCTATTATAGGTTCTATTATCTTTCTACGAAAAAGTTCGTTCGATTGCGTGGGTATATTAGACGAGATAAATAGACAGAATATGAAGCGTGTATTCCTCTTTGTTTCTGGAATTGTATCTTGTTTAGAAGCGTGCTATAAATCGACATTACATTGGACGAACAAATTATATCAGTTTTATGCTTTTCACGGTGAAAAAGATGTAACAATTGTTTTGTTATTGTTTATTGTTTATTAATGATTCATATTTATTGTTTTAAAACTACTTCTTCACGCATGCATATACACACGCATATACACATACACATGCATACATAAAGAAACTAGTTGAGATCAAAGACAGATTCTTTTATTCATGTTTATGTCAATAGTTTAACTAACTCTGTGTAGGCTGGTTCTGGTGGTGAGACAAATAATCTTAAAATCAATATACATATACAGTTCATATACAGCAAAGGATTAGTCACCCCGGCTAATAAAAACACAATATACTCAATTGAACGAATATGATTTGTTACTTTTTTCTTAATTGACTCAATTTACAGTTTTTCACAGACAACCTTCAATTGAATCATAAATGAACAATCAAAACGCTATATGCAGAGGAATAAATGCTCAATGCATCCTTGAAGGATACGCTTTAATATTTTTTCAGTGTCTCACTGTATTCATAGATTCATCATAAAATGTATATATTAATTGCTATTCAGTTACTGACTAACGTATTCTTATTATCTTTTTTCAAAACGGTTGGTAAATGCGATATTGTAATAAGTTGTACTAAATGAAATAATAAGTTTTACTATTACTGTTCTTTATTGTAAACATTACTATTACTTAATTTAGTACGGACTTAGTTGTTAGCAAACGACCTGAAATAAAAAAATAATCTTCAAATTGTTTAAAATAATATCAAATATTACAAGTTTTCAAGAACATTTACAAAAACGTTTCGTAATTTATAATCACAGTATTTGTTACTCAACTGTTATTTTAACTCAACATTTATCAAAATATATTATAATCCTAAGGTTTTTTTTTATGAAAATCATTTTAATAAAATTTCTTACGAATATTGAAATTTTCGTAATTATTAGTTTTACAAATATTCATCATCACGAGATCTAGCGACAGCAAGAGAGGTTATTGCTAACATGAGAAGAGAGATATAATTGCGACAAATCGGAGAGATTAGTCTTCATTTCATTTCATTGAACCTTTTCTTCGGATGCAGTAACATATTCTGAAAACAATGTTTTTGAATTATGTTCAAGTGATGGTTATAGCAAATTTATTCTACGACTAAGTGTAGTAATATTATATATACTTACCATTTTATGGTTTATTTGGGTTTTTTTTTTTGAGACGGGTTGTTTCTCACTAAACATTCTTCGTTGCTCATAAATATACGAACTCGCTTTTACACGTAGAATACGGTCACGGTAGTTTCCGTGATGGATCACTGCAAAATGCTCCCGGACTGTGGCCAACTTGGTCATCGTGCCCTCGTCGACTGCCGACCGCCTGTGAATAATGGTTTTCGGTGAGGGTTTGCATTCTTTTTCTCGCAAACTTCACACACGAGCGGTTGAGGCCTCCCACAGGTTCATTTATTTATAGTGACACCATAACTCTGTCAACGTTGTCAAAAAATGCACGAAAATGGGGCAAAACCCAAACGTGGGTTTTGAGTGCTCTCGGTTTTGTGCATTGTTTTTGTTTTGTTTAAATTCCCATTTGTGCCGAAGTAAAAGAGGGGATTGTACGTTATCAGAAAGCAAGGCTAGCGTTTGAGAGTGAAAACGGATTTGAATTAAAAAAAATCAGCTGAGACCTATATGCTGCTTATACATCTTGGAATTTATTCCGTATTATGCCGGAGGCCAAAAAACTTTCCATAAATGAAATCCTGCTTTACTTGCTTTTCTTTTAATATACTTCAGGTATTTGACACGCCTGGAATGTGACTGGAATGCAAAAGTACATTCATATGGAAGGGAATTATTCATCACGTAGACCTACGCATCAGATTCACACTGAGCAAAAACAGAATGTACAGAATTGTTTGCCCGAGAATCAGAACCTGTTGCTGGCTGGGTTGGTTAAGTATGGTGCAGTTGTTCGTTGTTTACTTGCCATTGCGAGCAAGGTTGAAAAACATATTTCCGTAAATTAATCAACGCACTCAACCCCACGGTTCTGTGCGATCACACCACGCGCCTTGTCTACGCCGTAGAATAAGCTTAAACGGCATCCAAAAC
The DNA here is from genome assembly GCA_000473445.2 of Anopheles farauti. Classification (NCBI taxonomy): domain Eukaryota; kingdom Metazoa; phylum Arthropoda; class Insecta; order Diptera; family Culicidae; genus Anopheles; species Anopheles farauti. The sequence goes on along the minus strand of KI915042.1, from coordinate 5,863,601 downwards.
AATCACAATAAAAAAACCTACGCACGCTCTGAGACAGTAGATACACGTAAATTGTAACACTCCCCTTATGTCATGCCGTTATGGCGAGCACGATTTTCGCAAATGGTGTGCAAGTGTGTTGATGGGACCCCGTGGTCCTATTTAAACCATCTTTACTCTATCTGCTGTCAATGTCGAGTATCTCCCAGCTAGGTAGCGGTGAGTTGCAATGACGCTGCTGTCGGTGTGTGCACAAACATTCATTGTGTGTGCGTATCGCCAAACGGAACCGGTGTCCCAAAAGACAGCATAAACAAGCGCCAGTGGTGGTGTGGTGTTGGGCTGTTTGAATGATGATAAGGGGTTTCTTTCTTTTTTAAAATGAGAGCTGGTATGTTTTCATTGTGCGTACGCGGGCGCGTAAAGCGTAGAGTCGATTAAACTAGGTTAACACGGACCAGACGTTGAATGCTGTCGTTTAAATGCTGCTAGACGCACATATGGACAGTAGCTGCATGGATTGGAGGAATGATGTTGTTCAACGAATCTCACAATTTCAAGGGAGTTCGCTTTGATTACAGGTGCTTAGTTCGAACATCTATATTTTCATTTGAATTAGATTGCATTAGAATGAATGAATCACATTCAAAGGATACACTAATAAAGACTGAAATAAATAAAGACTTCTGACAGAGTTCTTTGATAACCGTTTTGAAAAAAAAAACTTCCAAAAATGAATTTAGTTGTGTATTAAGTGACATATAAACACATTTTTACATATTCTACTTTAAATAGATGAATGGAAGAGTAACATCTGTTGGATAATCCATTTTGCTCATTTTTTAATTTAAATGTGAAACGTTATAATATGTTCTTGAATGTAATGAAAATTAACTTGAAATTTTGACCAAGTGTTTTTGCATAAACAGTTGTGTTGGGTGCCTTTTTGTTCATATAATATCTAATTATAGCAAACAATTGAACAGAAATGTTTCATTGAGTTTCTACATTTATTTACTGTTAAACATTTCCTCAAAGCTCGAACGGATGACGATATGAACTGATAGGAAAGCGTGATCTGGTTCGCGCCTCTTTCGGGTAGTGTGTTGCTGGGTGAACACAACATGAGGGGATCGAGGACAACGCAAACAAATGAGTTAATGCATGGCGCAGGCTTCACCACCACCACCACAAACAATCCACACTGTGACACTTGCAGTTTAGTCGGTTCTAGAATTTATGCGCTTCCGGTGTGGTATAGAAATTTGCTCGTATACGGATATTTCGCACCGTGTGTTGGTGTGGTGTTGTGAATGCCGTAACGAGAATCAACAACAACACGGTGTTCTAATACGATGGACAAGATTAGAAACAAAAGGTGGTGGTCTGTGTTTCGTTTTATTGTGATGGATTGCAAGTGTAGAGTACGCGATTAATATGGCGTTTGTTGGACATACGACACGAGTTTTTGAAATGGTGATAATGACGTACTGTTCAATGATTGTTGTACTTGATGATTCCGTGTGTTTAAAACACAATTAATAATTTGAAGTATGTTTATGTTCGTTGACCAACGTAGGTTGCGGTGGATTTTTTCTTGTGTTAATGATTGTTCTTGAAAGTTGGTTAATGCTTCCAATAACCCAATGGCTCCATTCGTTCGTTATCATCCCATGCATTCGGAAAACATGTTTATGGTTCGTTGAGACCGATTGTTGCGGTTGAATTAAGTGGTATCATTCACTGTTTTTTGTTGAATCGCACTCAATTCAATTGCTGCTTTTGCCTGGCTTATTAGATCGTTTATTATTTCAAATTCGATGTATTATTTGAATGTGTTGAACTATTAATATCTATAAAAGGTTTGTCATGTTTGTCAACTACGGTCATATAGATTGCTTCTTTTAGAGTTTCTGATCCGAAAAGTTAAATAATATATTCAGTTATAGTGAAAATATAATCGCGCATTACGTAACATTTGCCACACTCGTTCCGCATAAATAATAAATATTACTGATGAAAGTTTCTTGTGGAAGAAAACCTGATTTGGCTCATACCGAAAACGAGGCGAAAATAAACTTACTCTTATTTGCGGATATTTTATACACACAACGATTTCCATCCTGCTACACCATCATCATTACGATCATCGTGATTATCACCGGCAGTAACTTTCCTCCCAAACGCGGGATGATTCAAGCATATATTCGAGGGAGTTCATATTTCCGGATCCCGCACCCTCCCGGTGCTCTCTGGTGGTCATTCGCAATGTTGAAATTCTTCCACCGTGCACCCGTGGCGTTTCTTGTGAAGAGCGTCCCAAAAGGAAGGCAGGAGATTGGAGAGAGGGGAGAGTAATATTTCAATTAATTAGTGTCAGTTTGTAGCAAGCAACATACCCAGCAGAGGGGAATCGTACAGCATGAGCATGAGAGGATAAATCGTGAAAATTCAGCGTAAATGCAGCGCTACGTCGCACTGTTGCAGTTTAAGTACTCCTTTTTTTCCCTCCATCCGCTTACGTTACGATTTTCGAATGGTGGTATGTGGCAACATTACCACATAATGATTTCACATTCGATTTATCCTTTCCCTTTTTCGCCTAGGGACCATCTTTTTTTTTTTAATGCAAATGAATTTATAACGCAATGAGAAAATATGTATGGGTTGCTCAAAATGTGTGCTTTGCTGGAAAAAATGGCAAACTTCCAACATTTGATGTTGGCCTGCTTTCGCTTTTCACATGTGGGCGCACATATCTTTCTGTGCCAGAGGCGCATGCAAAACGTTCATGCACACCGATCGAAAATATGTCGTGTTTAATTAACCTTGCCGTCTTTCTCCTAACCGAGGGTTTTTTATTTTTCATGTTTGCGTCACGAGAGAATTGGAAAAAGATTATATGAAAAGCGATGGATTTTCCCGATACGGACAAGAATGAATCATAAAATAGTGTTTCACAGTTGTTTCGGGGAATATTGTGAGTAAATTTTTTTGAATCTCTCTTACCGCTAACATGACATAGAAATGTCATAACTTCACTTGAAATATCAGATCGTCCACTAATTTTAGGTGGCAAGCCGTTCCCGGATCTAAGTTATTTCACCACCTGACCGATCTCAATCGACACACACCGGAATCGGAATCCGGACAGGTGAAAGTTGTTACACGTACGAGGGCTTCGGTGGTGCAGAAGCTGGTTGCTACATCGAGGTCTGGTGTTTGCCTATCAGTGTATGAGTGGATTGGTTTTCTTGTTTTTCTTTTTCTTTCGCCTCGCAATTAGCAGCATAGAGTGAGAGAGCGGTAGAGAGAGAGAGCGAGAAAGAGAAGGAACCGTACATTTAATGTTGTAATATTTTTTTTGTTCCGTTACGGGTCGCTCCGTCATTTTCCGTCGTGTTTCCGTAAGTGGAGAAATCTCGTCGCCCGGAGAGGATTAAGTAAGGGTAACAAGAAATTGGTGGTTTCCAGGTTCCACTTCCGAAGAAGGGAATGGATGGACGCACTCGAGGTAGGGTGTACACGGTGTGGTGGAATTTTTAAGCGCAGCAGGTGAAGGTTGCCGCGAAGGTTGTGGATCGTGTCGCTGCGAGCTCCGGTAGAAACGCTTTTAAAACCACCCGGACCGGTCGGTTTTATGATCGTGTGTTACTTGCGAGATCAGCACAAAGGTGGCTCAGAATTTGGTCCCACTACCACCAAAACCATTGTACAAGTGGTTTGCGACTTTCTAGGTGACGAGTTGTCTGCAAAGTTTGTCATGCGACCAAGGTTATGGAGCGTACCAGCAGCACAAGGGGGAAAAATAAACAAAATTCACCATTTAGCATGTCGCGAGAACCGGACAAACTGAAACCGACGAGAGTGATTCGTTTATGAGTTGCCGTATCGGTCAGAATGGAAAAAGAACACATGAAATATTTATTTAATATCGTCTACCTTCCCTCGTTTCTGGGCCACCGGACTGGGAATGCATTTTTAAATGGTTATTTTCCATTTAATTACATTAAAAAGTTATGTGAAATTTAAAGCGCACAATCATCTTTGACAGTATGGAATGTGTTGTGTCGCAAAGTCCGCTGAGTTGGACTGTGGGGAACTGCTCCTCAACGTCGTGCCCAAATTCAATCTCTGTAAAAGGATTTTCAGTCATGGTTGGTTCAAATGTTCGTTATTGTGTGCTCTTAAAATTAGGCATACATTTTTACTACGAGACTGGACAACTTTAATAACCTACCGCATATACCTTAAATTTAATGTCATGGTTTTCAATTGTTTTAAACGTACTTTTCCTTGTAAACCGTAGTTTTACATAACTAAAATCGTCTTTTTGAGTAGTTTGCTTTGTCAGTATTTGAAGCTTTAATCTGGCTGTTGGCATTCATTGGATATGTTTTTATAGTTAAGCTACTAGATTACCACTAGAATATGTTGTGTTTATAGAAAACATGAACTTTATGACTACAGATCTGTTTCAATATCATTCTTTATGCAAAGCACACTACATCGTTCTTTATATAAATATATAAAGATTTGTATATATATACCTCTTATGTCAACACGATTTATTTCGATTTTATGTTCCCCATTTTTCCACCGTCTCAATGCTATGTTTGTATGTGGTACCTTTGTAAATTAAACATCGGTGAACATATTTCTCACTACCCCGAAGTTGACAGTTTTCGCAGAGCTGGTAATATTCCATTAAGCGGATTCCCCACCGGTATTGGGAGAAAGCGCACAAATAGGAAGTCATCAGGGAGATGCACGCACCTGATAAGCCTCCCGCATGTGTGGTAATCAAATCATAAACCATCATATTTATCCACCATCTGCCATCACTACCACGCGCACGCTCTATGTTCGCATAGGTTCGTTCGAGCAGCCTTTGCATCGGTCTAAATTTTTGAATCCAACCCCGCTGCGGTTGTGGCTTCGTTCCGTTGATTCCGTGCTCGGTTGGAAGAGTTTATTGTAGGAAAAACGCTCGTGGATGGTGAAACATGCGGGAAACGAACACATTTGATACCATTAAATCAGTGAACTGTACATGGCGCGCTCTCGTGGTGATGGGGTTGTAGCTGGGGCTGTTCGTTTTGATGTCATATGTGTCGCTAGCGATTGTAATGGTGTGTTAAAACTCTTTATTTAAAATATTTATGTATTGTGATCTAGCATTTTAAGACGAGTGATATTTTTAATGTAAATTGTGTGTGATTTTTTTTTACAGATAAATTAGTGTTAAATTGAATTCCATCCTTATCAATTTCAATCAACATAGTATGGAGCCCGCAACTGAAAAACACTTCAAAACTTCACAAATCAATCAGCCGTTTCAATTTTTTTTTATTTATTAGGGGCGGCCTTTTCCACTTTTCCATTAGCGAGAATAGTTCTTACCGGATGATAGAGGAAGATTCCATGCGGCAGCGATTGCGTTTTGTTTTTTGTAGCATAAGTGCTTGCTACGCATACAACACCAACCCTAGATTTGTTTATTGGGTTACCTAACTAACGCTGTTGAACACAAAACAAATAACCACCTTTGCTGCCTTCCTCCGTTTAATCACATTAGCCAAGCGAATGCAGGAAAAAGGAAATCGCACGAATGTGTCCTTATGTTCATATGGGTTTGTTGTCTATAACACGAAGAATGTAAATTATTCCCCGCTGTAAATGTGGATAACAAAGCGCAATGTTGGTAACACATAGCGTTAACAAATATAAGTGTGTGTATGTTTTTGTAACATGAGAAGTATATTTATAGTGTAATTTATTGGTTTTTAAATTAATTTTAATTTTTTAATTTTTTTGGTTTTTTTTCGGTATGGAAAAATTGGACGGAAATGAGATTAAATAGTTGACACATTGGTTTTTTAAATGGTCTTTAGTAGCAAATATATACCGAAGCGAATAGTTTTGATTAAAATCGAAACAAAGCAGTTGAGTGTTTTCATCGGCAACAAAAAGAACTGCATAGTAACGCAATTCGATCAAAATATGCCCGAATCGTTCAGGAGAACGGAAAAAATAAGCAAAAACAATAACGGCTTTTTTATTTTTAAACGGTAGTCTGAAGTAAAGGTAGTCAAAGCAATCGATTTTTTTCTATTTTACTTGTGGAAAAATATGTTTTATTTTATTACAATTTTATCGCTACAACACTGTATGGTAGCAGAAAATACAACATTTTAGAGTTACATCCAATATGTTTTAAGAAAATTTAACATTCTGTTATTTTTTAATGGTTTATTTAAATTAGAACCATTGCTCTATATATATATATAGTACACTGTTCGAAATCAGTACGTTTCGAATTGAAGAACATCAATTCCAGCGTTAGCCTTGGCATAGACAATTTAAAGCAATGATCAAATTTGATTTTTATGCTGGTTTTTGTGCAAAATTTCGCTTGAACTTTGTAACAATTTCTTAATTAAATTGAGTCACGAGCTTTCATGGTAAAATGGGGAGAATTTGTTCTGGTCGTGATACAGTATCGAACACCTTCCGTTTTTCCTGTACGTTTTGAAACATTCCCGAAAGCGGCCTATTTTGCCTAAAAATGGTTCTCGAAAACCGAAACAAAATGCTTTTTTTCAGGTTAGTGTACCGTTTGTATTGTTATGATTTTCCAGAATCGAATTTCAGCTTCCGATGGGTGGGTGGCTTACGAACCGTCATCAGCGTTCGGCAGCGTCCGCTTCGCCATTCCCCTCCGTTTAGGAGTAATTGGAGCTTGACCGTTTCAGTTAGGTCGCAGAGGACTCCTCAGTATCGATATTTTTCAATTAATCCAAGCAAATCGTTCAGCATCATCCGCCCGCGGATGCATGTATGCGGGTGTTTAATTTTATAAAGTGGTTCGATTATTGGTTTCGGTTGATATTTGCAACAAAATTTTGCTAACCTGTTGGGGTGAATTTCAGCGAGTTCGAGTGCCGTGTAATGTGTAGGTTTGATACGTGTATTATTGTGCAACACAGTTCCAATGCAGGCTGACACGAGTGCATTAAATTGATATCATATAATTTAACTAGCCGGTAACTATCGATTAGCGCATGTGGGATGGGGCACGATGGATGGAGAGCTATTAGTGTAATTCAATTCGGTGCAATTTGCAGTGGTAGGTTGTATCTATTTCTGCTATAGATGCACTTATTTGATCTGATGCAATAAGGTAATTAAAAATGAAGTAAATGCATAAACAATTAAATTAAATTTGCTACATTGGACAATATGCTCCGGTTTTGTTATAACATTTTTATTCCAAACCGAATGTGTTTTGATTACAATTGCTGCAAATAACGATAGGGACAGTAACTTCCTACATAAAAATTAAACTAAAATCTTCCGTAGATAGTAGTGCGTGTGTTGAAAGAGCCGAATCGAATAAAAAGGCCGGTTTGATTGTGACTGATTCGGCTTTTTGTTCCCTGTTTATTTGGTCTTACCCTTACCTGTTAGGTTGAATACTTCAATTTTACTTTATTCAATTTATGCTGCTCGATCAACACGAATCGAAACATTCAGCGTTTGTGAAGAGTTAACTACTCCGTACATTTACATTTACTACTTCGAACCTACGTTCCAACAGATTACTGTTTTCAATTTCTTGCTGTGTGTTCGCAACCTTATAGTTATGTTTACCGTTGTTTGTTTTGTATTCTCATTTATGTACTCGTTTTATTTGCTTCCTCCTCTCCTAGCTCTTATCTCTTTTCAAGATTCGTTGTGCTCTCTGTCATTCCCTGGTTCTCTTCTATAATTCATCGCTAATCAACTAATCAACGTTCAAGTTTTTTTTTGCGGCGCCTTCGTTGGGTGCAGTTGGTGCATGATGCAATACCAACGAGCGCAAAATGTCTAGGTTAATGACGCTCTCGTGCGTCTTGGCACCCGGCTCCCTCCTTCGAAGGGGCCTCCGACAGTAATTGTGCTGCTTGCGTTTTTTTAATAATACACACATACTGAATCCCCGTTCGGAGAGGACTGAATTGAGGATGTTGAAAACTCGGTTCGAGAGACGAGTTCAGCGACTTCTTCGGGCGCGGTTGTTCATTTGATAGAGCCACATATGTGCACGTTTACATACATTTCCTCATTTCTCTCTCCTCGGATAAGAGATTGGCTTCTTTTATTTAGGCCTTAAGCATTCGTTCGCGCGCGCGTACTCCTCTTGACGTCTCGTTGACTGAGCGTACTTCTTACGAACTGTTTGCGGCTGCGGGCTCTTCAACCATCTCTCGCGAAAAGATCGCTAGTCTGTTAAGCCTACGGCCATCGGACTTCCCACATGTAGCCATCCGACCACACGCTCTGATGCACTATCCTCTCATACACGCACTTTGCAGAGTGAGAAACACATGCTCGGTTGGATTTTAGAGATAACATAAGCTGGTGAAAATAAATGTTCCTCTCCGCACGCGAGTGTGTGTCTTCGCATATGTATGGTTTATGTTTATGTTTAGCACACACTGTACGCTTTAGTGCTATGTGTCGCCGTTGTAGATCAACGAACACACATTTTTGCGGTTTGTGTTGCAGACCTAATATCAGCACTGTTGGACCACACATAATCGTATATAGTATGCCTACAAACGATAACGATGATGGTTGACCGTAACCACTAGTACTTGAAAGGATTCCATTCAAACCACAAGCTCCCAAGAACTATTAATCAAGCGTTTGTGCTGCATTGGACATCGGTTGTGAGCTTTTAATAGAGATCGCAGAATACTGCCACAAAATTGTATTAGACAATCGTTTATTATCGTTGTAATCGTTTAATACATTTAAATTAAAAGGTGATCAAACTCAATATGGCTAAAATATCGACTGCAATCAACACAAAATGAATTAGTACTTTTTAAATCGCCGATATTTTTTAAACAATCGATCATCCGTGTTGTGTTGTTTACATTGTGAATACATACCACACTCTGTTATATTTTTATCGTTTTTTTTGCTGGATTTAAAGAATTGACAAACATCTACTAAAACTCAGTGTTTTATTGGCTATCGTAACCAAACAATTTAGAATTTATCTACAATCTATGGATCGTCCTTTCCTGCCCTTCAAACATTGGGTTTGTTGTAAACGTTCACATTTCCAGTTATAGAAACCTATGATTTTGAAAGACGTATCTTTATACCCAACTAAAGAACATTAGTGCGCACATTCACATTCAACTTGGTCCTTCTCCTTTTCAACAATTTATTTCAATATTTAATGAGGCGGTTGAAAATTTCATGTTGTAGTTTATGAGGGTTTGGATAAAAAATAAATATGAACTCGTATAACCCAATCTTCTGTGGTGTGGAGTGTTGATGTGAAGTGGATCATATTTGTACCGGATAGCACAAAGCATGCAGGTTCGTAAGTAACATCCTTCTCGATCATGTCGAAGGGAGTCAGGCGAATCATCTGGTAGTAGCGCAACGGGTTGCCATCAAATTTCCTTTCCTTCGTTGGGCAAGCGATGCAACAACGACGATTGGGAAATAAGATTCACTTTAACCCATCATGCTCAACTCGTACTCGTGCATCGTCGATGTGTGCATAATTTTGTGACGAGGCTACCATTGGGGTTAGGAGGAAAAAATATATTCCAATGAGTGTGCGTGTGTGAGAGGAAGAGTGATGCAGAAAAATGTAAAGAAAGGAAACTAATAATATAAAGCAAAATGTCAAGCAATCATGTCGCTGGGACCATCCGACCGAACGTCGTACGTCCTGCGTTCGTTCTGCAACTACAACAAAGGTTGAGCGCACAAACTCGTTCGAGCATACCCTAGGGACACTTATCCTTCGTCCGATCCGTCGTGTACGCAGGGATGGATTTTTGGTGTCCTTTTTCCTAACCGGCGACGGCTGTCAAACGGTGGACCGAAAGCATTAAGTATGCATCATGTGAAGTTGGATCCGTGCGAGCACACATACGATCCAATACAGTGTGTGTGGGTGAGCGCATGGTATTGAAGCTTTCCAGTTTTTCCCGAGATCTCGTGAGCCTCGACCCCGAAGGAAAATCAAAGCCCCCTCGCATCCAAGCGGCGGCTGCTAAATTCGGTTCACCATCGTTGGCTCTTCGTTTGGAAAAATCTGTTGGATGTACAGTCTGAGCCACCTCACTGAAAATCGTGAAAACGGGTTGAACGACACGCTCGGCGAAGGTAGGACGTTGGGTTGCGATTGAGGTTGAGTTCAACATTCTCCGTAACGGTGGGGGCCCGTAGTTAGACATCAGAGCCAAGACGAGGAGCTATGATAAATAAATTAGCATGAAAGTACACTAGGCCAACGTTACGCAGAGAGCTGCTCGTACTGCGTGCCAACTACTGTGTATGTGCTTTCGCATGGGAAGCATTTCGAAGAATTTCCAACCATACCAACCACAGCTACGTTTTGCCGAGCCGTGAGAACATTTCCATCCTGTCCTGAGGGTGAACGGTACGAACGATAGCGCGTCCGTTTGACGGTAGGATTCTGCCTCCGTCCTAGGTCGTCTCGTTGGGCAGGGAGCATAATTTTACCCGCGTTGTCCATCGCCACCGCCAACGTGTCCGGTGTTTAATTGATTGTGTTTGCCTTCCTGCATGTGCATGCAAACGCTTTGGACGGCCCTACAGGGCAGCCTAGTGTGTGTGTGTGTATGCGATTAACGTTCCGTTTTGATGAGACGTGTGTTGCGTATGAGACACACATACGTGGATGGTGGATGCGCCGGTTGTATATGCGTATATGATCGATCGTTTTGAAGGTTTGTTTAACGACACTGGTCGTAATCATCAGCAACGTTCAATCATCGTAGGATGCTTGTATGTCGCTGGGTGAATTTAGGACTGTTTTCATAACTCAACCCAACTAAACGATACTTATTTTTGTGTTCATTATTGTTCACTGATGCGTGTTTGCGATTAGAAGTGCATTTAGAGGTGAATTCTGGATGCTGTCTAAGCAGGATCAGTCGAATATCATAGTCTATACATAGTGTATGAAAATGCGTGCAAAACAAAATTAAATGATACAACTATTTCTCTAGGGATAATATGTCATAAAATAAAATGGACAATTTGTTCCAATATCTTGCTTAATCTGACGTAAGGACCGTGGATGTATCGTTAGGTTAGAGAATCATAATAATTCACTTCTCTCAACAGTTGTTCGAAAAATTTGATATGTTCTGTCGTGTTTTATATAGTCTTCAATAATTTTTTAATTAGTCAAGCATTTTTCAAATGCAACATTTGTCTGAGATAAGTATGTTTTAAAACCTAAATTGACAGCTGGTTATTGAATTTAATAAATGAATGTTTGATTAGCAATGTTTTATCTGGTAAATGAATTAGAAATCGTACTGAACTTTTTATTTAATATCTTTGGAACTCATTACACGAGTACTTACTATTGCTATCTTTTGAAGTTTTCTCTGTATGTATTTTGCGTAACTTTTTCCACGGTAACAGAGACTACGACCGTTAATAGTAGTATTCTTCATGAAGAAAAATTCACGGTCCATTTGTGGCGGCTAAATGCACCACATCGCAAAATGGTTCTTCCCCGCTACTATAACTCCTCCTCGGGCGGGCTTTTTCTATAAAACACCCTGTTGAGTATTGAGAACAAGGCTACACTCACAACGTGCTCGATTGCGATGGTGTGGATGCAAAACGATTGCTCTTTACGGGTGGATCCAATCGAGTTGTTTTATTTATTTTTTTTTGTTGGGCTACTACTAGGGGTACTGCGCGCTTTTTTTTTCAGCACGCTGTGTGTTTGCCACCCAACACCGAAAGCAGCGAATTATGTTTATGGCGATCATCATCATTCAATTGATGACCTTCTATCGACTCGAGTATGGTGGCTGTTTCGCTAACATCCCCACCAACACCTCCACCAGCAGCACAATAGTTATTCCAGATTGGATGCGGAGGAATGTTACTCTGGTGCATTACTATTTGAGGGAACTGCATTCGTGTGCAATTTTGCTGGTTGTGTGTTATTTCGAGTGGAAGTATTCGATGCCAGCATAACCGAAGGCGACAACTTCAGGATCGAATGAATTGATGAAAGGATTTTCGGTTCCGAACGGAAGCGGAAACGAAAGGCAAAAATTCTCCGAGCAACTGTTTCCGGTTCTCGACCCTCAAGAGAGAACGCTTTGCGTGCGTTGCGATGATGTGTTTGATTAAAGTGTGCGTAGACGTCTGATGTGTGCTCGAATTGTGTCGATATTGTATTGTTAGCACCGTACCGGGCTCATATGAACCCGATTTTATGATGGATGGTCCTCTACAATTCGATGCTGATTCTGATTTTCCGATTTGTATGATTTTACGATCGCAGCGACGGAATTGCATGAAACGCGCGTGCATCATAAAACCTTGCCGAATAAAGCCGTTGCGGATGACCGTGGAATGGAATTTGTATGCTTGAGTACACCGGTATCGCGAGTAGCAGCCGTATATGCGTGTATGCCACGAGTTCGGTACGCTGACCCCGCTAAGGAGGACTGGCAAGGTTTAGCTTGATTTTTTTTTATTATTGCCATGCATTGTTGTGTTTGACCCCCTGGTGAATATGCGTGAAAAGAACGTTTTACTCGAGGGTTGTTCAGATTTTTTGTCATGGTGTTCAATGGAACATTCATTAATTCACATATTCGTTGGGTTCCATTTGTTGACAGGTTCTTTTAACAGTTTGTTATGTTTCAGTGTTGTCCGTATTTATTTAAATTACATAATAAATGTTATTCAATATTGTCTAACTAAAGACTTTAACATTACAGACGAACTATTTTTACAAATACATTTTTGTTAAAAAGAGATTGAAATGCAAATTAACGAGACTAATTTATTATTACGTAATATTTGGGTAAAGATTTTTTGTCACTGTAGGTTCGTGAGAAGCTTTTATGTTTTTACGTGGGAAGGAGCTTCTGAAGTCACTGAACTACCAACATTATCAATTATTAAACAACACATATTTTGAAATTTATACATACGTATTACTTAGTTTTGCTACAGCTGGGCTCAATAACATACATTTTTAAACCAATAAATTCGTTGAACTTTTGTAACTCTTCCAACAATATTTAACTTGAAGCTGACATCAGTAACTAATCATGTTAATTTTTTCTCCTTTCCAGGCACGACGATGAGCATGAAAGGATGGAGCGAAGAGAACGGGATAAACAGGCCCGTGCCCAGCTACAGGCCGAACGAGAACCGGAACCAGCAGCACCACTTTTCGCAGCACCGGTTAAAGTGGTATGTTTCAACCTTTGTACGCTGCTAGTTTAATATTTTTTATCCAAATTTGTTTCTGCTGGAGATGAACTGAAACTGAAGGAAAGATTCTAAGGAGATGAGGAATGTTTTAAGAAAATCTAGGAATAGTCATTCCCATAATCCCGACTATTCTTGATCAGCTTGCAAATATTCGTAAATTTCGCACTTTACTTCATTGCCATCTCATTGCGAGGCTATGCAGTTTCACACAAGCAACCGATCAAGAAGGTGGTCAAACTTTTTGGCTTATTCGAATGTTTGTTGAGCTGGCTTTTGTAGTTGTCCCAGTAAATTCCAGTGCTCTTCAAGTCGAGCCTTGAGCGTCCGGAATATGGTGCATGCCAGAATAACTTTCTGCGGACTGTCTGCTGCTCTGCCGCCGGGAAGTGTACTTTGTGTGCGATACTGTGGCTGCCAAAGTCAAGATGTTTATTCCGAGCCTTTCCCGAGTGCGCCGGCAAATGTTTGCAATTCTGGGGTGAGAGTCTGGTTAGGTTTTTGGATTGAAAACTTTCGAAGCTTTTACGAAATCCAAATCCATGCAATGTTCGCTCAAACTGTACGAGTACTCCACCCGCCTGGATCATATCAATTGTTGGTCATGGATACAGCGGATACGCTTGGAATGTGCATTAGGTTGGAGGAGAGAATCGGTTTGCTACACTTCCCGTCCGAATCTCGTTGCCCTAAACCCACCGGAGATGAGAATGTATCCTCCCACATTCGAAGCCGAACAAGTTAAATGTTTATCCAACCATGAATACACGTTTCTTTCTACATATAGTCGTCGTCGGAATGAAACAGGGTTGAAGGGCGCCTCCCTTTCTATATCGTTCTCTATATCTCGTTACAAAGCTTACGAGATGGTCGTTTTGATGTGTGTTTGTGACAAGCAGCTGCTAGTAGCAGCAACACGCTGGTCGTCACTTGGTGCAACTGTTTTTGAAGTCGCTTCGAGTGCAGCCGATTGAAATCTTTTGGAGGTGGGAGTATTAGTGTACGGAGGCGAAATCAGTAAAAATCGATTAATCGATCGATCAATTTTCGTACAAATTGAGTATATTTGAGCATGATATTATATTTTATGGACACTTTTCATGAATTTCGAACAATTTAGAACAATAAATTTAAACTTAATTTAAAGTTTCTAAAATCTCCGTAACGCCTCTTGGGGTCAGGCAACATTGTTGCAAGCAAGTCTTGTTCCCATTTTTTCTTTCGCATTTATGGTCTCACTTACACACAGCACGTGACCGATTGAAGAAACTAGTTTTAGCTTTGATGTCGGTACTTCCATCATTTAAAGAAATCGCATTATCTTCTCTCTTTGCCTTTTACCGATGCTTCGCGATTCCTTATCGTTGCGCCCGCTCGCCCATAGCGATCATGAAGACGATGGATGGCGCGGATGGTGGGGTTTAGGAGATGATTGCATTGCTGCTTTGTGTGCAACATAGAGACAGCAGCACTTCAAAATGGTTTTACGAGTGTCACGTCAAGCGAGACGGCAAAAACCGGGCAGCAATGGGTTCCATATTGTTTCCCATGCCTCGCCCTTAGTTTCGTCTGCTCAATTTGACCACACTCTCGATTTGACTAGAATTTGTGACCCGTGGCAAACTCATGATGGGGGAGTGGTTCCGAGTTTCAAAAGCGCAAATTTCCTTGATTGTTTGGTTATAAAAAAGGTAGTGTAAGGTCGTCTGACACATAGCTGACCATAAAGTGTTGTGCATTTACGGCTGATTGGTAATATTGGTCATATTGATCCGACCGAAGTAGAGAGTAAGGATCCGCTTCGTCGGATGCAGGACGAATTGGGAAACGAAGAATTTTCACACGAGGTCACAAACTTTCTCGTACATAGGGAGGGTGTGCATGGCTTTAGTGATGGTTTTGTCGAGTGCGCGAGATATCTCCTTGTTGCACATCCGCTTTTACTCGCTTCGCAGACGTCGACGACGGCGAGCCCCTGGGTGTCTCGTTCTTCGTTTGAAATAGATCTCGAACCGGATACCGAAGTGGACCGGTGGGATTTTGCTGGAAAATTGCAAGAAAGTTTTCATCTTTATTTTTTTGCTCGTCTGTTTCATATTCGCCACTCGGAGATCGTCGTTGCACACGGAAGAGAGTTTCAATGTAAATCCCCGTGCCTGTTCACCGACGCTATCCACCCGTCCACGTCTCGATCTTCGCTTAGTTATTGAGCTCCACGTCTATTTCTTACTCTCACCACAAGTCCTGTCAAGCCGAAGAACCGCTTCAGGGAGCTGTTAAACATTGTTCGAGCGCAAGGACAACGAAAACCGGGGAGCTTTTCCGTTCTTTCTCGCATTTCGCTTGTGACGCTGAAAATTGCGAACGATGTAATTTTTCGTTCATTTCAATACGGACAAAACGTGCGCATCGTTGCAACTCTGAGTGCGATTTCAAAAGTTTCACTTGCAGTAAACGAAGATGAAGAAAAAAAAACTGCCACACATGTTGGTTGGTAACATTTTTACGATTGTTGTATACGTTGTTGAATGTAGTGTGGTAGTCGTGGGATTGTAAAATAGGAGGGCATGCTTTAATCTAGATAAAATTGTCTGAATGTATATTTATTATTAATTTATTAATTTATAATTATTATTACATTTTAATACAGTAGGTCTATTAAAGTCTACACTTACAAATCTAATTTTTTTAAGTTTGAATAACTCAAAAAATCCTCATGATTTTTGCCTGGGAGCCTTCAAATTCAAATAAAAAGAAAAACAAGGCCAAAATTTATGGCCGCGGATAAGTAATGCAGTCACGTTTTGTTGCGTTTGTGCCCTGCGCATTAATTATTGCACGTGTTGTGCACCACCACGCTTGAGGGTTGCTTGTTCGCAACGGAGGAACTATCCTGCCAGCGAGATACGTTTACAGCCGCTTTGATCATCGCTACTACCTTCCGCGAACACATTTTCTTTTCCCGTACGGTGTACGGTTGCAATAGAAAATAGAGGACGCGCTCTGGTTAAAAATCTGTTTTAACACGCTTTTGTACAATACCCGCTCTGGTGTGTCTTCCTTTGCGCGACAAAAAAGGAGGATAAAAGTTGTTGCTAATCCCTCCCGCCAGAGTACTCCAGAAAGGGGAAAAAAAACAATAATTTACATATTCATTATCGTACGTGTATCAATTTACATAGGAAAATTGTGCAGGCACAGTTATGCGCTTCGTTATCTGCGCCGCTAGAGAAAATGGGCTTTGGGAATAAGGTGAAAGATCAATCGAAGGATTACCTTTTTCTCTATCGCTATTTTAACGTTTTGCTGCTAGAGAAAGTTAAAAAAGATGATTGAAAAAGCATGTTAATTTCATGTTTTTACTTTGAAGCAATTACGCTGATTGCTTTGAAAGTAATTCGAAATAAAAACTATTAAATTCCTCACTAAACAGATTCGTTTCGAGACGCTCCACTTCTAATTTAATAATGTTTTTTTTATTGCGCAACATGAACAGAAACTCAGATACATCAGATTTTGCAAGGTTTACTCTGACTGTAATGAAAGTATAACTGTGACTAAGCACTTTCCATCAACCACAAGAATTGTCAGCCGCCACATCTGCTGTTGCTCCAATCCCTAATGTCTCGGTGTCGTTTAAACTTCAATACACAACGGTGCAGCTGCTTTAGCGAGGTGATTGTACCTGACAAAGCAAACACTAATTACCATAATTAGTCGTTGGAAATTGTTTCCAAAGCGCACTACCCAGTAGCAGCGTCTGCCAAAGGACCGCCAGCAGCAGAACGCTGATGATACCTAGGAAAGTCCCAGCTCCAGCCGGGAACAGAAACGAGAGCAAGAAATCTTCAACAGAATCTCTCCCAGCGGTTTCCCGCCATAGAAGTCAACCCAACGCGGTGTGCGAATCGATATTTGCTTGCAAATACAAAACTCCTTTGGGAGCTCACGGCGTTCGGTGCAAAATCAACACCTTACGTTCGCGCCGGTCGGGGGTTGTCTGTCTGGTCATTGTTCGGCAGGCAGCTTTTGCGACCAAGCACGGTAAACACGTATCGCTGATTTGGGGCTCTTTTGTGGGGGTGGAAACAGTGCATCATCACGATGACGAAGATGCGATTGCTTTTTAATGAGATCGTGAAACCACAATCTCTTTTTCCGTTTTTTTGCATATTTCATTTTCTTCACCTTTCAATAGACACAGGACCGCGAGTGTGGTTAGCACGAATTGCTTGGAAAATGCTCCAAGAGATGGGAATGATTGTCTGATACGTTTGCAGCTTTTTGGTAGTTTCATTTCGGCACTCGTTCTATTTGCTGACTTTTGCACACATGAAGAAGGCGGCACTGTGTGTGTGAGAGTGTTGGCTGATGTTGGTAGTTTGCTTCTGCCATTGTGCACGTAAGAACGTCAGCTTTTTCCTGTGTGCCTCGTATCCTTTTTGCTTTTGTCACACGCTCTCACGGCTGGGAAAGAAAAGCGCTGAAGATGGCACTAAGTGAAAGTTTTTGGATTGATTGCACGGGCGCATGGTGGCTCATTTGGAATGTTTGGTCTTGTGGATTTTTATTGTTCGTACTTATTAGAAGAAAAATATTGTTTTCCTGATCTGCATCCACATTATCGTCTGCGTTACCAGGACAGTCTATTTTCCTACTGCGTTTCATAGTTTAATGCAACTATTTCAATTCTTTCGCAATAACATGAAAGCACCTCCAGCCCAGCTTCTGTATAATAGAGCAAGGTAAATGACCTTTTGGCGCGTGTTATGGAACACTTATCCAAGTTCGACACTATCGGTGGTTTCAATCTCGGTCAGAGTGAAACCATTTTCTTTCGCCGGTTTACCCAAACTCGCATCGATACTTACCCTTTCTGAGGTAGTGAGCAGAGTAACACAGTTCGCTCCCATTCCCGCACGGTTAGCATCCCTCTTACCATCAACTTCCTTACCATCACCGTCCGGTGAGTGTAGAACCATCTAAACGTAGCTGTGCTGTGGCAGGGCGATGTTTATAAATGGAAATAATTGATCCATAAAATATGAATGCTGGACAAATCTAATCACGCCTGACGATTAAATTTTCCCCGCTGCTGTCGTAAACATAATGTGAAAGGTGAAGCGAATGGGACGCAGCGACAGACACCTTACCATCGGCGTATGTATGTGTGCCTGTATGTGTTCGATCTGCATCCATCGTGAAAATGAATCTGCTTCGATGAAAATCATCTCCGGATGCGCCACGGTCCGATGTGATGTTGACGCTGATGATGATGGTGATCGCTTGGATGGTCGCTGATGGACCGAAACGTGCTTTGGCTTTGGATAGAATTATCAAACCTTGTCTGGCGCGAACTATTTCGTTGGTGAGATGATAGACAACCAGCACCAAGGGACGTATTTTCGGGTGGTGGATGACAAGCGCCTCTGAAATAGGAAAACTATTTCGAGACAGTCCATGTTAAATTGAATTCAGCTGTGATTTAAGGAAGACAAAATTTTGTTTCTGAGTGTCATCGAAAAATTGACTTAGCATAGCTATTCTAACTATTATTTTAACGCAATCAATTATACATTTTAAATTTACTTAGTTTTCATTTGAAATACCTTTTTTGAGCGGTCCGGTGGTGTAGTGGTAGCGGCGCCGGTCCTTTACACGACAGGACCGGTACCATGATCCCATTCGGACCGTCTCCCCCTAGCGAGGAGTGACTAACCAGCTATGGTGGTAAAAAATCAGTCTAGAAAGCCGGTAAAACGGCAGGCATGACTTCGGTCGTTACGCCAATAAGAAGAAGAAGAAGAAGAAGAAGAACCTTTTTTGTAGTGCAGTTTAGTGGTTTAGTTTATAATGTATAATTATGATTTAAACATCTAACATTAGTTTAAAATCATGCTTATCCATCATAATCATATTTATTCATGTTTGTTTCTTGGCTCAGTACCCACAATTTATTACAACGACAGTAAACTAAAAATAAAATATATCAATACGAATCACCATTAACATGTACATGTATCATCTATTGGCCAGATATATGGTTGTAGAAATGTGCACCTGTTTTGAGTTCGTAGCAAATATTATGTTAATAATATAAAAGTGTCTATTTTAATGCAAAGTTCCAACGGACAAATCTCATTCATATTATATTGAAACCATCTTCCTGCTACTAAACGGTACTACAGTAGCTAAAAAATAGTCAGATTAGGATACTGATTTGCAAAAACTTCCCGGAATCCAGTGCTCACTCGCACCTAACCAAATGCAACAAAGGTACGATAGCACTGTGAATGTGGTATGTGCATAAAAATGGCTTTCCTCGTTCGGCTGATGCATCCGCAGCTTCCGTCACCTCTACGACACGTACACGTACACGTTCACACATACACACTATGCTCCATGCCTTCCTGACCCAACGATAGTGCGGTGGTGTAGAACATCAGCCGGTGCTTGCTGCTGTCTGTCTGTCAGGCTTTGCTTTTCGCCTAACCGTTGTGAAACCGGGTCCGGTTGGGCGAACCCGTGATCATCTCGCGGTTCAGGTAAGGTTGCAAGGAGAGCAGAGAGATAGAGATAGAGATAATAGAGAGAAAGAGAGCATACTTGCTTGCTTGCCGGGGTCGGCAAGGATTTGCAATACCCAGTATAATCATCCGACACACATACACCCGACCATCGGGCGGCTGATATTCGTGCGACGGCCGACAAAAGGACCCGGCCCACATCGAACGAACAGAATGATCCGGCTGTAGCAAGTTTAATTACACATCGTTCGCCGATCTGCAAACGTCAGTCGACGGCGACGACCCCGGTGGTTGATTTGAAGAATGGAACGCGTAGTGGCTGTACTATGAACACACCATTCTCCCCGTCTCCTCTCGTCGCAGGAGGATTGATGGAATTTCTTTCGAGCACGAGCAATGGCTCGCGCACATGGTTAGTGGCGCAGTTGTGAGAGTTGAACCACGAGACTACCGGTTACAAAGTGTTTTGGTGTACGAGGCGAAACTCATTGGATGTTGATATATGCAGAATTGCATCACGTCAAGGTTAAAGTTTTGCCATTATCTCGGCTGATGATCTCTCCTGTGTATGTGAGCGAGTGAGTAGGAAGCAATTTATACCCTGGACTCTACACTGGGGTATAAATTATTTAACTTTTCTGTTTGTTGTTTGGTAAATTCTTATTTTCCTTTTGTTATAAATCGTGTACTTCATACTCATATTAAAATTTTCCCTCGCGAACTCATAAAACGATCAAAAGTGTTGTATTGCACAATTCTGCACACCACGAATGCTTATGCCTGTCGTTTGTTATGGTCTATGCATGAAGTTTATGTCGAATGTAGGGACGATTAAAATACTACCTACTCACCAGACAAAGGAAAACCTTATGTTGGCCATGCTACAGCTGAAGTTATATAATTGTTCTCGGACTCATCTTCCTCCTGTCGCATCGTACGTATCACAAATCATAAATAGACAGCAAGCCAGGGGCAAAGAAGACTGTTACTATTTTTGTATGCTTTATTTTCACCACAATTTATCAGGCACATGTCAGGGATACGGGGATCAGGGATACGAATAGCACAGCAATGTGCATTTCGGTGTATTGTCCTGTCCCCGGTAACCGTTAAGAGGAAAAATGTGTCCTTCGGTTTGTGCGTTTGGCTGTTCTTCTGCATGCGATTCTTTTAATAGCACGGCGATATTGGCATTTCATTTCCTACTTTGAAAAAGAGGACTACAACATGCTCTCATGGTTGTAGTTTTATGGTACGAGAACTGATTTCCATCAGGAAAAGCAAGAGCGGAAAGCTTGATGAATGTTTGCCTCCTGAACAATAATACGTATACCAAACTTTAAATTGTGTAAAATATGAAGCATGCTTGCAATGCCTCAACCTGTCACCTAGTCACGTCCCATTTCGGGTACGCATTTATTACGGGCAGCGATAAGCGGCCGCATTTCATCTGCACACAAACGTGTACGACGCGGTTGCACTTGCGAGAGTTTATTTATTCATCTTTCAAATGAGTAACGAGTGTGGGTATCAAGCGAATAAATAGATAGAAAAAGAGAGAGAGAGAAAGAAAGAAAGAAAGTAACAGAGCATCATATCCTTCACAAACACGTCTCCTTCACAATGTATGCTGCATTCCGGAACGCATAATATTGCACATACAACACCTTGGTGTCATAGGGTCAGGTACGTGATTTGTTTGCTGAATTTTGCTCACTGCAGATTTTATTTGAAACGATTCGTACTGCTAACATAATTAATATTATGTTATCAGTTTTTTTATAAATATAGTAAAATTTGAAAGTTTGATTTTTTATTTGATTTTTAAACGAACCCCAGGGAGGATGTTTCGGTCGAACAAAGGTTTAAATCCATGTCTGTTGAAATGCTTATCGGTAGACTTCTGTACAGCTCCAAGTAGTTTTATTGCTGCTTTCCACACCGATAATTGCGATGTTAGACTGGTTGCTACTTTAGCAAATGGGTTTTACTGGATACAAAATCCCAATCTTTCACCGCTATTTTTCTTGAATGAATAATAAAAGTGGTTTTTATTTTCGTATCAAACGACTAAAATTATGCTCCATGTTTTGAGATCCGTTCACAGAACGTGCGACAATGCAAAATGTGTTTATTTTCCTTGCTGCAATGATCCTTCCGTACTATGTTGCTCGTCCTAGACATGGACGACCCGACTGTGGTCGGAAACATATTCTCGATGGCGCAAAAGAACACACCACTTGGGTTCTATCGCTCTTGGCATTCGAATCCCCACATACACACCCACCCATCCGCCCACCTACACGACCAACCTCCCCGCGTCCGGCGTGTGCCGAGGTAGGGAGGGAAAATTGAAATTCAATTTTCCATTTCGCTCACGTGCCGGTACACTCGCGAGCGTGCGCGCGCCCACCACTTCGTCCAATAAACGTGCAAAACGTGGTGGTGGCGTTCGGCGGAGATAAGGAATATTGTGTTGGTGTATGTCATTCGTGTAGCGGATAAGGGGGAGTCAGAGGGTATGGAGAAAGGTGAGGGGGAGGTGAGTGTACGTGACAAAGCATGAACTCCCTTTCTTCCTCTCTTTCTCGCACCATCCGCTCCATACGGAAACGGAAAGGCAGTACATTTTATCGTTCTTGGAGGGTCGATTCTTTGGTCGACGGTTCCACCCAGTGTAGGAGACGACATTGGCGGAGGTGTTTTTGCGTCCTGTAAACCTGTAACCACACACAGCGGATAAAAGGGTTCAGCCAAGTGCGTACCGCGCCGGTGTACATTTTCCGCCAGGGTTTTTTTTTCGTTTAATTGTGCACTGTGCTTTTGCGAATAAAACCATGGACATTTCTTGCCCTTGAGGGTTTGCAAAGCGTAGTAAGCGGGAGCAGCTGCACAACACACAGTGTGGTGGTGGTGAATGGAAGTGCTGTTGGTGTAAAGCGTGCAAAAATTACAATTCAATGTTATTTTTTTCTCGCTCTAAATGGTTCATTGAAAAGATGGAAAATCCACGGGTGGATGTCTCCGCTGGGGAATATGCTTTATTTCGATGGTCAGCTCACGTCAGCGTGTAGGGAATGTTTTTTTTTACTGAATGTGGAGATGGCTTAGCATTTTTTTCTTTAATTGTTTCCTGTTCCAATACTTTGTTTTAATGTTTTATAGGGATAAGATCTTAATGTTTTTTTCTTAATCGTCATACATTTTTAAATATAAAAATCCAGTTGGGTTGTAATATTATCTTCTATTGTTTTCTCGGAAAGGGCTTTTTTCAATATTTGTGTTAATAAATGTGCTTCTCAAATCGAATGCCTTCCGTCGAATTGCTAAAAATGATGATTTTATTTGCGCATTAAATACTAACCATCTCCTTGGAAACAATATTTTTCCCTGAAACGTGGTATAAATAATAAAAAAAACAGTCTACAAATCCTCACAGAAAAACGTTTTCTTCCTTCTAACGGTTGTCCTGTCATTGCCCGGTGTTGTACCGTTGCTGGTGATGGAGAGCCGCATTTTGTCCGCATTGTTTCGGTGAGTGGTTGCGAAACAAATTAGGCTTCGAATTTCAAAATCCACTTTCCCTCACGCTGCCCTTCTCCGTTCTTGTATCCTTGCTTTCGCTATATTTCGATTTACCGTTCGTCGTGCCACAACTCGGGGAAAGATGTCAAATTCAGCCGACCTCCGAGGACAACCTGATGCTGCAACTAACCTCTATTCGTGTTCTGTTCAAAATGTGCAGGAGGGGAGATGAACGAGGAATATGGTAAAAATACAGCTAAACTGTAAAATGAAACCCACGCTAGAGACTTTCCTTTCGTTTTTGTAGAATGTGTAGTGAAGGGTGAGGTGGGATGTTGCTAAGAAAAAGATGAGATGGAAGTTTTCTGCGTGATTGTGTGGCAAATTTGCGCCACAACTTCCTAGATAAGGAGAAACCATTCGATTGTGATGCGCGCACCGTCCTAGAGAATGATAGGCCCGGTGGAAAGAGGGGCTCAGTAAAAAAATTAAAATAATCGTAGAAAATTCTTCAAACCCACCTCCGAACGCTTTTTGAATTCGTTTTATTTTTTCAAACCCATTTGCGCGAAAATGTGTGCCGGTTCGAGTTGTGTACATTATCCTCCATTAGCCTTTACCCCAAGCCCAAAGCGCTGCAGCGTGCTGGGTCGTGAAAGTTCCTTCAAGGAGCGCGAATAGCATGAGCTTAAAGTGGTACAATAAATAAGACCTGCAGCAAAACGGAAGGGGAGGTAAATTCGCTCTGAGGCTCTTTTCCAATGAGAGGAATAGCAGGGCGGAGCATTCAAGATCTGATCCCACTTGCCACTGGTCTGACACATTTTCGAAATGGCTGACTTGTGTTCCTTTTCATTAATTTTACTTTTCATTTTCCAATCATCACCATCGTCATCGTTCTTCACCGTCATTTCGATCATTGTAATGATGAATTTTTCTTTTCCATCTGCCCGTATATCCTGTACAAAGGATTGTGTCGACCGTCCCGTGCGCGTTGGCCGAAGGACTTTCATTTTTAATTGTTTTTCCTTGTCCGGTTCCGGACGTTTCTGTTTGCGTTATGTTGTTGGTTGCTTGTTTGTGTCGCATGCTCACTCCAATTTGCAGCCTTTTCCGCCATCTCCACTCTCAGTTGCGCTGGTTGGTGTGAAAGGTTTTGAGTGAAAATTTCCTTCAGTGGTGCTTCATTTTTTCCGTCTCCTTGAGAATGTTTCGTTGCTCAAGTTGTTCAAGAGGAGTGAGATGTGGTTACGATCGTCTCGTCGAATTACCGGGAGAGGAAAGAGGAAACTACTCGCTTCGTGTAGAGTTTGTAGAGGATGGTGAGTACGGTTTGTGTCGCAAGCGTTTTTGTTTTTGTTGCATTGGACAAAAGCAAACGAGAAAAGTCACGATTCAGGATAACCAACGATAGCTGAAGTCCTCGATTTGATTCCTCCCGTTTTTGCAATGACCGGTTCCAGATTGAAGTGTGTGTTTGCTCATGGTTTCACGTGCTTGCTGTGATGGTGGCAGCAAGCGAATAGAAGAATATAATCAGGTCATTTCCCATATTTTTTCAAGCACAATATCCACCTTTCGTTGCATTTTTTTCGTAAGGAAAAAATGGGTTTTGTGTTTTTCTAAACGTTGTTCACATTAATTAAATGTGAGTATTTCCGCATTTGTAATCTTATTCAACACGAATTTTACGTTCGAATGAATCGATGAAAGTTATTTAAACTCCGTTTATTCGCGTTGAAAATGAAGTCGTTGCGTTCTTGTCATTCAATGACGTTTCTACGAGAAATGTCCCTATTACGAACACGTTGCCACAATTCGTAATGTGTATCAATTCTTAACCGGCGGAAGCCGAAAGGGTGTTACAGCCGGCCGCGAACGACTGCTGCAGTCATCAATTAATGGTAATGTGCTTTAATAAATCGTGCACTACCGATCTCTAGCTACGAAGCTCGAAACGGTGGTAGAGACTCCGTTTTTGGTTTAACATTCGGCAATATTTCAATTCTCGTACGAGAATAGCCCGCCGAAACACGAGCTAAAGGAGCGCCGCGCTTGGTTGTGTCCTCAAGCGACATGCCCTTTTCGCTCTGCTCGGTCGGTGCAATGGTTTCGGTACGTATTTTTCTTCACACACCCTACCTTGGCTGACGCATGAAAAACGCACCGACATGGAGCACGAAGAAGAAAGTGAATTTATTAGTCGCTTTAGATTGAAATGATTTAATGCAATCGTTCCGTTCTTTCGCTTACTTTCATTGGTTCGTTTTTCTTATTTTAGTAATGGTGTTTTAATCAAGTATCCTGTTTAACTTTTACGTTCATTACTCGTTGTAATGGGCGGTGGTTGTGTGCTACGATTTCTTTTATTTGACAAATGCTTCTACGGCAGCTTCGGTTCAGGATACTTCTCACACAAACAAACCTGGGCTTGTGGTGAATGTTGTGTCCTCGTCACAACTTATCGAAGTAATTTTGTTCGTTGTGTCACGCCATTGTTTGCTTTTTGGTAAATTAACTCCTTATGGTTTGTTTTTGGAAAGGAAAATGGTCCTTGAACGGATACACGCGTGCACATAGTAGCGTGACTGGTGAATGTGAAGACTCTTTCTCACAGTTTTGATATTCATTTTTTATCTTTTTATGAATACCTACACTGAGACTGTTTGTAAACGTTGAGGTGGTTTTCGTTGGTACAGCAAAAGTTATGAAAAATTCATCGTTTAAAGTAAATATGTATGTTTAAAGATGCTACATAACTTTTATCAATTACCTTTTGTGTGTATAGTACATTGCACGTGTGGTAATGTTTGTTGTAATAGTTATATGATACTTGTCAAATAACATATTTTTTTTGTATATCTCCTCGTCGATAGTGCCCTTTTTTTAAATTAATTTCCCGGTTGGTAAAAATATGTTAAATAAATCTTGATACTTTCCTTACTTCGACGCCATTAATCATACCTTATCTCGATCGGTTAGAACAAGCTAAATGAAGTACATGACTCAACTGACCGGTAAATAGAAACAATCCCTCGTCTTGTATCTGGGTGTTTAGTCAGGTTAAAATGATGGATGAAGGTTAATGAGCAAAAATCTCGCCTGCTTCGAATCTGCTTAAACATCCTTATTTTGTTTTACTTTAGTTCGCTTGTTTCCTTTGGTAACTGGAGCTAAAACAAACAAAGAATGAAATGGGTGTTATATGGAGCACGAGGTCAAAGGTCACTTTTTTGTTGACTTTGCAAACAAAGATGAAGGGCACTCATCATGATAATATAAGATAATTGGTTTCTAATAGATCAGGGTAATAACTTAACGTCACGTTCAGAAAGCGAAGAAAGATTTTGTTTTCTTTTCATGAGGATGTTTACTCACTTAAGTTTGGGTGCATAATACACTACATTTATCGACACTGTCTGTTCAAGCGCACTCGTAACGCGCGTGCTGCAACATAAACACACCTGCGCCTCGTGCAATCCGATACCACAATGCGTTTACGGAGGAAGTATGTTGATGGACAGCAATGATCGGTTGTGCAATATGTGCGTCACTCACCCACATCTACATCCACAAGCGCAAAGCGAAGCGAAAGCGAGTGAAAATTGCTCAAAAAAGCATAAACTGTCTGATCCGGTCAAAGAGGCGATACCGAAGGCGAAGAAAATCAATGTTTTCCGCACCTTTCGTGCACATAAGTGACGGGTGGGCGCGATTGGTGGAATGTGGAGGGAATGTGGTGGTTGTATCAGATGATGAATTTTCCGGCTGCACCGTAACGAATACTTTGTGTTGAGCTGGGTTGGGTTGGGTTGGGTGGATTTGGTTGCGTTCCAGTTCCTTTCGGTGTTCGGCCAGCTCACCTTCCATTTCTTCTGCCTTCCATCTGCCTTCTGGTTCGCCGTGTAAGAAAAACTGACTGTCTTCCCGTGTACGTTGGATGTCTGGGTGGTGGGTACACGATAATGCCATCGCAATAAATCAAATACAAATAAATTTACGACCACTAATCTCTCGGCTTCTATTTTCCATTTTTCTTCCCGCTTCTTATCCACATTCGCAAGATGTGTGTTCCGTATTTTGAAGTGTGACCTCCTTTATGCTTGCTTATTCTTTACGGTAAAGCTATGATTTATTTCCATCGGACAACTGTGTTTGAGCGCGCGATGATGGTAAATATTTTAATGGTAAAAATCGGATTCTCACTCGTTGGTTTGTTTAAGTAGTTTTGCAAGAGATAAAAACGTCAATAATATAGAGTAGGAGAGAGGAAGCTACCTGCTAGATATATGATAGTGTATGGTCGTTACGTAGCAATAAGAAATTTGTTATTTAGTCCACACCGTTTCTATTCTTAGGTGTTATTTTTTTCTACTGAAGATATCCTGAATTGCGTTAAATAAAGTTAGTCACAGAAGTTTGTTCGAATCTCCTTTGCGTTTCAAATGAACTTTGGCGAAACTATTCTTCATTCAATCGTTTCCCTGTGTTTTGTGGATGATAATCGCGAGATGCTGAAGCATAAAGAATGAGTTTGAATGATGATAAAGAGGTCTTTAAAAATTGATCACTTTTTATGTGGTTTATTATTTTAAGGTCCGAGTGCTTTTATTCTGCTTTTATTTTGACCCCTGATGTTGAGGTCAAAGGATCTAGCGCAGAAACTTATGTATTCATATTTAACGTTCTAGTTAAATTTTTTGAGCTTCCAGGTAGCAAAAGAAATATGTTTTAAATGATAAATCTATAACCATCTCTTATGGGGGCACTGTCTGTTTTGTCAATATTTGATGAGTCACTATTGAATTCCATATTCGTTTATAATTATGCTAAAATTTAACTGGCAATTAACATCGTAAATCACTACTCTCAACCCACAAATTAATCTACCTATTGGACCATCACGTATTATATCAATAAATCATCGCCAATGCAAGGTCGCACCGTAACATCAAACGGTGCGCTTCGCTTTAACATATTGTTTGAATAACTGCCAACGGTCGATACAAAGTAAGTAGCCGAACAATTGCGCTGTTTAGCTCTGCTGTGCTGTGATAATCGTCGAGCAATGGGGGGTGCATAATGGAGCGGTAGATATTGATTATCAATGTCAATTCAATAGTTTTGCTTGTTTCAATTTTTATTGAAGAAATGGTCTAAAACCAGGGACAAAAGAATCGGATGAATACACCACACAAGAAATTAATAATTTAATTATTGTGGATGTTTAAGTATTCAAATAAATTGAAAGTAAGATTACATGTTGTTTATCAAATAATACATTTGTTAGAATTTTAAACTGCATCTTGATTAGCAGCTAAACTTCGTTATAAGTAGTTGGTTTATTATGTAATGTTTGGTTAATATATGTTTTTATTTCCTCCATTTCTGGACCCTATAATGTCGTCTTCCATGGTTGCTCTCCTTCATCGGCTCTTCATTTGCTTTGTGACATCATCAATGACTTTGCAGCTTGTTTGCAAATGTATGCCAAGGTTAGCTGATTCAGGTAATGCAATACCGTACCAAGCCTTGGGAGAAAACATGAGAAAGAGAACGAGCGAAGTAGGTTCGTGAAGAGAATTATGCTAAACTGTGAAGTACAAGTTTCAAATACACCGGCTGGCAGTGTAATCGAAAAACAGAAGATAAAAGTGACATTAGTTGTTGGATCTTTTTGTTGGCACAATTTGGTCATTTCCAGGCCCTCTCCGTAGCCAGTGGGGACGGTCACCGGTTGTATGGTGGGACGTTCGTTAATTAAACCTTCATCGTTAGTTAGCTTTATGTCTCGCTGGTCGCAGCACGATGCCATGGTTAGTTTTTTCCTTGCCCTCCCTGTCGTCATCCGTTTCATTAGCCGGTGATGTTCGGGGAGGACGGTTTGGTGGTGAACGGCTTGCGCTCATGGATGTCTCTGTTCTGTTCCATTTGTGCTTTTTGTTGGTGTGGGCGGTCGTTCACGATGGCATGACGGGAGCTAATTTGAAGTTAGTTTCAACTTCCCATGGTGGTTGGAAGTTCATGGAAGCGGAGGTTGGTGGTTTATGTCACTTTTATTAAGGAAACGGATGTGCTGGTTGATTGTATAAGAAAGTCAAGTTGATGAATTAAATCGTTCTCAATTGTTAGTACAGTTTGATTTTTCCTAATATATATAGATAAAAGTTTTACACAAATTTTTTTTTTTATTCATTAATAGCTATGAAATTGAAGCTATTTTCCAGTGAACAAGAACATTACGGTGAAAATTTTAAACTAAACGAACGGGTGACAGAAACATGCGGCTGCAGCATGCTTCAGATGATAATAACACCCATAAAAACAGTTTGCGAGACATTTCTCAGTTCAGATCCTCGTCCGTACTGACTGACGACGTCTGCCGACGCAAAGCATCAAACATCCGAGAAAAGCCGGCTCGGTTCCGGCTAGACATTGCTACAATTGCTCGACCGTCTGTCTCATAAAAACGGTTGCCTCCTGCAAACCGCACATACGCAGACGCATTCATTTCAATCGTTATCACGCGTCCGTTCCTGTTGCATTATTACCAGGGCAAAGGACTGTTAGGGGAAATGGAAGCAAGTAGGTCCTGCTTGCGGATTTTGCGTCTGTACTTCCGCGTTCCGTTTGTTAGTTGAAAACGACCAGCCAGAAAGGATGTCATATGGACACCAAGGGCGAGTACTTGTATAGCACTGAAAGGAAGATGCTCTGAGTTCGTTTCGGGAGGGAACAAAAAGGCAAAAGTAACTGGTTAACGATTAATGATACTACGACCAGCAGACTACACGTTTGTACGTTCGAAACAGGAATGCCATAAACAGGGCAGTTTTGTGATGGCAGTGTAACGAGAAGTCGAATGAATGCCCATCTTTCCGTATTTCAAATGATCGTGAAGCACGTAGCGAAAGGTGCTAAAAGATGTTTCTAAGTTTTCTGCAATTAAATTTTTTATTTCATGCATGACGCGTAAGGAAAATAAATTACTGAAATGTATGACTCATTTCTTCTTAATGTATTTACGAGTGTGAAGATAGTTAGTTTATTTTCAGCGTTGACTGAAAGCGTGTTATTTTCAGCACGTCAGAGTCCAAATAAATATAATTACCGTCGATTGCGCGTAAAGCAGTTGCTACTTTAGTTACTTGGCATTATGGTAAAGGTTGTGTCACTGCTGTACGCCTTCACCTAGATTCGGTTTTACTACGAGGTAGGTGTGTGTGTTTTCTGTCACCTTTAGAATCGGTAATATTCCAGTGAATAAACATTGTCAATTTAATTGAAAGTACAAAGCCATAAATCAAATAACTGTTTTTTTTTTTAAATCATACGGAATGTCACTGAACTCGTCGAATGTCACTACACATGAAACCATCTCAATGAGTGATAAGCCCTAACTACTGAGCCATAAATACCATCGCTGTACTGTAATTTGTTAATTGCTGGTCACAATTGAGCCACACACTGATATTCTGATTAAATTGCGATTCTCTCCCTCCCTTGCCTGTGCAATGATTACTTTCCAAAATCAAAATCCCTTCCGGTGGAATTTATCGCTCTATTGCCATCCGGCAGTATCACTCATGTGTATGTGTGTCTATCGTTGGATCCAAAGAAACAACTTATCGGATTGTGTTTTGGTTCAATTAAATTACCCCGGCACACATACAAACTCAGTAGAACTTTTTTATCCCCCAATTTTCGCTAGCACCAGACAACGATGGGGCTTGTGTTGCTTTCGTGTTCGGTTAGTCCGGTGTCGTTGTCTTTTTTTCTATGTGTATGCATCTAATTGCTTTTCAGTTTTATTATTTAAAACCACAGCCTACCCTACCAGTTAAAACCACCGTTGAGGGCCATGAGTTGATTTGGAATTTTGCTTTGGTTTAATCCAAGCGATCGGCAGTTGGTCACATATATTATGGTTTTAAATATCGATCGCTGCAAATGTCGGGTAATCGCTCTTTGATGCGATTGCTTGAGTAATTACATCTCATTATTGCTTCTGGATTAGGATAACATTCATATATTGTAAAGATTCCATTCATACGTTTGAAATAAAACATGTTGATGATGTTTAATTAATATTTTATCTTTTTCTTGTCTTTTTAGGTAAGTTACTGCTGGATGTGAAAATCACAACATATAAAAATTGGAGGATATGGAAGTCTTTGGAATCTACCAAGCAACAGTAATAGAGGCATATATTTAAAAAAACACACAAACATAAACATAAACATTTC
Organism: Anopheles farauti; assembly: GCA_000473445.2. Lineage (NCBI taxonomy): Eukaryota > Metazoa > Arthropoda > Insecta > Diptera > Culicidae > Anopheles > Anopheles farauti. The sequence continues at coordinate 5,832,031 of KI915042.1, read as the reverse complement.
CCCATCATTTCTTGAAGAGCTTGAACAGACGTTCAACTTCAAGTTGACACTACTTTCAATGTGGTAGTAAAAGTCATTGCATATGTTGATGATGCTTTTCAGTTTTTTCTCACTGAACACTTTAACCTGCAGGTTCATGTTTCTTCCGCATTCTTAAAGGAAGTGTAGCCGGAAAGAAAACGCTCCTCGTGAGGAAGCCTCTTTCAAAGGCGAATAAAAGCTGTTAGTTTACTTTACCAAGAAAAGTTGTAACGTGTCCTTAAGAACGTGCTTGTCGCAAATTTGAGCAGATTTTTCATGCAGCCGGCTGAGTGGTATTTGTTTAAAGTGGATTTTAAACCAGTTTTGTGCCGTGTACTTAAAAGTTATCTTAACAGTTTAAACTTCAAAATTAATATTACAGAAAATTTGCTAGGAGTACGGATGGTGAGTGTTTATTGGGCCAACAACCTTACAAGGATCCTAAGTCGTAGATTCTTATAAAAAGTTGAATATTTTGTAAAGTGTTATGTTTAAACTAGCTACTCGTAGTTAATCGTCACTCCCGCTTTATGGTTAATCGTACAGATAATGTTGTGTTTAGCGCCAGTAAATGACGACTCAATTCGATCAATTTCGTGTTTTCACGCATCGTTAAAATAAATTGGAATGTATACGATTTACGAAGCGACCATAATTAGCATGTGTGCTTTCGATCTAAGGTGCCAACGGAAAGGTGTAAGTGTGTGCTGCTCTGCTAACGCACGGAAACACAATCATCTCAATTTCAACGGAAAATGGAATAATCGTACCAAAGTAATTAATACCGCACGCTATAAACATTTCACGATCGCCTCCAGGATCCTGCCACGAGGTGATGATTATATTGCTGCATAAAATTACTTCTCCGAAAACTTCCAATGGGTGCTTTTTATCAGGGGTTTGCAAATGTCTCTGATCTCATGATCTCAAATTTTGTTGATTAAATAATTAAGTCTTATTTAATCAAATATAAGTTTGAGGACCCACTGATAATACGGCGACCGGTACCGTCATATTACTTCAGTCGTCATATCATTATAATAAAATTTAAGCAATATGAATTAGGAAAAAGTACTTTATTCTCTTTGTTAATTAAGAGACGTGTTGGGAAATTTTTATTAATCGCGTACAATTAAGTAAAAGTCAACTGAATAATATTTTTAAAGTTACAATAAAGATTCATTTTCAGGACAAGAATTATTAATTGCATATAATGTGCAACCTATTTCATTTTTTTAATAGATTTTCTTAAAATGTTTTAATGGATGATCCGGTTTAAAAATAATATTTTCTTATAAAAATATCTAAATTATTGATGTAGTCAGAACAGTAAGAGTGTTATACATTCGATGTATTTCATGTAGTTTGTTATTATGGTTTCTTTGAAACTATTATATCGTCATAATTAAATATTTAAGAGTAAAATAGAAAGCTTTAGATAGAAAAATAATGTTAATTTTATTCTATGCTAGACCTGTTGTTGTTAGTTTGAGTATACATATAATTTCGCGTTAAGCTTGCTTTGACAAACTGAATATTTATCGTATTTCCAAAAACGTGTATACTCGTGTCGAATTCATTCCCCGGACTTTGCCGTCCCCTGCACTTAGTGCAACAACAACAGAGGGGAGGAGAGCCCACACAACGTTGTCGATCCAAACCGTCACAGTCGCGCCGCATATAAATAGCACGGATTCGCTCGCTTCGGATGAAACTGTAATCGATTGCAAATTTATTTATACACGCATTCAACCCACCCAGAACTCACCTTTCCATGCCTTGTGTGTTCGTATGTGCCAGTGGCGGAAGGTTTGGGTCACGTGGCCAGACTGTTGAACCGGAAGATGGAAATACGCAGGAGCTTGTGTGTCGCTTTTCCTTTTTATTCTTTTGCGCTCTGCAACTTTATGTCACGGTGTGGTTTTATGTTTTCGTTGTCATAAATATTTTGACCATCGTTTTTTATTTGTTTGTTTGACGATTAGGTTTTTATAAGCGTAATAGTTTCTCGCCTTGGTATCAGACCTGAGCTCAGGAAGCAAATCATGCGTTACTTAGGATGTTAATGTGAACTAAATTATGGCGTTCTTTTTGGCTAGGCGCCTTTCAGCCATGGAATGTAAATTTTATCAGATAACACCAATTATATTAGTTTAGAAAACTGTTTTTACAAACAAAACGATGTTCAAAATCGGCACGGTAAAGGTCAACCCTCTAGAGCATCTTCCAACAGGGTGTAATGAATACGATTAGATAAGAAGTTAAGTTGAAAGCTGAACTTTACACTCTTTCCATTATCAACAAACAGAAGAAAAGTTCCACTCTTACTTTCTCCAACACGTGACGCGAACTTCACACCCCTACTTATGTTGTTTTTTATTTCCTTCTACTCGCTTATTGGCCCTCGGTTTCATGATACATGAACGGGGCACTATCAGCACCCTGTTGTAAGCATTTGTTTGTTTGTAAACGTACAATGCCCGAGTTCGACCAATGAGCTAAGATCGCGAATCACACTCACACTCGGGCACGATTGGTATGTCTCAGCTGTTCTCTCGTGCTTGGGCTGCTGCTGTCGCTAAGGCGCGCGCGTGTTTGCTAATGATGCTCTCGGCGCCGTACCTTCAGTTTGACGTTTTTCTCTTGCGTCACTTTCAGCAATTGGCCGGCTTGATTTCGCGCGCGTGGCTTAGTATTGGTGTGCGGGAGTCTGTGTGTTCGTGAGTATGTGTGTGCGGTGCCCAAGAGGTGGTGTGTTTTGGTGGGGGATTGGAAGAAGGCGGGTTTCGTTCTGCGTTCAGATTCTTGCTCCGCGAATGCCTACAACTGCTATGATCCCTCCCCACTCCCCACCCAGCAATCGGTTTGGTGCCTCACGTGGCTGATACTGGTTAAGTGTGGTTGTTGTGCAGCTTTGGAACGGAATTAAAACAGTGGTGAGAGAAGTTTCGCACAAATGGTGTTATGGGCGAAATGTATGGCACATTGAAGATTTCCACGTGACTGAATAATTTTTGGGTTTCGATTTCTAGTTGAAAAAAGTTAGAGACTTATTTTTTTTTGTTTCAAAATTGACCTAAAGCACTACTTGAAAACAGAGCAAAAGCAGTTTAAAATATTCACTGTACTGCGCCGTCGTGTGATTTACGATCCATCCTTAATTGATCGTTTCATTTTAATTCTTCACCGGGCCCACAATCTGGTCCAAGCTATCGATGATTGGTGTCGTTATGCGCCCCTACTTCCTCCTACCAGTCAGCTCCACTATCACGATTTCATTGATATGTTTGCCCTTGAAGTGGTGTATGAAATGAAAAAGCAAACATAAAAACGTTCCCCTTGAACTTTTTGTACGGGAAACAGGGGGAGGAGCTCCAAGATCAAGGAGAGAAAAAAAATCGTTCGAACGAATATCAGCGTTTGTAATTTAAAATGCTTTTTAATTGAAGTTCCGTTGAAAAGCCGAAGAAGGCAACGAACTTATCTTGTGTTTGTGTGTGTGTGGATGTGTTTGTAATAGTATGCAGTAGGCTAAGGTGCGAAAAACAGTCGACACAGTACCAAGAGTGTATCTTGAAGTGCATTTCATGTGTGTGTGTGTGTTTGCATTTATTGCACCAACTGTTATACTGCTGTTGCTGGTCGACCGTTCGTTGGCTTTTGCAGTAACATAATAAACGGTGTAGAAGTTGTTATTATTTACATTTATTGCGTGTTCGTTCCCTTGACATGGAGCGATCAATTCATGAGTCTTACAGCTACAGGTACGAGAGCTGCTTCTGATACAGCACTAATTAGTAAACGATTAAAAAGATTGGTTCGTTTATTTTATTGCTCATTGGCTAAACATGAGAGAGCAGGGTGATCCAATAAAATACCTGATGATGGGAATAATATGCTTGAAGTGTAATACTATGGTCAATAAAATGAGCTTTAATCGTTTTATATGCTAACAAGATGCGTTTTATGTGCTAACGAGATGCGAAATATACAATAAGTACATTTACGGTTTGTTGTATGTAGTAGTTTAAGGTGCTAAATAACTTTTTAGCTTCCGTAAATTGCTGCGCTAATGTTGCTGATTTTATAATAGGGCATGATCAGTTCATACAACGAACAATCAAATGACCAAACATAATAAAACAATAAACAATTCAGTTTCTATCTTTTGAATTGACTATTTCAAACACAGAAATGCAGAATTTTGGAACCAAGCAACACGTTGCCATAAATGTATTTTTTTGTCTTTAGTAAAAACATTGCTAATGCAATTGTTCAAGATCCGGATGAAACAACATTTAGCTTTCGCACTTACGCAAAATGAGAAACCATAAAAGTTTCACCCAACAAAAGCCATTTTTTCGCGTGCAGAATAATTGTTGCCGGGCGTAAGCGAAGAGGACACGCTTCGGGATAGGGCTCGACGAAAAAGAAATCACACAAAACAACAGGTCCAGCCCCATTAATCTACCCGAAAAAGCGCTTCGCACGCACACGTGTTGTAGCCCTCTCAGCAGCCCGGCGGCAAACACGATGAGATGAGATGCAAAACGATGATATAATTTAAAGCAACATCTGCTGCAGACGGGGCCGAAGATGGCTGCCACTCACAACAGGTGCACAACATCCTGGTTTCGGTGGGAGGAAAAGAAGCACAAGTATGAAACGGAAAGTTCGACCGAGCGCGAGACCGTTCAGCAGCAACGAAGATTAATTGCCATCAAATTTTGGCTTTTCGGTTGGCGCGTAATCATTGTTCTCCGGGTTCTCATCGTTCGATGCAGATTGTTTTTTTTTTGCGTGTAAAGTATGCCCCACATCCCAAGGGGTATCCCTGTAGGTTGCGTGAACAAAAAGTATTCTGCAAAGTGTGCGGATGGAACCCAACCAGTTTTATACCTTATTTTACTGTCGTAAATAGGCAACATAAAACGTATTTTAAGTTTCAACAATCTGTTTTTCTACTTACTACTACTCACCGACAGTTATCGACCCCAAAAGGCACATGCACTCGTCAAAGTTGTTCGTTGGGTATCCAACCAGCTGCTCACGTTTGGAGAATTTCTTGGGAAACTTAAAACGTGAGCATATTTTCCCCTTTGGAGCGGTGAAACCCATTGTCGTCCTTTCTTTGGTCCGGCTGCTGTAAAGTTGAATGCCTGTCACGTTTGTGTTTAGAGAACGTCACTCCTCGCCGCTTTCTGGTAATCGTCCTTCTAACTGGGAATACTTTACCTAAGCAAACGTTTGGAGTAACCGGTGTACAATTTTTTATTCGCAATTTTATTCGGTTTAGTTGCAAATTAGCGTCTGTAAAGGTAGAGTTTTAATTATCTTCCTTCTTTCTCTTATAACTTTTGTTAACAAATTTTGCTAAAAAAATCATCTCGGTTCTTTTGCGAATAAGTTATTTTTTTCTTGGTAACTACAGACATTCATAGGACCACAAATAAGTCGGATTAATGGCCGTAACAGGAATAGATACCGTTGGAGCATTTGTCATGCGGTGAGGTAATGCGGACAAGTTTTTTTTATGTATCTTACAAGAGTTATTCCCCTTGAATGCAACTTGAACGTGATCTTCTCTGCTCACAGCATGATGGTGTATTTGTTACCTACAATATCGTTTACCCACGTGCACACAACCATTCGTCGACGAGAAGCAACGTTGGTCGTTTGATGTTTCCGGGAAAATTGATCTGCTAGATGATGCTCCCGGGAGGAAGCTTGCGGGTTGAGATGGCGTTAGAATTTCCACGAACCTAGAGTCGCTTGAACTTTCCCATGTACTTCCCACGTATCCGGTTTGGGGCTAAAGTCAAAGTGGTTGAATTGAAACTGATGTTTTATAAGCGCGAGGTTTTATAAGAGCGCAATGAAAGCGTTGGTGCGTTAACTCCCTTTCCTCGATAACGAGGAACGATTGGTTTGTGGGCTCTTTGGGAGTGATTGTGCGAGGATTTTTCACTGTCTGCTTTTTAGTTGTTGTACACACATTCCAAATTTGAGCCGGTGCAATGTCCCGTGCTTAACTCGGTGGAAGCCGTCACCATACAACGAGACGCCCTGCCAACGGCGGCGTGTGTGCTGCAACGTTTGGCGCGTGCCTAACTGTCGTTAACTATTCCGCTCGTGTACGTTACACATGGGCAGATTTGGGCGGAGCATAGGTTTGCCGCGTGTTCTCTTCAGCGATGTGTGTCCTTCCGTCGATCCGTCACACGATCCTATCCTCACCTTACACCGGTCCTTAGTTTTGCACCGATAATCCTTTCTATTGCAGCATTGTAGTGGTGAAGATTCTGAGAAGTGCACATGTGCCTTGGGATGTTTGCGAGAATTTTGTATGGCGAACACGGTTGGCTAGGAGGCACAAACCGTGTACCACCGCGTACTAATATACAACCCGAAACTCTCACGTACGTCAGCGTCACCTCACGTGATATTAAGTATTAATATTGTTATGATATGGTCCTAATTCCAATAGGTCTTGCAAATTTGCTTTTTATTGTGTTGCTATCATTTATTTTGAATTGTTTGTAAACTTAGTGTTGGACCAAATAAAATATTCTTGTTTTGTTGGAAATTCGAACAGGACAATGAAAACGAATGTTTTCAAACAAATTTTACATTTTATGCTTACATATTGAAACGTTTAGACAATTTTTTATTTGTTTTTTTTTAATATCATTATCATTCTTTTTATTTCCTATATGTTAAGTCGATATTGTTGATTTTGGTTATTCTTTCTTTCAAATTTGCTCTGATTTCTATCTTTAATTTGCTGTCGTTTCATCATGAAGTGTTCGTTTGCGAAGAATGTAGAAGACGAACATTTTCAATTTTGGAGCTTAATCGTCCAATGGAGCGTCCAAAAACGTCACAAAGTCAATCAAAGCTTTATTAAGCGTAAGTGACGTAGGAATGAATGAACATAAAATAATTTTTATTACAGTCAAATATTGCTTCAGCAAATACCAACAATATTGAAAATTCAAACAAATTTTCATGTCGTTGTAAGCGCCCTTGCGTGTAATTAATTACCTTCCGTGCACAACCGAGAATCCCGTTGACATTCATGATGGCAGGAGTTTCATGAATTCACAAACGAAACACATCAACAGAACAGTAATATATTAAAATTAATGTCAAACCAATTCGACAGCCGGTAATGGAAGCGGAGAGCCGGTGTGTGTGTGTGGAGAGACGTGCATGCGGTCGAATTTTATGACCCCCGGGGTCGTCATGCCGTTTTGTTTTCTACTCTTTCCACTTCACTCGCTGCACCATATCGTTTATTGCAACCAATTCGCAACAACAGATGAGCGCTGGCAAGCGTATGGTGTGTGGTTTTGTGTTGCAACGATTGCATCCCGTTGTGATTTACCTTCTTTTTTCTCGTTCGATTGGTTTACTCGTTTTGCAATACCTTTTCCGATGTTTTTCGATCACATTCTTGCGAGCGCTTGTGTTGGACGGTAGTGTGGCGAGCCAGTTTGACGACGGATCGTCGGGGTCAAGCGGTTAAATGTAATTGAATGTTTACCATTTCATCAGTCACCGTTCTGTCCGCACCTGTCCTTTGATGTGTGATGCAAAGTTTTGTGCAACTCTCACTGACTCTGATACTGACTTTGTGGACGGCTGTGTGACACTGATCCTGCGGTTTTTGTGCAAATATGAATCGATTTTCCACAGTGCTGGGTGTTTCATCTAAACCTTTACGAACTAAAAATAGCGCTGGTTTGTTTATATATCTTCATTCCAACGAATATCAAATAGTGGGAGCTGTTTGATGGAACTAAACCTTATTACTACCTCCCCAATGTGTCCTTTTTAACCACCCGCAAACACGTGGGTGGCTTTCTAGTTCGTTTAGTCCGCTTGGAAGAGGTTATTATTCTCTCCATTGCTATTGATTTTTGTGCTGGTAGTGTAGGCGGTGAGAAGCAGCGATGATTGGAATTGTGAAACACTGCGGAAAAACATCCGGCTGGTTATCCTGGAATCACTGAAACATCGTCTGGCGTTGTTTACAAATTAAGCGTAGTAAATGCTTCGTAGATTCATGCGCGCAAGCACTGGTGGAACGAAGGCAAAGCACCAATGGGGATAGCGTCAACAACGACACGATTGACGCAGTGTTTGCGAAAGGGAAATTAGCGCGTCGGGTTCGAAGCATTGTTATCGTATGATTACAATCAATGAAGGGCATCTGTCGTCGTCGTCATAGGTAAGTGAAAAAAGTGAATCGTTGGTGGTACGACCAACGTGCCGGAGTACGGCTCAGATAATTTTTATATCGTCGTAATTCTCTCTGCCTTTTTTATTAAAGTTTTTTTTATCAATATTGACAATTTTTCTGTTCCGAATTGTAGACGTGTTGGTTAGAGCTTTTCTAATGTGTACTTTTACTGTTCCGAGCTGTTCATTTCAAAAACTGTGTCTCTCATACGACACACGGCAATACCCAATTTTACCATTCCGGGCCGGCACTTATTTATTGATTCGGTTCAACGATTTGTGACAAGCCACCGATAACCACCGGTCGATAGTAACGATGCGATACGATATGAAAGGGGGTGGTGACAGCTTATATATATGTGCGTGCGTGTATGTGTGTGTTTGCGGTTCATTCGAGTATTTATTTTATGCTGCTCTCCATGCTATCTATTCGCCCGGCGAAGCCACGGAGAATTGATAGCAGCAGAAGCATTTTCGCCCCCATTTTTTGTTTGCTTTTTGCGCCAACACTAGCTAGCTTCCCCATTTGTTTCAACTAATTGAGTTGCTGACAACTCGCAGCTAGCTTAATTGTTTTAGTTAACAGATTCGCTGCTGTTTTTTTTGTCGTCTTTTTGGAATCGCTACTGCTTCGCTTCTCCGTTCCAGCACGCTAATTGGTTGTATGATTGAACTTTTGTGTTTTTTTTTTGCTTCTCAAAACCACGTGTGTGTGGATTTGATCGTTTAAAAGGCGGTTATCTGATGAAGGGGTAAATATCGCGTGGAAAGATAAATGTTTTCATCGTGTGTAATAAATTGGCGCCTGCATCACTTGATGAGGGATTTTTACATAACCATGCCATAACCAATCATGCCACTAACCATAACAAGAGCACACTTTTAGCTGATTTAAATCTGCATAGTTTTTATTTATTATCGTAGAACTAAAATATTCATTATATACAACTAAAAGCACCGAGATTTTGACTATGTACTTCAATATTTCCGAATAGTTTATAAAAGAAAAGTACTTAAATTGAGAATGCTGAAATACATCCTTCCTTTTAAAATGACTAACCATTTCTACGCCATCCCAAGCGCTAATGAAATTTCAAATTAATTAAACTATAATTTCTGCCAGTCTTCCGAATGGAAACAGCATTAGTTGGTAAGCTGAACATTCCAATTGCTACCTGAGCTTGAGCACATAAAAGTTTGTGCTGGAAGTGGTGTTGTAAGCAGTCAGTCGAGGATAAAATTAAAAACAAAAATAAAAAAATACCAGACATGAAACCGATCGATACTTCTGCTTGTTGTCCCTCCGCTAGCGGTAAAGTGAACAGGGAAAATAATAAATTTCATCTTAATAAGCCCGGTGAGAAAAAAAAACCTACACAGCTCGAGCCGTTTCTCGATATGGAGAAGGCAAGGCAAGAAGAGTATCAAAGTTTGCTGGATGGAAGATTGGCCTGGTTCTGGTTCAAGCTTAGTGGGCTGAGTGGGTTCGCTCACCACAACCTAGTGCGATGGAAAATTGTGTGTTTGGGAAAGGATAAAAAAATAAAGAAGGATACTTTGCTTCGGCAAGAAACGGTGTGCCATTTACCGCTACCAGCAGCTTCTACTCTCGTACTAAGTAGAACGTGCAGGGTGCGCGAGTGAGTGTGTACCAGCTGGAAAAGATTGTATTTCCAGTTCACCGCATTGTGATAAGGCTCTTCTCCCCGTCCGGCTCGACCAGAACCATTTGGTGTTGGTGTTTGAATTTCGTTTTTGTTTCTTTTTTGTTTTTGGTTGATATTTTTTGCGCAGTTTCCTGTTGTGTACTAAAATTTTACGATCAAACACGCCGACGACGAGCTGAATATTTTCACTGGGTTTTCTGTTACCACCGGTGTGTAGTGTGCAAGTGCATTCATCGTGCAATCGTGCAACGTGTGTTGCATGATGCTGTACGAGAAATGGCAATCGAGGCAATACGCGATATAGAATGACGATGTATTTTTTGTGAACGCGCAGCTTCTCGCTCCGTTTTTGCTTTATTTCAAACTGGCAATCGACCTTGTTTGTTGGTGTGTTCTCTTTTGCTTCGTGAGGGTTTATTCCGTTCAATCGACGAGCTAGTGATAATGGTAGCAAAACAATATTGATTTCAGACTAAGGAATATATTTTTCCTGTTCCCCGTCTATGTTTAGGAAATGATTGTGGTTTTGTAATTTCATGCAAGTTTTTCAAATAGTTAATATGAATATCTTCTTCAATTCAGTGATTGATTCCAAATCAACCCGAATTTAGTAGACACTTAATTATGAGGTGTAAATTTTATTGATTTTGTTAGTATAAAAAAACGAAACATCAAAACAATTTGTGAAACATAAAGCTGGAATGATGAAATAAGATATCAAAGTAACTATATTGCATATTAAGGATTAGGCATCTTAATTTAGTTATACAGGAATAACTTTGCTGCATTGAGATTATCTGAATAAGTTTTGATTTTTTTGTTAATAGACCTATTAACTACACATCATCAATAAATGATAAATTGTTCTTTAATAAATTAATTAAAACAATCATGATAAGGTGATAATCGATACTGCAATCCAGCTTTATATTATTTTAAATAGTGTGTTATAGTGTTTGATAGCAACAAAAACACTGTAATAAAACTATAATTATTTGTTCACAAAGGCGTCATTGAACGCAAATTGTTATACCAACGTTTTGAAATACATACACAGCCCTCATATTGCGTCTGCAAATAGCGATCCGGTGCTGTTTGCACACAACAGAGAACTTCACTCATTCGCACTGTCGCCAGAGAAGTTAAATAAAATCCATATGCTAGAACTGTTGTTTTAGCTGTCATTTTTCCTCGTAAAACCCGACGCCAGGGCGTATAACTTCGTACTTGAACAAATCGAGGTTAGGAACGCACGTTCGTCTCTTGGAGAACTAAACTATCAATTCATGATTCTGAGAACTTTCTACACGAACGTAAGAACAACTTTTAGTTTGATTTACTACTACTGTGTGAATTGAACATTTTTTTCACCCGATAGCCGTTTTGCTTTTGCTTGCTCAATTATAAGTCGCATCCATCGTTACGGTAGCAAACCGCTACGCAAAATATGTGATTGTACAATTTATAACTTCCCGTTCTGAGTGTCCGTTCTACTCAAACTTATCCTGTCTGCGGCATAAACCAACGTGACACTCAAACTCCGGCACAAAGGAAAGTAAACTCTAAACTGCTTCACTCTTTCTTCGCTTGTGCTTGTGCATATCCGAGGAGCAGATGTAGCAGGTACAGGAGATCCATCCGGGCACGTAAGCTTTTCAAGACCCAACAGGGGGTCATCCTCGTCGATTGCTTTTATGGTTCCGCTATGGTTTCCTGGCATCTTTCACTCACCCACACTAAGAGATATCGCACAAAAAAAAAGAAAAAAGTAAACCTCTCAGTACTTTTCATTCAGCTTCTCGTCTGCTCGAGGGTATGCGCGGTATAGAGTAGCAATGTCCTTACCATCTGGACGTGTGGAGCTCTGCAGTAGCAGGTAGCCTGGTGAGTTGAGTTAAGGGTGGCGAATTTCGGGGTGCCTCATATTCGCCGTTTGCCCTAACTTTGCAATTTATACTTTGTTGTATCAAGAGACGATTCCCACAACTAACCATCATTACACTTGTCGCTTTACTTGGATGAACTTCAGAATGAGCTTGGGTCCGGGGGAAGCACTCGGCAATAGTTTTATCGTTCCCATTTTTACGTCACTCACTGTAGCCGGTAGATCCTTTTGTGGAGCTTTTTCCATTCCACGTTTTGAAGCCTTCACATTTTCCTCAAATACCACAACCAGTGTACGCCTTTTCTCTCTCGTTGATCTTGTCGTCTTGAATCGTCCGGGCGGAAGTCGTAAAGTAGCAAGTGCATTCGTTTCGTTCGTGCTTAGTTTTCCCTATTATGTGCTCGATTCTCGCATCCGCTTTACATAAACCTGACATTTCCTTATGCTCTTCGTTTGGCTCTTGGAAGCTGCAGTCGTTCGGGAAAGAAATTGATACAGTGTCAACTTTACGAGCACGAAAGTTGAGCACATTTGTCTGTGCCTTTGCGTGCGTGTTATCGTTGTGGTCCGATAAAATGGTCCAATGCGTCCACGTTCGTTTTAGAGCTTTTGACCAGCATATGTTGATGTGGCATTTTATTTCATTTGTTTTTTATCACCTTTATCGAACATGGTGTATTATTCCATAAATCAATCAGTTCGATGTATGCGTCCTTGTGATGGCGTTCGCCGTTCGATCTGTGATTGTGGTGGAAGTCGCAGGACCATCGATCGGTGGCGATAAACTTCCCGTGGAAGGACATGCTCTATGCGCTCTGCATGGGAGTGGAAGACGGCCGAATAATTCCCAAAGAGACCAAGCAAGACTCAAAATGTATTGCCCTCTTTGGAATGGCGAACGGTTGGGTCTCGTGCTTCGCGTAGATTGTAATAGTGTGTTTGGTCGTGTTCGTAGATATTCTAGAGACGCGAAAGCTCCTGTGACCGGTTCCCTCAGACTGCATACTGCTCCGCAGATGGTGTAAAAACTGATTTTAGCATAAATCACACGCTGCCCGACAAGATCGAAGCTTTGCACTGTCTGCATACTTACGGGTGTGCGTGCTCATTCAATCGTTTTATGTCGATATCCTTGCCTCCCACCACTCGGTAACGACGGGGGTGGAGAAGATTTATCTTTACAATACGCGTCCATTTATCGCAAAACACACAACAAACCGTACGAAACCGACGACGGACGGACGGACGTATTTGTCATGCTGTAAAGGTTTCTAGGCTGTTTGGTTGTTGTTTTTGTTTTTTACTTTGTACTAAAATGTGTGCTAGTTGTTTTGTTTGAAAGCGATGCCTTTTTGTTGAACAACCAACTGGAAAACGACGGATTTGGAGCAGTGTACAATCCGAGACCACATGGCGTTTGTATAGAAATACACATCACGTTCGAGCTGGCAAACATATCAATTCATTTGAGTAGGATTTTTCCCAACATCAATCCTGATTGAAATATGCACTGAGGGCGTTCGCCGTTCGGTGCCGATGGGTTACACACAGTGATGTACTGCAGAATAATAACCACTCTTATATATTTGTTTGTACTTAGAATTTGATTACAGGTTTTTACAATTCAAAGATTGAAAAAAAGTTAAATTGAAAATTACAAGCACTTATATGGCCTTTCATTGAATCAGGAATTTATTCTAAAGAAAAGATGTGTTGGTTATCAGTAAATTAGAAACTAATTTGTTAATAGTAAGTTATAATAAGCCGATAAACCGATGTGATAAACCGATAAAGCCGAGTGAAAGCTACATTAATTGCACGAGCAGGGAAAAAGTTTGGTGTAGTCACAAAAGAAATCAACATAATTGTTAGAAAACAGAACCTTTTTATTCTTACAAAAAAATTGTTGGTTTGATTTCGAAAAAATGCATTTAAAAATCTTGAACTATTGGAATGTTTAACATACGTATATTCTTGAATAATATGAAATTTTCATTTAAATAACTCTAATAAGTCACATCATCTTGTCACCTCTGACGAACCGTACAGTGTGCGCACATTTAACAAATAAATATATTGACTTCGAAAGTAACTTTATAATAATTTCGTCATAAGTCAATCAAAATCATCAACATCATTTAAAAAAATCAAATTTTCTTTAATAATAGCAAAAGCTTTTGCTATTATTGGAAATAATGTTCTAGTCGTTCGTTGTTTACAAATGTTAGCAAACCTGTCTGAAAGGAATCATTCGAATCGTTAAGCAATGGTAGTCATATGCAAACCTTCTTCTCCACACCCGTATCCGACTCTGGTAAAAACAATCAAAGATTGGAGCGGTTTTAACACGCGCTCGATGACCTCGTTAAGAGCCTCCAGCTAGCATGAAACATGTAAAAAAAAATCTGAAACACAGTGTCAATGTCATTAACATTACGATCCATGGGTGTACAGTTGCCCTGTGAAGGTGAGACGGGTTTTGTTTCGCTTTACAGTTTCGTTTCGACTAAACGACTGGTTGCTGGAGGTACGGCAGAACCGACGACTTTGCCGCGCTAAGGCATTGTTTGGTCGTTAGGTCGCGGAAGCAACAGAAGCAAAAGCAAGCATGCTCCCCCGCACGCTCGACAGCCGAACTTTCGCCGCATTTTAATATCATGCTTTACTTTGCATATACAGCCTATGCCAGCGAGGAGAATGGTTTCAACGAATCAAGCCGAAACACAAGTAGTGGACGAAAAATAAGACAATATTTAGAAAAAGGAAACTTCACGTCAAACACATTCAAAGTCAAAAATCATACCGAAACGTGTTCACAAGCGTGGCAAATTGCTTTTTGGAACGACTTGGAAGGTTGTTATATTTTCCAATTCCCATTAAATTTTTATCTGTCATAGTGGTTGCTTATGTGCAACGAACCTTATTGGATTCTTCCATGTGTATTATTCGTAGTGGTATAGATAAGAATTGTAGCCAAAATGTAATTACTCCTCCCCTAAAAGTGTCAATTTGTGTCGCTGTTGAGTTTTCATTTAACCGTCATACCCTTGAATAATTCAATCTACACCCGTTAATGCATAAATAGCACCCAAATCCAAATCATACGTTCATTACTGCTTTCATTTGCCTACTAAACAAACCGTCTGTGCCATAATTTCGTTTATCCTTTTGCAGACAGAGCAGTGCGTTTATCCTTGTCAGCACGTTAGTTGAACAGCCCCCTCCCGACAACATTCTCTCCTCGCTAAAAGACAAGAACAACGTCGCTTCAAAACGGTTAAACACTGGGATTATAGCAGAAGCTTAGTGTGATGATGCCGCCGCTCATTGCATCTTTTGCTCGAGGCGCTTCGGTTCTTCCATCACGTTCCACGTCCTTGCATCGATTGCATTACTATGTACAGTCGTGGGTTGCAAGATGTTCGTTAAGCCATCGTTGGTAGAATGTTTCAAACGGGAGGAGAGGACGAGCGTTATGCATCTGCCGTAAATCAGTCGCCTTCACCAGCTTCTTCGGTGCGCTGGTGGTGTGCATTTCACGCAGAACAGGGAGCCACTTTCTCTGGTGTGCTTTAAGTGCAATATCGTGTTTTGCATGTGAATTCTCGCGTTGGTGACGAATGCAATGCCCTGGACGGAATACTTATCCAGAGGCGTTTGCGTAACATAAGATGAAAACTGTGTGCGACGAGCTTATGGCGTGTGGTGGCAAAAGCAATTAAATGTTATATATAATTGTCAAAGAATAGACTTTATTATATTTTTAAAACAATGAATTCTTGCGTGATAATTCCAAAGCTTTTGTTAACATTTTTATCCTGGGATTATCAACAAAGACGTATTTTCTTGTTTGAAGATAATAATAATCGTATTTCTTGAACAGATGTGATTTTCTTATACCAAAGAAGTCTACTGTAAAAGAAATGCAAAGTTCCCCAGCACTATATTCGCGCCTCCTTTACTAGCTGCTCCTACGTGTTCTGCAGCATTTATTATTCCTTTTCTAAGAGTAGGAAGGAGAACGTGGTTTCACTTGATAACATACATTGGCGGCACCGGAACCAAACGCTAAAGCACCTGTTGATTTGCGCTAAATAGCGTGTTTTCTTCATTCGACTAACGGATTTCAATCGTTGGCTTCTTTATAAATGCAAAAATATGATTATTTAAAGAATGTGTTACGTGAAATGTGAATAAAATTATGTGCAGGCCAGTTACGTTTTTGCATGTGCCAATTTATTAGCTCAGCGGGTTGTTTCGGAATGTTTCCGTTTCGGAATGTTCCCGGAATGTTTCCAATTCAAACGTTGTGGCTATCAAATTTTGCTTTACCATAATCCTGTGATAGCATATGCCATCGTTCTCTTAGAAGATATTTTCCGCAACAACACATACCAACGCTCTTTGTCGGTCATCGTTGCAGCTGCACTTGACTGCTGTCGGTCGATACTGTAGCAGGATTATTTACCATGTACTTCGGTGCAACCCACTTAGCACAACCCATAGGTGGGCGTTTGTCTCTCCTTCTATCTCTCTTTGTGGACATGTGGTAAAGTACTGATAAGAGGCTTTACAGGATTGTTTCCATCGTGTGCCCATTTGAGCGGCATTGACCGGTACAGTTTCGCAACGTGTGTTCAATCGAGACTCCAAGCGGGTCCTTTGTCAGTTCCGCCACGCGGCCCGTTCAGGTTCGTAGGCGCCCTCATGCGGCAACAGTAGCAACAGGAAACCATCAGAACGGGGAGGGGGAGATCAAGTTTAACACGATAATCGTATAATGAAATAAAGCGAGCGGTAATGATAAAAATTTAATTGATTTCGCTGCATTGATTATTCAGAACGATTTTTTGTTGTGTTCACGGCTGCTTCCTTGATGCGCGCTTCCGTTCGCGTTCGTTCGATGTTGGCTGATGGGCGGAAGGTAGCAGCTTGTTCGTCCTTTACGGGTAAGGCAAGAAGGATGTTTGCAATTTATTAAAGCGTGTTGTTGCTCTAGCTCTGCGGAGGGTGAACGAAATCGACAGCGATAGAATGATGATGTTGATTGTGAATCGATATGGAATAATCGATACAAACTACAATGCGTATGATCGGGCAATGACAAGCGGAAAATAATATCGTTGAATATGAAAGCGGAAAGGATTGTCTGCATTTCCGTTAGGATTATTATGGTTGTTGCTGTTGTTGAAACGAAAAGTTATATTTTCATGAAGTTACGTTTTTCTTTGTAGCTGTTGCTGTCTGTAAATACAAATAGAAATTATTGCACCCATTTCATACCTGATACATGATACATTTCGAGCGACACTAATAAGTTTTCATTATTTCTCTTGTCTTCATCAGCAAAGTCCATCTGACCTGGACAGGCACATCTCAAAGCGACTTGGTGATTACGAGGTACTAAGGAAGCACATCCTCGAACCATCCTCATCGCATCATGTGATCGGTATCACGCCCACTCCCTCGACGCCCCAGCGTTCGTCGTCGAGCACGATGCCCAACCTGGTCGCCGGTAGCCACCATCGGTCGCTTCCACCAAAAACTAATAGCAATAGTAGTAGTACCATTAGCAATAGTAACGCCAACTTCGTCAAGCCGGCCGACAATCGCTCCATCTACAATGGCCGACCGTCGTCCATGCCGTCATCGTCTTCGGGGTCGATTGCGAGCCGTGGTGGCAACCTGTCGGGACACTACTCATCCTCGGGAGCCCCTGGGTCGTTTAACAAACACGAACAGGTAAGGCTGCCGGCAAAGAGATGGAAGTTTGTTTAGTTTAGTTATCAATTTTGGAATCCTGTTTTGTTGGGTGAGGTTGAATTACTCTTCAATTTAATATGTTTTAAGTTCTGAACTGGATTTAAAACACTTTGAATGCTTTTGATATTCGCATCAGCGTTTCGATACTAACGGTATGTAAGTGCTCTTGAGTTTTCAAAATGTTGTAATTGTTTTTTGGGTTTAGTGTAACACAAGGATGTTTTGAATCGATGCCTGTCGATGTGTTTTTCTTCTCTCGAATGCATCTGTTTCCCGATCACTAGCATCCCATCTATGTGTTTGATGATGCATATTTCGTTCGGCTCTTTATGTTACAGGTGCACGGACTCCCATCGAAAGGACCACCTTCATCCATTCCGCCTTCGCTCATGAATGGCCGTACTACGTCCGGACTGGGTGGAATGGGCGGCAGCAGCAACAGCAGTAATGGAGGCGGCGGAAATAGCACCGGCCCATCCGTCGGCGGTGATAAGTTACCCTCGCAACTGCCTAATGGCCGGATGCCCCAGGTTGCAAATGCAAAAATGCCTAGAGTAGTTAGTTTTCCTCTTTTTATGTCTCTTTTATTTTACGCTCACGAATACACCTCCCACTCACCGTTTGTTTATGTTTCGATTGCAAATTATGTATATCGCTCCGCGCGAATAGCTTTTGAAAATGATTCTGAAAAGGTTCCTACGAAAAACATTTATCAAATTAACAAAAGTAGCGTTGTATTGCAGCAGTAACGATTTTTTTTTTATTAGAGATAAACTTTTTGGCACAATTTTATTTAATAAACCTAAAAGTATGCAACGAATGTGAAAAACCTTTCATAACAATCAATTATTATCATGTCGTTAATGAAGTGCAACGGTTTTACCACAATCACATTGTAATAGAGTATCGCTTATTCGTGAATTTGATTGTTTGAAGTTTGATTTGTTTGAAGTTTGAGGTTTTTGACATCCTTCTTTACCTCATGATATTTTCTGGATTTGATGTACTAGTGTGCAATTTAGTTTATTAACGCATGCAGTAAGTAGATTCATGTTTGATCTTTGCATTGGTTTCGCACATGAGTATGCACGATTAAGTTCAATTTTGTTTTAAAGGTTTATTTTTTAATGAGATTATCGCTCTTTTCTTTTCTTTTTGCAATCGTTCCATAATTGCTTGCCAAATTTCTTCATACACACAATCAATTAACATCGCACGTGATTTTTGACGAACAAATACACTCGCGTGCCAATGCCACACATCGTATCACGAAAAAAACACCAGAAATCAAGTGATGTTTCAACCCCGCTCAAACAGGGTAATGACAACGTTGAGAAGATACTGCACGAGATGAAGATCAACGTGATGGCGCCGTTAACTGAGATCGGTGCCACGCCGCGCAAGGAGCTAGACTCGAAGTTCAGCTTCAACAACCCGAGTGCGAATCCGAGGTTTGTCTATGCTACCATGCCGCCCCTGCTCACACCAATGAAGCACTCGGGAGGAGGTGGTGCCGCGAAATCGTCGTCCCGTAAGTATAATGGTGTGTGAATTGTTTGCGTCGCTGGCGCAACAACACGAGCGGGGAGTCGGAGGAGGGACTGTGAGATGAGTTTGACCCACGTGCCTGACAGTTATCGCATAGTAATTGAGTTTATGGTCGGTTTGGGTGCGACTGGCAGGTTGTACTGAAAGGTTGTTCTCTTGCTGCAACCGTGACCAGTGTGCTTTTGTTTAGGTTTTATTCACCTTACCCAGCACGCTGGAGGTGGTAGCTGAGTTTGTTTATTTTGTTTTTTTTTTTGCACAATTAACGGAACGCGTACAAGGAGAAAGTTGTTTATGCGTTCGTGTTACATTGAACAAAGGAGCGAGTATGAGAAGGTAGAAGGATTTCGATATACGCTACCGGATAAAATATGGGCAAGCAGATTCTTAGACAGTGTACTTAAGCGGAATGCAATTATATAGTAAGCAATTTTTATTTGTACATTAAATAATATCGTCTGTAAATGTTCATAACAAACAAACAAATATCCATGTTGATTTCATAATCGATCGAATCTATAAAAAAGAACTTAACGAGAAAGAGTTAAGTTGACATTCTAACCGACTCTCGAATTTAAAATTGAATATAAATTATTTTCACTATTTAAAGACACTATACAGGGCTAAATCATTAATGTAAGCTTGTTAGAAGAAAAGCAAGGAATTGTTTATGCGTGTGAAACATGGAACATGGAAAAATATAAACAAAGGCGCCCAATGCTGTAGTAATTATTGCCACTTTTTTTATCCTTCTAACACATGTCTTTCGAACAACAATAATTAGGCGTTTGATGCGGCTTTTTATGTTTCGTTACGAGTCGTTTGTATATTTTGTAAAGAGTCTCGTTCTTCATGATTCTCGTTCATAACCGCCACAAACCACCGACGCGCATCCTTATTCAATAAGAGAGTGTCCTTTGTGCACTAAGACGGAGAAAGAATCGGGTATCGGGGGAGTTAGTCCATGTCAAACTGTCTTAGTGTCCGCGTCCCGTCATTGTTGAATTATTGATTATAAATTTTTAATCGATATCTTTCTTTTTTCTTATTTTGCTCCTTGCTACTGTGTCTTACTGTTTCGTGTGCTCCGACACAATGCTGTCAATATGTGTCACGTCCTCTGGATTATCCTGACTTGGCGGCTTTTTGAAACGGTGTGTGTCCGTTGCTCGTGCTGCTTCTATGACCTGGTGGTGATGATGATGATGGATTGATTGGTGCGCCTGTCACTTCTACGTCATCCCGGCGAACGTCGTTGTGTCCGCTCGATATCGGGATGTACACATTCGCTGCTTTACATCTATCGATGGTCGTCTTCTGTTCGTTGTATTGTGTGCTCTGCAGTTTCCGGATTGGCAATGCATCGCCCGCTAGGGTAAGTGTCGTCGTCACCTTTCATCTGGGTCACATGAGATTAACGATGGTGGTCGTATGAATTCATTTTCTTCTCTATATTTCTCTTCACTTTGCAGCCCAAACATAGAGGACGATAATCCAAACAACGGTTCGGATAGCGACGACGGCGGAGACGGTGAATCCAAGAAACGTAACTCTAGTGATACCTCATCGAACGAAAGTGCGGATGAATCATCGAGTGAAGACTCGAACATTGGCAATAAGCACGGCAGTTCCACGCTTTCGACGAATAGTGGTCCGAACGGAACGGACCTACACGCAGGCGGCACGGGGGGTAGTGGTGTGGGTGGTACAGGATCCGGTGCGGGAACGACCGAGCCGGTTGGTGCTGGTGGAACCGGCGCCGGTAGCAATAGCAGCCCCGTCCGGAGGCCCATCGATTGGTCCTTAACAAACTTTCTCAACAAAAGTCAACAAGTGCCAATAAGCGAAAGTGCCCCCCACACGATCGGTAGTGGACATTACCATCTTCATCATCACAATCAACACCAACAACAGCAACACCACCTGCAGGTTAATCACGAGGAAAACTCGATATCGTCACCCGTCCGGCCATCACTCCGATTGGGGGGCGATGTTGTGGTTGGTGGATCCGGATTAATCGCATCACCCATCGCGGACGGACGTTGCGCTTCCGGTGCGTCGGTAAAAAACGAACCCTTGCAACCGCTGGACGACGATCACTTGTCGAACGCGAGTAGCAGTGGGAGCAACGGCGAGCCGCTGCTGTCGGCGGCAGGTTCATCATCCACCAACGTGAAACAGGAACCGTATCCCAGCGAAAACAGTGCCTCATCGCCGCCCGGTATCAAGAGCGAGCTGAAGGATGACGGCGCCGATCGGTTGTCGTTGTTGAGCCCGGCAAAAAGCCCGGAACTGCAGCCTCATCTCGGTGGTACCTACGGCGGTGGTCATCATCAAGGTCACCACCAGCAACATCACCACCAACTTCTCCTTCATCAGCAGCACTTGTTCGGTGACGGAACCGTCGAGCAGGAGGATGTGATAAGTGCCCTACAGGAAGCCAAAGAGTTTAGCCTGATCAAACCCATCTCGAGTATGTCGGGTTCGGATTCGGATGAAGCCGACGTGCCTACGGTACCACCTCCGCTGCTCGGTGAGATCGAAACGCATCGCGTTAACAACCTGCTGCAGCATCATAACCCCAACAGCCACCACCTGCTGTCCGAGGATCCGCTCGTGCCCGGTAACGGCGTAGGAGGAGCGTCATCCGCCACGGGCGCCGGTACAGTGGCGAAGAAGAAGAAACGAAAACGCAAACATCTCGGTTCGGGTAATGAACGTGAACCACGTGATAGTTCCACCAGCAGCAGCGAAGACGAACGGTACGGTGTTGGTGGTGGAGCACGACGAAGTCGCTCACAGTCGTTCGAAAAGGACAAAACGCACCTGAAACCGCGTGGTCGACCGCGGAAAGGGCACAGCAGCAATAATACTCACGGCAGCGGCGGTGGTACGACGAGTGCCGCTTCCAGCGCACGCTATTCCGACGCGGACTCGATTGCCAGCGGTGGTGGTGGACGGCGGTGTAGTAAAACGTTGTCTTCTCACGGATCGACTCCGACGAAAAAGGGTGCGATTAGCTCCTCCACCACCATTCCAACGTCGTACGCCGGTGATGCTGTTGCTGCTGCTGCAGTAGCAGCTGCCGGCATTATGAGCCCTCCGATCAGCATACCGTCCGTGGATGGGATCGTCGTGCATTCGAAGAAGGCACATTCGCGCAAAACGCGTGACAAGATTCTCAGCAGTGAAATAGCGATCACCACCGATAGCAGCTCGTCTTCGTCCGGGTCGTCTGGAGATGAAGGTGGTGGTGGTGGCGGCGTAGCTACAGCCTCGTTCGCTGAATCGATGGCTGATTCCGATTCCGGCAATGAACGATCGACACCACCGGTACTAATACCGCAGCCTGCAACGACAACCACCAATGAGTTGGTTGATCTGGCGCCAATGGTTAAGACGAAAAAACAGAGAGCGAAGAAGAAGCTCGAAAAAGCGATTTCGTCTGGCGTTCCCACGAACAACAACATATCGCCCAGCAAAGGTGCTGGTGCTGGTAGCGACACAGTGATAAAAAATGGTCCCAGCAACGGTAGTGGCAGCAGTCGGAGCAGCAACAACTTCCAGCATCTTTCTTCTGATAGCAACGACGAGTAAGTTTTTATTTGCTTGAACGATTCTTCATTCATTAAACAATCTTTAATTACAAATAAAGTTTAGGTTTTTGTTCCTCATATGTTGGCAATTAATTGATGTCGAAAAATCGAGAGTAATAGATGATTTTTTTTTATAAATTGCGCTTGCACGGACTTCGAGGTGTTCATAGTAGACTGAAAACATTAGGAACAAGAAAATTTATTGTAAACAATTTCAAACTAATTGTGGTACACTCAAACTGAGGTATGCTCAATAATCAAGCAAATTCTGCAATTTTTAAAGGAATTTATTTTTCACTCATCAATCTGTTTAAAATCTTTTCGCTACCAACAACATTATATAGGAAGATATTTTGACTATTTGTCCTTATTTTATCGATCTTGTAAGTAATGAACATTTAGAATGGTAGAGTTGAATGAAAATACGTTTTAAAGATGCAATGTGATATTAAGGCTCATTAATTTCAGAATATGTAAACGCTAAATTACTAGTGACATTGCATTCTGTACCAATTGTCATGCTATTGGAAAATTTGTTAACAAATATTCAACATTCTACTTCACTTTTATTTTCCAGAAGACCTTCAATAATGTCACCCCCTTTCCCCACCAATGGCGGTCGGGTGATGGATGTTACCACTGGCGGAAGTTTCTCGAAAAAGTCACGTAAACCCTCAACCGCTTCCATCAGCCAGACGTCGGTTGATGAGGATGAGGCACGCGTGATACCGCCGAACACTAGCGGTACGAACGGGAACAAAACGGTCGATGATGATGATGACGATGACGACGATCGTTCCGACAGCCGTAGTGATAGCGACAGCGATGCGCCATCTAAAAAGGAGAAGGTGTGTTCCAAAATCCAACACATTACCTACCCGTAGAAAAGAATAAAAAAATGTTTAATTTCAATTTTTCAACTCAATTTTTCAGAAACAAAATAAAAACAAAAAAGCCGCACTGTTTGCCCGGGTATTTATAAACACTGCTGCCTCCAGCGGAGGAAAGGGTAAGGGTGGCAAGGGCAAGGGCGGCAAAGGCAAGGGACAAGTATACATTGACCATGTGGATGAGTTGCATCTAGCGAAAGCGAACGGACCATCAACTACGCCTAATGCCATGCAAGCCACGGAACAGCGTCGGTCAGCTGCATCGACACATCTTACCGTACCTCCGGTGAGTCATGTCGGCAATGGGGAAACGTCACCTCGACCACCATCAGCTACCGCGGGAGATAGTCGCCCGAGTAGTCGAAGCGGTGGTACCACAGCCGCCGTGATGTCACCTTCACTGGACAAGATGCTGTTGTCCCATCATACCAGTGGTGCCTTAAATAACAATAACCGGGCCATTATCTGCCGGATCGATCTAAGCCGATTGTCGAAAATTCCACCGCCCCCTTCACAAAACCACCGATCGCAGCATCCACAGAGCTACAGCTCACACCGAAGTAGTTCTTCCGCACGACAAAAAAGCAAGAGTCCGTATGATCCGCAGCATAGTAGCAAACGGCGACGTAACTCGGTTGGCCAGCAGCAACAGGTGGATCATCTCGATCGAAGCGGCAGCTCAGTTCACAGTTCCTCCTCGACGCCACGGTTACTTGACGACCGGGTAGCGAGTCGGCTAATGCCGGATGAGTCGGCATCCCCCGGGCGCGAAAATGGTGGTGGTGCGTTACGGCATCGTAGCAATTCCATCAATAGCGATCACAGCGGGGCGGCACAGAAAGCGCGCGATTATCGCGCCGGAATCGATGGTGCCTATGGAAATAATTCACCGTCAATGCTGCATCGGACGGGTGCTGCCTACGGCAATCATAATCATCACCTAGCCAACCAAACAGACGCAGCCAGCGGGACAAAAAAGTACGAGGAAAAACTGTTGACGAAAACGGAAAAACTCAGTTACTCTGAGCAGCAACGATTGAAGGAGGATAAAGGGTCACTGCTGCTTGGTGGTAGTGCTGGTGGAAAATACTCTAACTATGGAGCTGGTATGATCAAGCAGGAGGGTAATGCGACACCCCAATCTCAGTCACTGATTAAGCAGGAGTACAACAGGGACGATCTGTTGGCGGACAGTAAGATGGGAAGCAAGCTGACTAACGGAACGACGGTGCTTGGTGAAGGTGATTCGACTGCTGGCGGTGGTAGTGGGCGCATGAGGAAACGCTCAACAAGCTCCGGTAGTAACAACACGTACAAAGAAAAGCGTCGGAAAAAGGACAAATCATCTAACAACTCACAGGTGAACTTCTTTCGGTCTTCGTGCGTGATGCTAATCGGTGAAGAGAGCGGTACCGCTTAGGTTGTAGGGGTTAGTCTTGAGGCGAAAATATAGATTTGTCAATAAGAATTGTATTGGCAGAAGATATAATTGCAAATAATTTACAGAAAACTAATATTCAGAATCGGCGGTACCTTCTCTTCACTTAGGGTATCATTTATAAGGATATTGTTGTTATTTAATTTGTTTGTCCACTTTTGACGCGTTTTCAGACTGACCAACTCGATCAACTTCCTCCAACCAACCACGATCGGTTAGACGATTGTGTGCCGGGGGCTGTGGGCCCAGGACGGTCATCCGTGGGAGCAGTTACGTCGGAGCGTACCTCTATCATCAGTGGACAGTTGCAGCAGCAGCAGCAGCAGCAGCAACTCCAGCAACATACGACAGCGTTGCATCACAACAGCAACCATCAAGGCCTGCAACAGCAGCACCACGAACGTTTCGATACGGGTACCGGTGCACCGATTTCGACGGACGTCGGTATCCCAGTCGAGGTCGTCCCTCCGGTTCAAATAAAAAAGGTGTACGTGTCGTACTTCGAACGCGACGACGAGGTACCGGAGATAAGGGACCAGGGTCGGTTTCTGTCGGAGGCGAAACGGTTGAAGCATGCGGCAGACCGGGAAGGGGACCATTTGGCGCAAGCAATGTTATACCTGGAGGCGGTACTGTTCTTCCTGCTCACTGGCGACACGATGGAGCGCGATCCAATCACGGAGAAGGCTGCCTTCACGATGTACAAAGATACGCTCTGTTTAATTAAGTGAGTGTGTGTGTGTGAGAGAGAGAGAGGAAGCGAAAGACACTGATTAAAATTATAGTTCAACAACATAGGAACAAGAAATATATTTTAACCTTTCTATCTTTCATCTCTATTTCAGATTTATTTCGTCCAAATTTCGCAGCCAACTGCAAAATCAAACGATGCAGGGTAATATTCACACGAAAGTGGCCATCCTGAGGTAAGCTTGCAAGTCGGTGCTGGCTTGCAGCAAGGACGCAGTTGTCAAACGGAAGAAAATTGACACATATGTGCCGTTCGTTCACCATTTTTTTAGCCTACGCTGTCAGTCGTTGATCTATCTGAAACTGTATAAGATGCGGCGGCTAGACATGAAGGAGACCGGTAAGACGATTGGTGAGTTCAACCACAAAACGAGCACAGTGCCGGCGGAGTTGGCCAATGGAAACACTCCGTCCCCACTGTCGCCGACGTCGGTTGGATCGCAGGTAAGTTGTGTAGATTGCAATCAGCTTTCGTTTTAGTGGTTTTTTCATATAGTATGTGATATCTATTCTATTCTCGCTATTCCAGAGCTCCGGTTACAGCTCTGGACAAAACAATCAGGTCGGTTCGATGCCACCAATGAATTCGTCCCCTGCCCAATGCATTATTATGCCAATAAATGTGAGTAAAATTAACACACTAACTTTTGTTTCGTTGCACTTTCTACATTTATTAATCATTCTTAATTATTATTTTCGTTCTTTTCGTGCAATTTTCAGGTCCACGCTGCGTATCAAAAGCAGACAACGTTATTCACGCATCTTTCCACATGCTTTGATCTCTGGGAACAAGCGGATAGCTTAGTGTCAAGGGGGAATCACGTCGGTGAGTATTGATACCAAAGAAAATCGAGCAATTCTTAGTATTGGGCGTGGAGGAGTATTAAAAGGAGGATTATTAGGCCAATAATTATTAATATTGCCTTCACACTTAATTTTTTGTCAGCTAATCAATCTAGTAACTCATACACTCATTTCTTTTTGCAGAGTTTTTCGTAGATCTAGATCACGAGAACGGACCCATGACGCTGCACAGTTCACTGTACAATGTTGTGAAGTATGTACAGGCCGGCATTCAGAAGCTGCGGCGCATGTAACATTGGGTCCTGCTGGTAGAACCGGTGCAGAAACAGCTAGAACCGTTCTAGCCAGTTAGCTATCCTTACTGACAATAATAAGCGCAACGACGGTGTGGGGATAGAAGTAAAGGAAAGGAAAGCATTCTTCGCAAGGACTGCCATTGCCTGTGTTTATGAGAGATCTTCAAAACGGCAACAAACATCGTTCGTGCTGAACTGGATGTGATCGTCAGATGATCTATCCTCACACTTTCTTCTAATACACTAACGCCATTATCTCATTCAATGGAGTGTGATGATGATAATACTTATGGACCAGCACCACCCAAACGTAACGTTTGATACGGCACGATCGCGTAATCAAAAGAAATGGGTATGAAGCAATTGAGGAAAGCAAAAGAATGGCTTCATCAGACTCAGGATGTTTGTGGAAATGGTGTTTTAGCTTGTAACCGCCATGCTGAACGGGTGAATTCTTGCAATCAATCAATCATAAGCAAACACGTGGGAACATTCGATGAACGCGAGGAGCAACCAACGGTGAAGTGGGTGGCAAATCAACATCAGATAAAGATAATCAGCAGCGATAGCGGCAGCAGCAGCAGCAGAAGCAGCAGCACCATCGTGATCATTGGTCAACCAATATGGCTCAAAGGTTCTTCTTTTATTTTCATTTTACTGCCAGTAGAGACAGCTAATTGTGTTTCGTTTGCACAATGAGACCACACCGTAGGGCACAACATAACATGTAAACTATGCTGTTTTATCTTCTAGCTTAAAATTAGTGTTTAAAAACGAATTCAATTGGAGTTAACCTAACAAAACACGTTTAATTCACTCAAAGCCACATAACAGGATGTACCGGGTGTTTTGTGTCACGATTTTTTTTCGACCTGATTGCCATTCATTCTTATATTTGAAACGTATTTTTAATTTCTCATCTGCAAAATTGAGCAAGTAGTAGAATTGTGTGATGGTTCCTAACTAATGGTTCACCCTTACTCACAACGCCGATGGCAAAGCCATAAAACAGTGTGTGTGGGTGCGGGGAGGGGAGCGATTTTTTCCTTCATTTGTTTTTGCAAGAAGGATATACTTCCTTTAACTTTTGAGGCCAACTAAGTGTCGTTCCGACTTCGTAAGTGTTAAAGTTATCTTATTCCTCTGAATACTTTTAAAAACACATGGATTTTCAGAAGGTTTGCGTGTGAATAGTCGCAATGGTAGACGCATGTGCGAGCCGGAAATGTTTATATATACTCTTGAGAACGTATCCCGTATTGTGAAATTAGTCAGATGTGTTTGATATGCTGTACGTGAAACGGTTTTTTATACATTGTTTATATATTTTTAATTATTTACATGCTTAATGCTCACGTAAGCCAATAGTTAGAGCGGGGGAAAACGGGAAAAAAGGAGGCGTAGCTCATATAAAAGACTTAACCGAAGAGACAGAGAAAAATGGCAAGACTTTTAGAGGAAGATTAACAAAAAAGAAGCACCTATAAGAGACACACGTTCAGTGGTTTTAGCGCAACGGCAGCATGCAACTAGCAACTATATAGGGCAACTGTAGCACAGAGAAAACAGTCATCGGAAGGAAATAGAAACAGACATATTGCATATAATAGTAGCTTAATTTATTCAAAGGTTTTGTTAATTGATATACCATATAGTGATTTCGATAGGAAAGGCAACAAAAAGCACTAGATGAGGCGCGATACAAAACATGAACGTAACATGGAACAGCAGCAAATCAACAACAACACAATGATCGTGGTTAAAATTCAAGATTCAGTAGCTAAATTTTAGTCAAATGTGAGTGTTTACGCAAGCGCGGTATTTCCTTCGTTTCGTAACTCACCCTCTGTACACACGCTTGTATACTTCGTAGGACACAGAAGACACATGATTTAGCAGTGGCAACTCCGTCGCATTATCGTATTTTATCTGCTGTCAGCAATATTACGTCTATATTGTGGTAAAGATGCTCTGATTTTGATTCTATAAACTAATGACTTGTTTCGTTACATGCTAAGTACGTGAAATCAACTACATACAACTACACTACTACAGCTACTGTGTATGGGGTCCAGTATCTTATTTTTGTTAGGGTAAGTGTACTGAGTTTTGGCAGTTTAACCAGTTTTCGGTAGGGAATGTATTTAAAATCTGAAATATAAGATTCGAATGTAATGGAAAAAAGTTAGAAGCTTACGTTTTGCAATAATAATGATGATTTTTTCCCGAATAATTCCTTTTACTTCAATATATTGGTATTTCTTACTATGTTGCTATGAATGATAGCATGATATCGAAATTTCGGCAGATTTTGAGAAATAACTAGCGAGCTTATTCAAAGATTTTGAATTTTTTTTAATGAATTTTGATGATTAATCGTTTGATAATGTGTATAAAGATTTCCAACATTAGAAGATGAAATCATCGTCAAAAATGATCCTCTACGTAGCCGGAAGGGTAACAGAATGTCAAAGATATGATCACTTCCATTGTCTCTTTTGGAATTATCTTTTCTCTTTTTTATTTTCGTTTGTCGATACTTGGAAATGTAAGGATAAAACTCCATTTTTTGGTTGTGAACAACCTGTTGTTCACTGAAACTGAAACAAAAAAGTACAGATAAGAATAATACTACAACTAGTTTTTCCATAGTAAATCATCGGTTTCAAAATTTTTGGAAAACAGATACTGTCGAAAACTGCAACAAAAACAGTGTTTGGATTTTGGAATCTTTGGAACAAAAAAGTATGCACCTGAAAGCTACCACAGCAAGTTATTCTATTCTATTCTATCTTAAATCATCAGTTTCATGATTTCTAATGCCATGAAAAATAATGACACGTTTTTTTTATGAAAATGCTACACTAAATTGCCATGAATTAGTACACTTACCCTACCTGTTTCTACGTTGAAATATTTGTTTTCCGTTCCGTTTGTAGTGGTTTTATATTATTCGTTTTTGTATTGTATGTGTGGGCGTGTCGTTCTTTATTGTTTTGTTTTATTTTTAGTTTACGTGTTTTCATAATTTATTGATACAATATAGTCACACTGCATCGCGTAATAGCTCAAATTTTGTAATAATTTTAAAACGAACGGTAGTTGGTTCCCCCTACGGAATGTAAATATTGTTCATCTCAAGGTTGGGCTTATGTATTCCGAGCATGTACACATTTCATCTTCGTCATTTTCCGTCAGGCAGAAGAGCCTGATAGAAATTCTATAGAAAAAGTTAATAAGATTAAGAGGTAATTTTATGAAAATTCTCAAGCTTTTATTTGTTTTAACATTCTGTTTAAAATTTTGTTGTTTTCGATGCGGTTTGTTTTGTTCAAAAAATTAGTTTTTTTAGTTAGCATGTTTTTATAACAATTTTTGTTTGATAGATGTCTGTTTTAGTATTTGTTTAGGCGCGAGACCAATGGTTTCATATCAGCAGTACTCCCCTCTTTCTCTCTCTCTCTCTCTTTCTCTCTCTCTCTCTAAAGCCTTAAGAGACCAACAGCCACCGTATCATACCCGAGGCCAAATCTTAGGTCACAAAGTGTTGATTTCTATGGTAAAATAAGTAGGTTCAAAAGATGAGCATTACACGGTTAGCGAGAGGCATCACAATTTATCGTTCTGTTCAAGCCGCTTAAACAGCCATGCGCTAGTCTTCGAGATATTGTTTCTGAAAGCATATTATGCCCAGCTTATCCTGGGTTTATGCCAAACTACTCCACTGTATCAACCATCCAAAGGCTTTAAATTGAGGAGAAATATAAAAAAGTTCGTACATTTATTAGAGCAAGTATAAATAAACAATCACACTATTCTACCATGTGTGCTCACGCAATGGTAGACTTCATCCGCCAGGTTTGGCTGGTTTGACAGAGGTGTTCATAAAAGGACAATTAGTACGTGTTGACTGGGTACGGACGCTACTTAAACAAATGCAAAGAAAACACCTATATTCATTCACAAAGTGCAACTCAACTCAAAGCAAAAGCAAACATACTGATGGGAAGTGCAAGGAGGAGGAGGAGAAGGAGTGAGAGAGAATAACTAGTATCAGGAAACTCTGCTAGCAATTTTGCACCAAACTCTTTGGAAAGAGCCACACAACTGAAAGCATTACTAAAACTAAAAGACTATAAATAATTTGTACGAAACGAAGCTTATCTGTGGGATTCAATCTAAACACGACACAAACCACTATGTAGGTAAGCACAGCAACTTTGAAAAACCATAATTCCACATAGTCAATAACAAATATAACAATTGAATACACCACATCACCACCAACATCAGGACAAGGACATCGTCGAACATTGTTTTATAAAAATCAGAGTGGAAACAATGCAGAATCAAAGAGAAACCATGAATAAGGGGGATACTACGTTTCGAAAATATTAATTATATGCATCTGCTAATTTCGACAGAAAACATAAGACCGACTTAACAAGGAACAGGAATTTGCAAACTGACCGAAAGCTTACAGATGGGTATTGTGAGATATTATATTAACGCTATACATCTATATATATATACATGCATACACATCGATATATATATATATATATACCTATATATTGTATACAAAGTTGAGCCGAGTAAAACAGCGGTGACAAAAAATGACCTATTGAAATGACCTATAGAAATAACCTATAGAAATGACCTATTGAAATGACCTATAGAAGTCTAAGCGGTGAACAGCATGTAGGGAATCAAAATCAACCAAAAACATCAGAAACAAGCAAAATAACAACATAAGTAATGAACCGAAGCAAGAGAACACATCTGCATTTTAAAGCAGTTGGGTATAAAACATAAAAGAAATCTTACGGATTGGGGGTTAACATAATAGAAGCTTGAATTTAAGGAAATGAAGCAACAGCACATAAATCAACAATTGAATTAGAGTAAGTATGTGAAAAAACTATATACACAAACACCCCTAGCAGCAATGAACATAACGTGTAGAAAGTGAAGCTATTTTGATAAGAAAACTCAACAAGCAAGCAAAACAAGCAAACAAACAAACCAATAAGTAATTTCCAGCAATCCCCAAGAAAAAATTGAGCCTATGTATGGTCGCACGCAATATCACCAACAAAAACACTAAACATTGTATGTTGGGTCGGTAGCGTGTGTTGTGCAGATGTGCTTCAAGTGAATGCGAGCACAACGGTCGAATTATTGCACATCGATAACATGGTTCGTATGGCAACAAAAGCGGGAAGATGGAAAACTATTTATCGTGATAAGTAATTGATAATTATGACCACAAGAAAATGATGTCACAAAAAGAAGGGAGATGAACGGCAACCGTGCTTGCGTGCGCGCGTGTGCTTTTGAACGAGTAACCGCTGTAACTGTACAGAAATACAACAGAGAGGCATAGAGGAACACAAAATCGTCACAGAGTAGAGCTGTAAATAAATTCTATATATACAATATTAGTATATACGATTAATATTGCTATTATGAATATAATTATTATATTATTATATTAAATTTGATTAAAGTTATGTAGAACTTTTAGAATAAAAAAAAACCCGAAAAGGGTCAATAACTGAAAAAAACACTTTGACTATCTGAATTGGTGTGTTCCCTTCGCATGCTGGCTGTGAAAGAAATATCGTTTTGTTCATTCATTGTAGTTTTGCTTTGTTCATGGCGTAGAAATATCCGAAACTCCATATTTGCAACAAGCCCTACAGAATTGAATCTTCGCAAGGTTGTTTCCGATGTAGAGAACGGGAATAATAAAATAAGTACTATCTTTGAAACTATATACCGTAAGCAGTTATGTACCTGATTGCATCAAATATATGTTCAAAAGATGCTGATGAAATGATGGAGTTGTTTTGTATACGTAAATATATGGAAATTGTTCACCATTCGTTTTGATTTTCATATGAGATTCTAGTAAAAATGCCGTTTAATACACTTAATTCAGAAAAATATTCAAGGAAATCTGAATATTAGATCAGAAAACTGGTATAATAGTTTGAAATTTACCCTGCGGGACAGTGAAATGAGCAACAACTTTGATTTTCCGCTCGCAGTTTGAGGAAAAGATTACTTTACAATGGAATTTATCAAATGAAGGGAAAAGCATACAAGATTTTATAATCTTAAATTTAAAAAGATTTAAAAATGAAAAATATAGAAAGGGAAATAAATCGTAACGTCATAATCGATAGCATCATCAGCGCCCTCTACCGTGATTGACAGATAAACACGAGTTGAAAGGTATCGTGCTGCCAAACAATTTCCATCGAGGTTCGTTGGGTACTGCCGTCGACTGCCGAAAACAAAAACAGTGCATGTAGTGTTTCGTTTACTTATTTCCTGTTCGATGTGCATCAATTAATCCTTCGTTTCGTGAATCTCCAAGCTGTAGTGGAACATAATTAGTTGCAGTACGTGGTAAAGAACCCTTTATTCGGTGTATTTTGCGAAAATATTTTCACCGCTTGTAGGTCGTGCTGCTGTAAGATGTTGACAGTGTTTTTATACTTTGACCGCGGTGATGAGATAGTGTAAGTGCGGAACTAGCGTTCGAATGTGTGCAAGTGTGTGTCACCCGTGCAGTGGTTTCATTTTCCCTCGCAAATGTGTGACCATGTGCTTTTTGGAAAGCATCAGTGTGATAGAAATAAAAAATAGTTTTATGAATCGTTGTCGTTTTAAAAATGATTATTGGAAAAATACGCATTCAATAAAAAAAAGAAAATTCCATCATGTTGAACAACATAAAGCACAACAAATAACATTTTTCCGATATTTCCATAATGAGCGATTCTATTTTTCACCTTAGCTTATATGTTTGATTTTCGGCGAAGTTAGTTGAATTATCTGAATAATTCCATAATTTTTAATTTTTAATGTTGACAATGCCTCTTAAATGTTTGTATGCTAACATGTAAACATAGAAAAGAGTAGTTTCCAGATCCGAATGCTCATTTCGGTCCGATTGTGTTGACCGTCCACATATTTCGGTATCAATTTTTTACAAAAACGAGACTCATAATTGAAGCTTCTTGTTCTAAGATTTACTAGTAAAACTTTTAGCTTTAAACTTAACATGCCAATGCAAACTAATTTGGGTCTACAGAAGTCTCCTTTTATGAAGAGTTCGGGTGGTACTAGTTTAAAAGCTCATCCCGGATGAGGTGTTGAAAATATGACAGCATGCGAGCTTCATTTACAATGGGAATGATGATATAAAAGCAGATGTAGTACTTTATTTTCTTCATCAATATCAACTAGAATTACAATTGGAATTTTGTTATTTAAATCAAGCTTCCTGCATTTCTATGGATACTATTCGGCTTATCTTATAAATATCATTTTGGTTTTTCCATTTGAGAGAAGGTATATTTTTGGTAAATTTAAATAGTTTAGTGAACATAGGTAACCAAAAATTGAGTAGAACGCTAGTATAAATCCGGCAAAGGACAGTAACTGAATACCTGTTGATGCGGACCTAGAACGGTAAGTATTTTATATTACTTATTTATATTAAGTTCGGAATTTTATGCACTTACAATATATTTTCTAATGAATTGTTACTATTTGAACCATCTATAAATTTTATGTACTGCTTTTTTATACCTAACTACACAACGCACAGCTATTCATTTTCCCGATCGCGTTAGTTTTGGTATGATGGAACTATGTTCAGCATCGCTTTACCAAACCCTTGGTGTGGTTTTATGTGGTGGTTTAATTCAACTGCTGATTCAGGCTAAATACAAATATCTAGAACATGGTGGTGGTTGGGTTGGTGGATGAAGCTTTTGTTAGTGTCATTCGTTGATGCTTTTTTGTACTTTTTCCGGTGGTAATTGGAAGGAACTGCTCCTTGAAATACTGGCAGTTTTGTGGTTACTTGAGACACGAGGTGGTAGGCAATCCTTGTAGGCTTTGTGACGAAGAAGGTTGGGCGCTTGTCTGTTGAGCTGATGGAAGATGATATGTTGTGGTTGACCTGATCCACCCTACGAACTCTTGTCATGGGTTTGCTCGGGGTTTTGGTATCTTTACTACTACCATGCTACCATGTCCGAAGTGATGGATAATGCCACATTTCTTTTTAAGGGTGAGGTAGAAACGGATCTTCAGGATCTTTCAAGGACAAGGCAATAGAATCGCTCATCATTAATATCACAGGGTTGCTTCAAATTAAACAGACAACACAAGATAAACGTTTAAGGCTACTATTTTAAAATTTTAGAAAGATCATATGTAATAAATTTAAATCTTATCATATATGATGCATTAATTATATGATTTAAGTCATACAAATTACATAAAAACTAAATCAAATTAGTTAAATCATATATCGGCATGTGCACTTTAAAATATTTTTAACGCATACACGTAATAATTTTTATGATCATACGGTAGTATTTTCAATAATGTTTTTTTTTCAACTGTACGAAATTATAAATATAATGATTTATTGATATCTACAAGACAGTAACGAGATAAATAATGGATTCAATCGCTTTAAATGTGTTTTCATATTTGAAAATTAGGTATGGTAGTTGATAAGGGTGTGCAATATGATAGCTGATAAGGATGTGGTTTATATTAACGATGGTTTAGATGAAATATTATATTTCGTAACTACATAATGAGTTTCAACTGATTGGATACGATCGTTAGGATACAACTTTTTTTTGCTTTTTTTTGCTTCGTCTGAAATCTCAGCTTAAGATTTAGTTGACAAACTTAAAAATTTAGTAATGTACTATTATATTTTTAACTTTGAAACTCTCACTTAAAATAACAAAAATGGCTAGGAAGCCTTAAATGGCAGTGCGAATCGATCCAAAATCCAGAGTTATTGTAACAGTAGTGATTAATTGTTTATAGAATTCTAAAATATTTGTAAATTAATTATCATTTGCTAGTTTGTAACATTACATTTCTGGGAGTAATGTGCAAAATAGTAGATATCATAAGGACTAAATTACGCAACAATGATTTTTTTTAACAATAGTCATTAAATTCAACTAAATTTGCCATCGCCACTCGGCATTCATTTTATCAGCTAAAGAGAAGTAATTTGGAGTCTGTTCTTAATCTACATCGTAAAGCATAAAAATAACTACCCTCCCCGGAGAAGAAGCTTAATCATTCAGCACCTACAATCCTGTCGGATTGCTTTCCTCCTCGTCGTCCAATGACCCGGTGCGTTCACGTTGACCTGCATTTTACCGTGCCCTTTTAGCAGCGTACCGTACACTCGGGCCGAAGTATTGTATCGCGAAAACACCTCCACACCGTTTGCCGGCACTGGCCGCTGGTGCCGCTGCGTCCCGCCGTTGATTACTACGCTGCGAGAACGACCGGAGCAGTTGTTGAGCTGCCGAGCCGAAGTACTTAAGATCCCGACCCGAAAGTGGCTAACCGCCACCGCGTCACAAGAGCTCCCGCCACGCCGGCGAGTTAGGGTTTAGTCGGGCGTGGAACAACACCCGGGCTGTGTCCTTTCTCCGTTTACCACCTTCTTTGCGTCGTTGCCGTTCACCCCCTGGTCAGTGGATGGGCGAGCAAAAGTCGGTCAAGTGACCGCACGCGTTTTACCGAGCGCGGGAGGATGGAATGCACGCCCAGTCTGCATGCAATCGCACCCTGGGAAAGTGGCTCTGAGTCCCAGGCTCCAGACTAGACACCGAGGCATTACGCTACGGTTCGTGTGAAGGTGGATTCTCAGAGGATGCAACAAAAAAAAGAACAAAAAAACATTCCGACTGAATATTTGACCCGAGCGTTGTGTCTCGCACGAGCGTGTGTGTGTGTGTGTGTGCGTGTGTGGGTGGATGGGTGGGTGGGTGCGCATGCTCGTGTTGATACGGGCGGAAAACAGGAAGAACGCACCCGCGTGCCGCGTCGGTGGAGATGTGGGCCAATTAATCACACTGATTCGGTACCAGAAAAAAAGCCTCCAAATGGCGAAGGCGCATAGAAAGCGAATGAAATAGGCTTGTTAAGCTTATAAAGGATGTTTGAAAAGTTTGAAAAAAGACCCCCTAAATCAGCGATCCTTGGGTGGAGGCTGCGTTCGTTCGTTCGTTCGATGTGACGGAATTCGCCTTTGGGCGCGACTGAATTTTCCCCACCGTGGAGTGACACTCATGCGCCACTCACCCCGTTTGGTGGAACTCACCGACGCTGGATGCTGTGATCCTTGCAGAAGGACTCGTTCTGGCTCGTGCTCTCGTTCCCAGCTCCAGCAGCCATGATAACAAACGCAATCATAGCAAACAATGCGAGTGTTGCATCTCGCTTACTCTCGCTCACACGCCGCTGCTCCTAAAAGCGGAAGGATGCCCCTTTGGGTTTGTTTCACGATTCCCAGGATACTACCGAGAGAGAAAGAGCGAGCGAGAGATGGTCGTGTGTGTGTGGGGTCGGTTTGACGCTGAAGCTGTTCGTACACACGCGGCAGGACGACCGTCCCGATAGCGACCATCGTCATTTAGTTGCCGCACTCAATCGAATCAAGTTGTGTCCGTTTTTATCTCTCTGTCTCTGTACCGCCGCCATACCGCCACCGTTTTGCCGTTTTTGCCACCTCAGCACCTCACCAGTGCCAGTGCGGAAAAGCAGAAGAAGAAGAAGCAGCAGAAGCAAAGCTAGTTCCTCTGTGTTTCCAGCAAGTGCAGCAAAGGCAGCATAGGCAGCAGAAGCAGCAGCAACATCAGCAGCAGCATCCCACACACGGCCATTGCCTGTAAGGGGACAGGTTGTAAGCTTGCTTCGATATCCGCGGTAAAGCGGGTAATTCTTCTTCTACCAATCCTTCTTATCGCATCCTTGTCCCGGGTCCTGACGCAGCAATATTTTTGCACGGGTGCGTGTGTCTATGTGTGCGTCAAAGTGGGTGGAGTAGTGCCGGCTCAGGATATTTTATTGTGTTTTTTCTTCATTCTACTACTACCTAGTGTGTACGTATACGAGATTTTCTGACATGCGTATATGTGTGTTTGTGCGTCTGTGAATGCGTGTGAAACCGTGTCCGATTTTAGGTCACACTACTCGTTGGTGGAACAGCAGTTTTTTTCTTCCTTCTAATCCTTCGCGTGACCTCGCCTTTCATTTTTACCGGGTGGCTGTCGCTCAGTGCGTCTTTAAGTGTGTGTGTGTGTGTGTTTTGTGTCTGTGAATGCGTGTGCGAAAGTTGTGTGTATTACTTTGTGCATGAGGTTGTGAACAAGGGGTAACATTTTGGTCACGGATCTGTGTTTTCCATCGGTGGTAAACCGGTACGAACGAGAAGAAGGAAGAAAAAGAGAAAAGGTGTGAAGACAAAAAATACTGTCTCTATATCGATAACAGCCACCAACATGCCCTGATTCCGGGAGCTGAGGTCAGGTGGGACAGCTCGAACAAATTTTGGGTGGGTCCGTTCTCCATTCATGCCCAACTATTTGGAGTGAAGCTACGCACGCAATTGACGTTGTTGTTGTTTTTTTAATTTCCAAATCGATTCCTCTCGGCTTTTATTTTTTACCACTTTTATCCAACCAGCTCTTCCCTCTCTTCCCCCATTCCATCCTGCAGCTGCCAGCAGCGTGTCGCGGTAACGTTAGTGAAGGAATTTAAATTGTGATTCGATTGAGCTTGTCTCTTTTTGTTTTCCCCCGGATCCGGTGGTGAACCTCTGTATTACTGGCTGTACGGGCGTGTCATACAGCGTGTCATACTAGGCTGTCGGTAGGAAAACGCCCTGAAAAAAAAACCAAAACAAAGCAACATAAGCGAAGCTAAAAACCACTCCCCAGTTTCAGTGAGGTTCCTGGTGTTCCAGTTTTTACGTTGCACGTTCGTTTCGCAACTTTTTATCCATCGTATAACCGACATCAACCACCGTGACTGCTAGTTGTTTGCAATCGCCAGTGAACGCGTGTGTCTAACGGATCGTAGGAGGTAAGCTTTGATGTCTTAGTGCATTTTTTTTCTATAAAAGTTTAAAATTTACTTTTTTTTTATTTTAAGTTTAAAATTTTATTTTTCTATAAAAGTTTTTTGAACTTATTATTTTAGGTGTACCTAGTTTCCTAAATTAGTAAATTTACTTTAAATATTCCTTGATTCCGTTCATATTAGTAAATTTACATAATTTGATTTTTTCGCTTATTTTTCGCGCGCTACCATTAATTCATGGTTTGCGGGGGAAGGGGAAGTTTTTTTTTTCTTTTTTTTTTAATTAAAAATATTTTGCTTTTGTTCGAATCGAATCGTTATGATCATTATGATCCTCACAAATATATAGATTAGTTAAAATGATTTTTTGGATACATTTACGATTTATTTATTTTCTTCTATTCCTATTTCCTATGAAAACTTTAGTAAAGACGATGTAGACCATTACTGACCACTCAGCCGAGCTCAGTTCAATCTTAAAATTCATCCATCAACTCTCACAGTCATAGTGGACTGTCTGGACGGCCAGTTTTCTACACTTTTCACGCCCTTCCGTTTCAATTGCTCAGTATCATTTGTATACATGATACGAAAGCTTTTGTATGTTTGCCGTGCAGAGGATGGAAAAGTTTTCACGATGAATTGCAATTTATTTGCTAGTTCTAACTACGACTCTGGAGCTAGTTTTAACTACGACACTCCACAATGAAAGCACGAAAATAACAACCAATTTATTCGATCGAGTTTGATATGATGTGTTTTCGATTAGGGAAGTCTGCCTTTGCATGGAACGGTTTGGCGGTTTTGTTTGTTATGTAGGAGTGGATAAAAGCATCAGGGATATATGTGTTTGCAACTGTATGTTCTGAAGACTTGTTTAGTTATTTTCGTGCTGATCATTTTACGTATAAGACTCGAAATGGTACGAACATTGTTAAGAGCAAATCTGAGTTCCGTCAAGTACCATGCGTCTCCATTAGATTTAACTATTTCGAACTTGTTTAAATTGATCGTGTGAATAGGATCTGCATAATGCTTTGACGGATTGAAATAAACTGCATTATTTAAGTGTTTCATGTAGTAACATGAACGTTTATTCGTTTTAACTGTGATTGTTTATTGTGTATTATGATGTGATTGTTTATGATTATTTCGTTTGTTTATTTTTATTATTAAATTGTCAGTAAAACCGAGAGTAAAAAAACATTGAAGTGATTCCGTAAGTTTTACGGTAACAGTCGATTGTACTGTAGTCATTTAAATTAAATTTGCATGCCGTCAACTTAAAAGAATTTGTTGCCAATTGTTACGTTTTTTTTCTTAGGCTTATGGTTTAAATGAACATTTTGTAATAAAAATCTTATGCCTAACCAAGCGATTAAAGCTGTTTGTGCTGAAACATTTCCTAATTCAATTAAACACGTTGGAGCTAAACACGCTCCTTTAAAGGGCATTTGAAACAAAACACAGTTTTGTCATTCTCAAGCTATAATGAAATGTTCAGCCGATCGATTTTATTGGGAGTATTTTTTATCCTTTTTGAACATCCGCTAAAACATCCGCGTATGGTCCGCGTCTCTACAATCACTCTCAATTGCTCTGCGTGATGGAAAAGATTCTTCGCAAAAGTTTTTATTGAAGGGCAAATTTGAAAAAATGCGTTTACCTCCAAAAACTTGATACATTGCTGAAGCAATTAAAATAATGTTATGAATACTGGAGAACATGTATCGCACCGGAACATTAGAGTTTTCTGATGCTGCTACGTGGACTTCGTGGGTATCGAATACATCTCTTGCTAGGAGATAAAATGTGAAAAAAGCTTTTTTATACAGTTTTAATGTATATCTTAGATAATGTATTTTTATGTATAGCTTTAGGCTGTTGTGTTTGTATTTAATTATAAATTTATCAAATATTGTTCACATTCTGAAAGTAGATTATAAGCGTACATAAAATCGTTTTAATTTGGTTCATTAAATTATAAAACATTTAAATATATTCATGTGCATCTGAAACCATTTTTTTTATTTTTAATTATTATTGATGTATTTAACCTACTTGGTAAACAATTATAAATAAAATCGTCGTTTCATTAGCGAATGCTCTTTTTAAGGCAATTTGTATTATTTTGTTTAATAGCTTATATCCTTGCATAATGGTTGTTCTACAATAAAGTTACCTTCTACGCTATCGTTAGTGGTTGCTTGAGCCAGGGATTAAATCCAATTTAGGCTGCGCACTCGCTCCCGAATCGACCGAAACGCCAGGAACGAAACGTCAGAAAAACGTCTCACTGTGATTCGGTTCAGTGATCTTCACAAACCGATTTCTTTCCGGCGTGCGACTAGAGGCTTATGAGCCTTGTTAATGATGAATAAATTTAAATTAATACTTGCGAAAAGAGTTTTTCCGCAGTCCGGACATAGGGACGGAGCGTGTAAACGGTTATGCAACTGACGCACCGAGACGGAGAAGAAATTATGGACGGCTTACCATTGGGCCGCTTTTTTATGGAGCAATGTGAAGTTTAAAAATTTCGTGTATTTTTTTTCTACTTGAAAGAGTTTATGAAAAGGCTACCAAACACAAAGTGGTTCCCGTAAGTGTGAAGCGTGATAAGCTACAGTATTTGCATAACCTTCTCTGGACCGGTAGGCAAATTTCGATTGTCACAAAAAATGAAAAGAGGATTATGTTGGTTTGTTTGGTGGAAGAGAGTGTTTAGGCTGTGAAGGAGTTAGATACAAGATCGTCCTTACGCTCGAAAAGTTCAATCGAAGGCTGAGATTTAACGGGTAATTGAATCAGCGTGTATACTTTTTTGTAATAATGAATATAAAATGGCATACCAAACTTGTGGTTTGGAAAGAAAGAAAAAAGCCTTGAGCTTATTGAAATAAGTATATTTCCTTGAAAATTGATTTCGAAATAATGATTCAATTCTATCTTATTTTCTGATTTCATGGTATTATCATTTTATTTTTCATAACACGATTTGATCGGTACAATTACTTAAACTTGCAGTCAGGAGCTTCATATTGTCCTAAAGCAGATACAATCCTCTAAGTACCGTTCGTAATACTATGCCTAATTTGATTGATTCAAATGTGATGAGCTCACGGACTCAATTGAGCAAACGAAGCTGATAAAACACGCGCTTCGAAACCAGTTTCACCATCCAGTTTATAGTCTGTGAAATGAAGTGTATTTTAACACTCACCGGAAGCGTAATTTTGAATTGATTACTTGAGCAAAACGGTGTGCAGAAGCGTCAAATTGAAACACACAATTTTTCCACCTTTTTTGTTCGATTACACTGATTTCATGTGGCCTGTTTACCGAGCTTTGAAGAACGCACAGCCTTTTTTTGCCAGCGGAACTGAAACGGAACTGAATACGCTCAAGAATTCGTGCCATTTGTTCCGAAGGCTTTATGCGCGAGTAGACGAAAGCTTTCGAGAGAGCTTTTCCACTCTTTTTTGTTGTGTTTTTATGACGGGTGCAAAGCAAATGCTATAAATCTCTACTCCCAGATGCCATTTTAGTGGTTTGGTCTGATATTGCGTCTGGATGGTAATTTTATGCTTTGCTATTTTTTGTTTCGGTTGTGTTGTTCGTTTCACTTTTTTAGCCATTACGACGGCAGTGGGGTTGTGGGTGGGTGGATTTTGCGCCAGTCTTATCTGCAGTCAGTTGTAAATTTCTTGTGGCATTTCTTCAGATCAGTGCACTAACGAAAGACGGAGGACCGCTATCTAGATTCTTCTCGGATGATAGTCTTATGCCTTTTGCCTCCGACGGCTTTCAGTGGCTCGACTCACTCACTCGAATCTCTTTTAGTAGCGTTTTACCCGAGAGAGAATGAGGGTAAGATATCTTTGCTAGCCGTCGTAATGTGTTAAGTGAAAATAGGAACACGTCAGAACACACACCGAGAGAACCCACCAAAAAGAACAACAAGCACTTGAGACGAAAATTGAAGGAAAACCTATCCTATCACTGGGATTATCGAGTGGAAATATTTTTAACCTCATCAGAAAAAAGCACAATTTTTTCATATTTTCAAACGAACGAGCTCGTGTGCTCCTGTTCACGTGGATTTGGAAGAAAAATAACAAATAAAAGGCGTTTGCTTCTTGTCTATCCTCCCATTATTTGTTCCACGCATGTGGTTTGTAAATATGGACAGAATCTCTTCTCTGTGTCTCCAATTTTATGGTGGAGAGAATAAAACAACGTAAAAATTGTTAGCCTTTAGATGGGACGAAAGTCTTCAATCTCTTGCCAGTGTTTGCGTTGCTTTTCACGCGTGGGCGTTGGTTTTCGCCTGGTTAAGGGAAAAGTGTCATTTATCGTGTGATAATCTCTAATCGTCATGTGAGCACATTTTGCTGACGTTGTCTGATGTTTTGTCCTGCTTAATTTTTTTTATTTTCATTTTTTTTCGTACCAGTCGCTTTTTTCCTATACAACATTTCTATTGAAAGTTTCACTTTCACAAACTCAATAAATTTTCATTTACCAGTTTAATGAAAGTGTGCCTCCAGTTCACTTCGAACTGAGCGGGTTAATAAAAGCTGCCTAACTTTTATTCTAGAACGTTCTCCGATGCTACGGTATCGCGTGAACGGCCTTTTTCCCGAAAGATGGCCGTTGCTGTCGGTGAAAGCTGAGGACTGAAAAGATGAATGAATTTGCTACCAGCCATGGAAAAGTAACTTTTGTTCTGGTGGTCGTTTGGTATCGTCGTTCGGTACGACGCCTCTTCCCCACTTTGGACAAAAGTTAGTGCAACTGTTCTACGATTGAACAACAAAATAGAAGATGTAGTGTTCATTCGCAGGCTCTTTGTCGCTTGCTTTACTACGCGCTCCGTAGTGTTGTTTGGGTTTCGAGTACTAAAAAGGAACAAACTCAAGCAAGAGAGAGAAAAAAAGCACACCGTTTTATCTGCTACCGTCCTTTCGCCCTAGGGCCGACGACCGGTTCGCATCGATCTGCTCTGATCTCTTGCTTAGCGTGGAAAACACAGTCCACCGTGCGGGTGTCACGGTACGAAATCCCTTTCCAGTACTAGACGCCAGTTTTGCCATCAACAACCAGCCCTCTCCAGAGGGCGTTCGTTATGTGCCTTAGATCAGCGAGCGGCAAGTAATGCTTGCCATTGTGTGTGTCTGCAATATTGAAGGTAGCAATTTGTCGGCCCCACTCAAAGCCTCGATGGAAAAGCTGCTGTACCGTGGACAATATTCGCACTCCCCT
The DNA here is from genome assembly GCA_000473445.2 of Anopheles farauti. Classification (NCBI taxonomy): domain Eukaryota; kingdom Metazoa; phylum Arthropoda; class Insecta; order Diptera; family Culicidae; genus Anopheles; species Anopheles farauti. The sequence continues at coordinate 5,787,936 of KI915042.1, read as the reverse complement.
CCTTCCACCTTACAGTGACAGGCGCGCATGAGAATCGATTACAATCGCTTATCTCTTTTACGGGGAGTGCGAAACGAACAGCAATTCCTCATTCCCCGTGCGATGTGTCTTTGTTTTCGAAGCTGGCCCGCGACCCCATTTCGGCAATTTCCGTGGTGTTGAAGAGTGAGCTTTTTGCCGCCGCTAGCCTTCTTGCAGCTGGTTGGTTCTCGATGGAGGGCTAGTTCCTTATCGCTCCATCGCTTCTCGGTATCGGGAGCATCTGTAGCGTTTTCGGTACTAAAACCGAGCTGTCGATGTTTATTTAGGATTTTTTTTCCTTTCTTTTCTTTTTGTTAGGCGCTGGTTGTGGCAGTGGCTTTTTTAGATGTTTTTTTTTTATGGTGTTCGGCAGATTGAAACGTTCCAAAAAGTCTATGATTTACTACAACGTTCCAGTTTTGTAGAAGTAGAACCTGTAAAAACATTATTGCATAGACATCAGATATTGAAAATGAGCATAAATTTACGCAATTAATAGTGCAACTTCTATCGATAGTTCATTCTGATAATGATATTTCCAATTCTTTATGAATATTGTGACAAATGTTATTACATACTATAACTTTGAAAGCAATTAATGAATAATGTTGAAATAAAACGAATAATATAAAGGTTAAAATAACATAAAAAGATTGTTATTTAAAAAAAAAAAGAAAAAAAGATTAAAAAAAAAAGATAAAAAGATTTTTTTATATCTGTGTTTACTTCAAGTATAAAAATTAAAAACACAAAGAATCGTTTAAAAAGTATTTAAAACTTCCAAGATTAACAATCGAGAAGTTTAAAATCGGTAGCGAAGCATTATTCTGCTCTTTGAAGATCGTTTTAGTTTTCGCTGTTCTATACTTATCAGCTGTGAAGTACGGGTTCAGATTTGATTTTTATGATTGCGAAGAGAAGAGTTTAGAAACACTTGTTTTAGTAGCTTTAGAAACACTTGTTCTCTATTTTTCACCATGTTGTATTAACCTGCTGTGGTACTATAAATGTGCCGAAAGCCGAAAATTAGATCCAGAAATAAGGTCTCGTTAAACCAATAGAAGGAAGCATTTTATAACAGTTTGGAGAGAGAAATATAAATTTAATGATTCTATCCATTCCATTTTGCCTGTTCAATCACAAGTTTGTTCATCGAGCTGGCTGCCCACCATTTACAAGCAACGCCCGCGGGCCTACGACCAACAGCAGGAAACCAGGCATGTCATCAGCAGCACATGCAACCAAAGTGCAGGGAATTGATTGGCCTCTGTAATGAATTGCTCAATAACGCTAATGAGCTTTCACTGGGTATTGCGGTGGCGTTGGTTCCTTTGTGCATCGACTCCGGGCTGTCGTCCTCGTCATCTTACCCGAGAGTTTCCGTACCGTGCATGGGGGAAAGCTTTCAATCGAGAAAACCTACCCCGAAGTGGGTGGCAAAGGAAACGAGGTCAAGCGTAGGCGAAACCGTCAATCGGTGTCCGAAAGCGAGTGCTTCAAATTGCCTAACGCTTGATGTGCGGTTTTGTCAAATGTGTTGAAGCGATGAAATCAACTGGGACGATTTAATTAATTGTCGACAGCGTTTGACGTTTGACGGAGGTAAACGAGGTCAAATGAAGGCGCGTTTGTGCAAACAAGCGGTAGGGCGGTGGATGTGACGTGCATTGTTGGAGAAATAGGAAGCTTTCCCGTTTCGTTCGTATCATGCCAACGAGATTACGTTGGTAACGTAAGAAAGTAAAGAGACTAATTCATTTTTTAACATGTTTTTATTTTGTGTCGGTATTCAAATAGTAAAAACTGCTCACGAAATCGGGATCATAATGCAAAAATTACTCCTATGTGGAAATGGAGCCCATTAACTCATGCTCTTACTGTGAGGTGGAGTAGTTTTACACTACACTTGTTGTGAGCTGTTTCTGGAAACACTACAACTTTAAACAAGCCTGTAATAACAAAGCCTGAATTAGCATGAAATTTTTTGTTTGGCAGCATAGAGAACGTATCCACAAGAAATGAATGACATCCGGCATGCGATGCGATTCCACAAATCCAGGATGAATAGTGCGCATGAAGATGTTGTATAATAGCCACTTTAAATAGCTTGTTCAATGCATAATAGCTACCGTGAAAGTGTTTCGGTGTAGCTTAAGTAGCCGCGCTACTGATGTTGGGCTTGTTCAGAGAAGTTCTTTGGAAATTTCAGCTAGAATGCGATGCAAACGACGTAGTAGAATTTGCAGTTGAGTATGCAGAAGAGCGTTACCTGTGAGATGAAAAAGTTCTTCTTGTAAGTTTTACGTTTTGCATTGCTTCGGATTTTTTTTACCTTCATCCTGCGATGACTTTTCATGGCATCAGTTTTAGTTTAGCATGGCTGCTACACTGTGCTATTGCTTTTGACCTAGTACATAGTATTTGCATTTACATGCTATGGAGGAAATAATTAGGTTATAGCAGTTGCATTGAGATTGTCACTTTTGACCCTTTTGGTTTTAGGACATGTGCTTCTTGTATTTTGTTTTTTTTTCTGAGCCTACTCGTTTGAATTGTATGAAGTTTGATCTGAATTTTGTCGATGAGTATAAATACTATTGCGATAGTGAAATTGTTTGTAGTATAAACGGCGTGACCTATAGTGGCATTAAAATATTGCTGTAACAGTTCAGATGGGGAGAGAAAGGCATAAACGCTTGTCGGAAAAAGATTTAAACTACTGCTTCCATGCAGTTTTTCAATATTATGAATAAAAACGTGCTAAATTTTTATCCGACCGTGTTGATTTTAGACAGTGTGTTTTTTTGTTTTGTAACAAGTATATTTCTCACCCTGGTGTAATCACATTTCTCACGTTATCTTTACTCAGCTGGATGAACCGCTCCCTTGATCCAAGAAACTATCGGTGCTTCTTCAGCTTATTCAGCATAACACATATCCTGTCCAATGTGCTTACTCATGCTTGCCTACGCGCTCTTTCCGGATCGCTTCATGACATGAGCTGCATCGCCGTCAACTGCATCACCGCATTTCATGCCGTGGGTCAGCGCGCTTTGACGCGGTGTTGCAGAAATTTCGCTCCGTCGTCTTCTTCACGCCCGTCAGACACGCACGCTGCATGCGCTAACACCTGCCGCCACCGTGATGAGCCTGACGTTAGATAAGACGGAGAGCGGTACTGACGAAAATAAATGGTGCAATAGTCGTTTCGAGATGCTGCAGTTTCCATGTCGTCAGCCATTTTCCGGTGTCATCGCTAGCAAAAATGTCACTTTCCGGTTTGCTGTTCGTATTTTGTTCGTGCTAGAAGATACCTGCGAGATGGTTACCTTTTGCGTCCCGGGCACACCAACCGACCAGAACGGTGTATTCGAAATCGATCTCACCGTAGTTATTCTTTCCGTTGAACGGGTTTAAATTTATAGAATGTGAAAGCTCACTCAACCGACCGCCGTTGCAGCCAACCAAATAGAACGAAACAGAATTTCGTTGTACTGCAGGAAACAACATCTTTGCTGAATGGTGCACCATTGACCTACTCTGCGTTCTAAAATAGAATTACAACCCGAAAGAACAAATTGGAAATGCAAACATAAAACAACCAAAATGGTTGGTTTGATTTCGAATGGCTTCGAATCCGACTCAGATGATCCGGAATTCTGGTTTGGTGGCAGTAATACTAGCCACCACCGGATACGGAAAACTAAAAAAACAACAATTTCTGTCCCAACGAATCGATTTAGGGACCGTGCAACATAGGCAGGCAAACATTGACGTTCCGGTAGCTTCGATCGATTTGGTTGTTTCGAAATAGCTGAATATGCACAAATTGTACCGGTTGAAGATTATTTTTTCCTTCTTTGGAGGATTTGTGATTCGGTGAGGATTTGGTTATGCTTTATCGGGTTAGCCATTAGTCAGCAATTATCGGAATGGAAGGTTCTGATTGGTAGACCCGAATAAGCGCGATAATCTGGGCATGAACATACGGGTCTGTATGTTGTGAATATTTGATGATGGATTATAATTATTTCGATTTTGTATTCTGTGGTCTTCTTTCTTTCGTTTATTTTTATTTCTTGCAAGCTCGAATGCGTTGTGAAATTTTTTGTTTATTTTTGTATTTGATCGTAAAGTGTTAAACATTTTTCACAGTGTTCAAAATAAGCTTAAAAGTATTTAGTGAAATGTGCTCATCTTTGTGAAATTATGGTGCAAATTAATAAAAAATTAACATTGGTTTCTAACAACTTGAACTCACTTGATTCTCACGATCAAATGTGGAAGAGAAAGTGACTTGGTAGGGCTCTTTGATGAAACGTTTCAAGCGCAGTTTGTGCAGTGTGTAATGTTCCGCTCTGTTTCAAAGCTTATCGATTAATCGTTCCACGGGACTGTTTGTTATGGCATCATACAAAATTATATTATTTACAGTATTAGGTACAAAGCCCACCCAGTGAAGTTTCTTTTGTAATGAGTTTTGCTTAATAGTAATGTACGTAAAATCACTGCGTATTATTTTAAAGCAACCGTAAGAATTATTAAACACATCGTCAATGCCACAATTTTTTGTGCAATTATTACAACATGGATTTCAAAGAGCTTAAAAAATGTTCAATTAAAAACGGAAATCCTGATTTAAAACCGATTGAATCGATAGCATTCTACGGTGTATCATTCAATGGAACATGTTTTTCTCTCCAATCTCGTTGCACCGCTTTATTTCATATCTGCTGAGGTTTTATTTCACATTGAGCTTTTTTATCGTCCGAACAACGGGGTGGAAAATTCAATTAGTTTTGAAATTAAAACTCGTGGAACATCATCCGACCATCCCCATAATGCGACAAATTCGAACTCATGCTTGGTTCGACCAGCAAATGCTCGGCATCCAGAAGTGGATCGGTTGAAAATCGTTTGGCTTGGGTGGATGTTCAATCCATCGATGGAAAGTGGATGGATTTTCCGACCGAGAACCGAACGGTGTAGGACGGAGAATGGAGGAGACACGTTTGGCGACCGAAGAGTCGGACTTGTGCCCGTTTGGACATCGTCCAAACCTGATTAAATACCAATTCTCCGTGTTTGTGGCTGTGGCTATTTCTGTCGTGATGCTCTAGCCGGAGACCGTGTACCACTGACGCAGAGGAGGCGAAAGGTGTGGACCGTGTGCTTTTTATCGTGCATGACTCTGGCTACGGCCCAAAAATGTGATCGGTAATGAAAGTCTAAATAATTGAGCACTGTCAAATCTACGCTTCTCTCGTTGGCTCGTCATGGTCGGCTGGCCACAGCTCGCCACAGCCAACCAGTTGCGGAAAATGCAGCATTTGCCTAGGGAAAGGATATCCGGCGTACGACTCGAGGCTCGGACAACAATACGCCATCGATACAGCGCAGTGGCACGATAGTTGCACGGAAATATTGATGAGCTTTCAAGAGAAACATCATTCAAAACTGCCACTGCGTTCCCGTGGGGTATAAAAATCAACACTAGGCTTGAAAGGTAAAGCGGAACTGAGGAAGCGCCATGGATTATGCATCCAAATATGTCACCATCATCATCATCAACCATCGAATGCATCGATTTTGGTCGACATCATTACGAAATTTGCTTCGAGCGTTACCGTGTGTTTGTGTTCTTTTATTGCATTTGCAAAAATTGTGCTTTACCACCAGTGTTGCTGGTGTGCGGAGAGCGGCAGTTTCATCGGTGAATAGTCGTCATTGCCCCGTGGCAACTGGTGGTGGAACCACCGGCGGACGAACGAGAACGTGACCTACATATTTAGTTAGGTTTCCGCTTCCGAGCTATAACCGCGATGATGCATTTTTCGAACGATGGTTCGCAAAGGTTTCATCTTTTATTTCCTTAGCTTGGAGTTCGAGCCTCAGCCGCGCCAAGAATTCGCTTTTCGCTTCCCACGCTTTAGTTTCCCCGTTCGAAACGAACGATATGAATGTTTTATAAAGACAAAATCATGATAATTCCGTTTCCGACCTCAATTCTGCATTCCGAACATATTCGATTCTCTCGGACTTTGCTTTATGCATTTGTTATAATGAGCGATTGGTTGTGGCAAACTTATGTACAGCGTATAACAACTGCAGATAGTGGAACACGTTTGTTTGATGTAGGGTAGGTCGAGTTAGGGTGTATTTGGCTAAAAATGTAAATGGAACGTGAGACTTTTTTTTATTTTCTGAATGTATCATATCCTAATATGTGGTGTTTTTAAATTTGCTCAGCTTTATTTAATCTTAATTAATTAATCAATGCATAAATCGTCCAGTATCTTTGAATAGATATATCTGAAGATGCAAAAAATTACGTTTTCAAAAGAATTTGACCAATGCCTAGGACGTTGGTATTGGCAAAACTAACTAAAAATGGAAATTTTTCATCTAAAGGTTTTAAAATGTTTCAAATAGTCAATAGTACTGTAACACGCATTCTTTGAGCTTATCGTCGTAGTATATAGAGGTTATCCTACATGGTAAGATAAAACTCAGGAGAGAAAGAAATTCAGAGCTAATTTTTGCCACATATCTATTTGTTAGAGTCAGCATCAATGAGTAGCTCTTTCGGAAGAGAATGGTCATAAACATTTAACGTTGAAAACTTCAAACCAACTACTTCATTATCATCACCATGACTTCATTGTGCTCAAGAATTGTCAACGATATGTTTGGAAAAATAAGTTGTGGTTGAATACCAATAAAGCAAAACCGTATTATCAGAAAGCTGATCCACAACAAAGCCACTGAAGCCCTTGAATATGATGCGATGTTCGCAAAAATGGAAGCGAACTTAGAATTTCGGAAGATTTTTTTAGTGAGGATTTTCTCAACCTCAACATTCAACATTGTTCAAACAAGTTTTGAGTTTAATCGAAACACCCTTCTATTTGTAATGTGATATTATACGCATCAAACATAAAACATAATGTATCATTTCTACTTTTTAAGAGTATTGTTTGAAAATAAGAATTACGTTACTGATGTGGTCAAATCTGTCATTCAAAGGTTTGGTCGCATGCTGAAAAGATGAAATTAACCGAAGAATCCATTCCAGTTTCCCATCAATCGATGTTAAATAATTGCATCGAAATTCAATAACGTAGCCTTTGTTGATGACACAAAGTGCACTAAATGTTCAATGCAGCCAAAATCGTCTGTGCGATGAACAGAAAATCACTGTGCGGTATTAGAGTTGGGAAACGGGTTGATCAACGTAGGCCAACTATCCCTCAGGTGGTTTAATCATACCACCTCTTCGTCACGGCTGCGCTCTGCTCTGTTGCAACCGCATGTGTCATTTAAGTTTCATCCACGTTCGCCAGTGGGCAACATTCTGCCGTGTCGATTCATTCGTTCAGCGTTGTGTTTTAGGCCCGATACCGAATGGAAAACTAATAGAATCCCCCAAGACCCCCGAGACGAAAAAGCGTGTGAGAAAGAGTGAGAAGATGTGTTGGCGTTCGTGGGGTATCCGTGCAATGGCTCGATAATCCGCACGGTTCGGATGTATCAATAACGGGCGTCCAACCCAACTCAATTATAAATATCTTTCCTTCCCCAAAGGCAAACCCCCCACCCATTTGTGAAAAACTCGCACAAGCTCCCGATTCACTGTCCTCTTTGTGGGTGTCTTATTCCGTGTGGCGTCGGACGAAATTGCAAAACTTATCAAAGACCGCAGGATAGAAAAATCCCAACCCATCTAGCTCATGTGTTCCGCGTGTCCTTGTACAAGTTGCAGTTGACCAGTCGGTCCGAATAATCCCTTCTCGTAACAAAAGATCAACAACAGCATCCGCAACGGCAGCGTATAGCAACACAAAACAGTAGACAAATGGCTCTGACACCGTGTAGATTTCGTTCCATTATGGGGTTGTTACGTTATTTGTTCGTTAGTGTCATCCTCAAGTATTATTTTTCATATAATACTCGAAGTACACTTGAAAACAAAGTCTTGCAATGAAATCGGTTTTTAAAGTTGTAGACTTCGAAGAGTGATCTGCAAAATAACTTGGATGCCTTTTTTAGCTCAGAGGGTTTTGGTCATGCTTATAACATTGTTATCTGGTAGATTGCTTCAGCTCGTTGTGCTTGAATTTTATTTCTGCGTTTTCATTTTGCTGTGGATTTTGCTTAATAAATATGATATTTTGCCGCAAATAATATTCAACCTAAAATAAAGTGCAAATAAAATTTCCTGCCAAATTCTAAAGAATATCATTTAATACTTCTGGTATGCCCTTCGTAAAGAGTGATTACCAGCTACCATATTGTGAATTTATCTGAGAAGCTCTACGTCAGGAGTCATGACCAGGAGTTGCATCATTTGTTATTTTCACATGGAAAAAAATGAGATTAATAAGAAGAAAATTATATTATAGATAAAAGTATGCTGTCCTGATACCTCAAAGAAGTCAAAAAGCAAATTCTAATTTGATGATTACAACACGTTTTTTTTATTTATATATCGATGAAACTAAATGATCATGCTTTGCGTAAAGAATTAAAATAAACTTTAAAAATTATGATTTAGATAATATAGCATTTGTTGGAAACCTGGACATGTTGGGAAACCCTGACATTTGTCCCTCTTAAGAGGAGAGCGAGAGAGAGAGAGAGAGAGAGAGAGAGAGAGAGAGAGAGAGAGATATGGTCGGAAGCGAAAGGATATAAAAGGAAAGATCGGTCGTGGACGCGCCAGTTTCGGATAAAATAATAAAGAATAAAAAAGACTAATTTTTTGGCTGACGCCGCACCACCGACGGCAGGCCAGAAATCCTTTTAGTTATTTTATTTCGCAACAGTATTATTTTGACGTACTAAACACATAAAGAAATTTAAAATATAAGTGAATATTAAGTAAGCTAAGGAATTTTGATTGCATATTTGCTTCGTGATCAATAGATTAAAAGTTCTTCCCAAAGTTTAGTACGTGTTTTTAAATCCCCATAACGATTAAACGTTATCAGTTTTTGCCATTAGAGACGTTTCTTTGTAGTTTGTTCTTTGAACGCGCGCACATTGTAATCCTAATCGAGACACTTTAATCATCTTTCGTTCACATACACATCCGAAGAGCGAACCCGCTGCTCGACATTGGAACGGATGCTACCATCTTCCACTGCCGGACGTCTTTATACGTAGGAATTGAGAACGATAAAATGGATACCATATTATTTACATATTATTGGATTCCATCAATTTCCTTACCTTGTGGTGTGGTTTCGGAAGCAAACGCAAAACGGCAAAAAGAAGGTACACGTCTTCCGCATTCAATGTATTCCGCTTCTGCTAGCGGGAGACCCAGTTTAATGTCTGACGTGTGCGTGTGCGGGGTATTATAGGTTGCGATGCTTTTCCTTCCGAAGCTCGCCATAATCATCCCTGCTTATCGCACCACCACCACCCGATTGCGCGCTGCAATGGGAGCTGAACGTGGGATCGTATTTTATTGTACTTTACCTCGCAGGCTACGCAGCGTTCTCGGTTTTGGTGGAAGGTAAAATTTCACAAATATTGACATGGCAAAGATTTCCCTCTGGATTCCGCGTGTAGAAAGGCTGAGGAATGAGGATTTGCTCGCGTATACTATGACCTTTTTATCCGCATGGGATTGTTGTTGCGGGGAAGTGTATGTTATTATGCATTTTCAATTATACTGGCAGTGGCTCACGATTTTCTAGATTGATTGAAATATTGCTAAAATATTTGAAGACAATAAAAGGACGCTGGTAATGTTTTTAGTTTTTAATGAATAATAAAGAATAATAGCGAATGATTAGCTTAATAATAATAATAAATTCTTATTTATTTGCAGATCTCTTGGTGCTGTTAATCATCATACACGCTGTAAGTACACTGAGCATAGTGAAAGCATAGTGAACTCAATCCTTTAATTCTAAATTGAAGGAGTAATGATTATGTTCAACATTTGGAACATTGCTCGTTCCCTTTGATTTCACATCAAAGTTTTATAATAGTTTTATTGGTTTGAGATAGAATCTCGCTTTTTTACTAGCTACTGATTAGAGTGAGTGCAAACCACTCTTAGCTCAATGCGAAATAGTGAATTTAGGAAATTTAAACTTTGGCAGCGTACGGAAGAAACAGCTTTTTCATTGTAACGAAGCAACCCGGGATGTCTAAGGTGAATGCGGGGAAAGTGATTTCAAACAACAGTGTAGAATAATTTTCTCTTATGTTCGCACGGATACGCGAGGATGTGACGATCCTGTCCTACTCGTACGCTATGCACATTTTTATGGCACATGACTTTGGTATTGGCGCTGCATACTCTAGCACACGGTTTTGAGGCAGAGAAAATTTCCTACCCTTGTACTATCATAGCTGCTAGAAAGAATCCGTTTTTATTAGCTAACAAGAGAGAGAAAGAGAGAAAAAAAAAAGAGAGAGTTATACCGGGACGAGCATTTTGCACGACGAGGTTATACGCTTGTTAGAGAAAAAAGGATTCTCACCAGTTGGTGCAAACTTTTGCACGCCTGCATCCTTCTCATCATCGCCACCGGTTTTGTTCGGGAGATGTGCAGTGAAGGCCGTATGACTTTTGGAGAGTTGGAGGCGCGGCGTGCAATGGCGCTCGGGTCGAGTTTAGAGGGAGTTGAAAGTTTGCCAGAGAAAATTGCACAACTTTTCCTCCCGTTGGCTACGAACCGATGGTAAATGGGTGTCCGTGTTCCGTCTCTCCCCAATCGTACCGTATCTCTCCCCAACCATGATTGCTCTACTTCGTCCAAAGACTTCAGGTTTAAGGCGTGGCAGCTCGGGTCTGGTTCCGCATCCATGCGCTAGTTCCGATGTGTGGGCACATGGGCTCGAGCAATACTGAAGCTTGAGCGTTGGCCGCTCGTTAAGCTGCACAGTTGCACGTTCAGCATTTGCCCGCGGAGCTGCAGCCGGATCCTTGTTCGGACTCCCTTTTGGCATCGGTTTTTGACAAGCGAAGACCCGTGGATAAGTGTCTTGAAGGAACGAGAAAAACCTCGCAAGCGTTTGCCAAACGCAGCCGACCGGTTTTCGGCACATTCGGCACATTCTGGCATTTTGCCAAGCTTCCCTTGGGGCGGTTTGGCTCGGCGGAAATGGGAACCGGTATTCGACATATGGGTCGGACAATGTCGTTGACAAAGCAAAGGCCGGCGAATCGAAATCGCCGCAAAACAGGATTCCGACTGTCCGGTCGAGAGGACCTTTGCGCTCTGGGAAATTAACTGTCCGATTGTATTCGGTGAAGCACATTTTTCGCAATGATTTTGTAGGGATGCATCCGTGCTCGTTTATGGTTGTTTGGAGGATCAGCCATTTTATAGTGGAACACAATTTATGGACCTACACTGATGAGAGGAACGATTGGTGAACGATTGGTTGTCATGGTACTATTGGTAACAGTTGGTAACAGTTGTTTCATTTTTTTTAAATTGTTCTTTAGTAAATACTACGAAAATGTTTGCAGCACTTTTCAGTGATGAATAGTTCTTCGTTTGCTAGCGAAATCCATTCCCTCTCCAATTCAAGGCACTTCAAACCACCATCCTACCATCCTGCTTTCGTTCGCTCGCTCGTGTTAACGACAGCAAATCGTTTTGTTATGCATCCGGCATCAGTCGTGCCACACTTGCAGCAGCACGTCCAGTTGTCTTCAATTAGTCACGTGTGGTCAGTAAAATCGTTGGATTGCTCGACTTTGAATCGTTCGCCGAACAATCCTTGGCACGAATGACGTTATTGTTTCACGGCACGGGGGGCACAAGAAGTCAGTCTATGAAGCAACTGCATTTTATGATCCGAGTTGTATCCGTATGGGCTTAGTGGCAAAAGGTTTCGTGGATACATGCAGAACAGAAGTGAAGTGCTATTTCAACATCTTTGGTGCATCGGTTAAGAAGCATGATCCATTTAAATGAGTCATTTAAGGTTGCTGTCTAAGCTCGCAAGCTTCGTGAAAACTAAATAAACCAAACAATAACCAACACCCGAATTCCGGCAAAATTGAATTTCTATGGTGTTTTGTGAAATAAAAATTTAAAATAAAAAAGCATCAGGCTCTGAAACACCTATCAGGAATGTAAAAAAGTGTTTTAATACGATTAGTTTTTAGTTGTAGTGCTGGACGATTTTCAAATAAATCCATACGATATTCTAATCAAATCATATAAACCGATAAAATTGATAAGTTGAAAAACATTGTATTGTTGAATCCGATATTAATCTTACATACTGAAACGGGAAATGTTAGGAGAACAAAAATATTCTGCAAAATGCAGGGAATATTAAAATCAAATTAAAAAATTCATGAAATCATGAATCATAAGCAATGAATTGCGCAATTATTGTAAAAAACTGGAAATGGGCGTAGATAGCGGACTATGTATCCGTAATTTATTAACATACACATTTAAGTCTATTGTTACTAAGACGTTTCCTACTATATATATGCTATACTATGTAGACGTTATATTTTGGAACAATATTTATACACATTTTAGTCGATTAGCAAATAAGAATCTTCACTGCGTTACGACTTGATCTTATAATGGTCTTCGATGATTTGTTCGACATACATGCTAAATAAGAACATTTAGAGTTTCCATCTCTGTCAGTTTTGATAGTTTTTCGCTTTTTTATACATAACTATACAATTTGTTTTTAAATTTCTAACTGAGTAAACTTAAAACATTTTTTACACTGGCAGGTTATCGATACCTTGTCCCTGTAGGGCTTCAACTATGAAGCCAACACCTCCCTCGTCTAGTGCATCCCATGACGCGTTGTTACGTATAGGCCCTTGGTTTTATTTTGAACTATTTCCGGGTGGGTTCTTTTTCGTTCCATGTGTCTGAGACTAGCACAGTTCGGATTAAGGGTCAGTCTGTGGTGTAGCCGAGCAGTGTCGCTAGTCATCCATCCGCCGACATCGAGCCCATTCCATCGATCTTCTCGGTGTCTGCAGGGTCATTAACCGTGGCATTACAAGGCACGAGCGCACGCATAATCCTTCGGTCGTATGCTCTCGCAAGTTAATTAGTGGCTCGCAAGCGACCCGGGTTTCCCGGTCCGATTAGGACCTGTTACCGATCAGGGTTATTTCTGCACCGGTGTGTCACGTGGAGCGAGAAAGGAGATGGAGCGACGCTTGTTCCTTGTTTGTTTCCTTCGCCCATAAGTCGTTAATGGGCTGTCAATATGTTATAGAAGCGTTACGTGTCGAGGGTACGTCGTGTGTGATAAATATACGTGCGCGTTCGGGAATAGGAGATAACGCGCTAGGATTTCCGGGATTTTGTTTTTGTGCGGAAATTGGATTATACGGGAAAGATCCTACTACAAGAGGTTCATTAGTATAACAGTTTTTTATGGTTTGGACTAATCCAAAGTGGTATAACATACAAGTTATAAACAAACGTATGTTTGCAGGTTAAAATAAACCTCAGGACTTTGCGTAGACATGACCCGGAAATAACATCTCAGGATGAAAGCAGAGTGAGGGATCAGTTGGAATTAAATCAAAGAATTCTCTTAGAAAAATCTTCTAATCTGTTTATTAGCTATGTGGCTTTCTAGGGGGGATGTGGCTCTTTATTAGCTATGTTGCACAACAGCTAGGGAAGGCTCGTACATTTATGTTGTGAAATTTTGTAATTGCCTGAATATACAAAGATATGTGCGCGTCAGCGCGTTTACGTGATGTAGCAATAATAAACAACAAGTGCTACTCGTTGATACACAACTGTTTGCATTGTCAGCAGATCATGTGCTTGTGTTGGTTATAATAGGCATATAGGGCTTATCATATTGTGGAATAGGGATATCGATGGCTTTTTACACATATTTCATCAACGAAGTAATTTAGTAATATTTTTCTGACTTTCACAATAATTTTAGATTGATAAATTCTGTTCAGCTTTTAGTGCAAGAGGAACAATATGAAATGAAGTTAATGCAATGTCTTTGCAGGCTGTTGCAACTCAGCTTAAAGTGTTATAAATTACACGCTTAGTGGTCCTTATATATTTCACATCTGCGAACGTTTCTCCTGTGTACGTGATATCATCGTTGATACCAGTGTTGCTAGTGCGGTTGGAAAAGTGATTCGCCAATCTTTAGGTTCGGTAAAAAGGTTGATTAAAAAATAATAATTATATTGAGTAGCATTTCGATAATGTGGACATATACATCATTCAAACGTTGTGTTCTATATTCACCACGTTCACCACGTGCTAGCTACTCACCACCTGCTTATTATTTTTGCGCACTCCATACCTCGCCTGCCATCTACCGCTGCCTGCCTCCAACCCCATCTCTAGGAGTGGACAGGATTACGTTTTCCGAACCAGTACGTCACACCGACGATCGTCGTCGCCCATGCTTAACCACACGTCCCCTTATCCCATTCGGTTTCCCCCTTCTCGCACGCGCACATCTATTCCAATCCCGTGTGTGCCACCCTGTATGTGCGTACGCGTGCGCGCTTGTGCTTGCGCGTGTATGTGTTAGCTTGTCTAGTGCGCTTGGCTGCCCGCTTCAACATCCCCTCATGGGACGACATGCACGGACCGTTCCGTTTCGGACGGCAGAAACCGGGGACCACTCGGGACCATAGTTTTACGGGAACCGTCACAAAGGGTGGAAGGTTGCGCTCGCGAGCTGCCGCTGTTTTTCTCGCCCGGACCACCGGCTGGGTTTTTTGGTTTTTCCTTTCCGTTTTTTCACCAACGCTGCTGTCCGTTTTCGTTTTGCGTTAGTGTTTCGTTTCGTTTTGGCGTTTCGGTTCCGGTGCTGGTTTCGTTCTTTACGTTCGCGACGGAAGCAATCGGTACCGCGCGTGGCCTGATTAGTCGCCTGTTTGGCGCGGTTTTTATCCCAAAACGTGGTTGTGGTCGGTGTCTTGAGTAGCTTTTTAGGTAAATTATCTATCGCAACGTGTGGGAAATCATAACCGTTTAAAATTATTGCTATTTCAATACGTGTGTTAATATTACGGCAAAGAATGTCTCGTGGGTCGTTCGAATAGTCAAAGATATCACCGCTTAAAAATTGTTTAAAAATATCAACTGTTTGGACTGTCTGTTGTGAGAGATGTGTATGAAGACACGCTAAAGCCAGTGGTGATCGCACACGATCGTTATGACGAGAGGGTATCCCTCCGATGGTTGGGTTGGGTCAATGGACGGTGCTGAATAATGTGCAAATATCGTTGGAAAGTGGGACAAAACGGTGAGCAAAGTGAACGTATTATGTAACGCCACAAAGCCTGTATCATCCATTGTTCGCTTGTCTGGTGTTGTGCGATCGATAGTGACTGCGTACGACTGTGGAGAGAAATAGTTGCGTCCCAGGCGATTTCCCTGCGTGGAAAAAAGTCGAGGGAGTGTGAAGGTAGCTTTCCCGGACGATCCATTTACGGCTAAATATAGTCACATACAGATGCACGAAAGAGAGCGAGAGACAGAGGGAGACCGAGTTCTATTTATTCAATTATTATTTATACTCGACGCAGCGTGACGCGCATCGGCGGTGTTGGCGGCGACGTCGGCGCGTGGTTTGCCCTCTTCGCGGAAAACCCGGAACCAGAAGTGTTGTTACGTGCATTTTTCCAACGTGCCTCGTTCCGGACGCCTGCCTGCCCTTGTTATATCCGCAGCAGGCAGCGAAAATTCGGCTCCCACCGAACCGAAATATCGTATCGTATCTGCACTGTATTTATTATTATAGGTGAGTTCGCGAGCGCGTGCTTTATTTTTATCTTCACCCGCTCCACGGGGAAGCCAATCGGTTTGTGTATTTACCGGTAGACATGCTTTCCGCGCATTTGGCTTGATTTTAGGGAATTTTTTGAATGGTTTGTTTGATAAAGTTATAATTATTTTTAAAAATCCATTCAAGCATTCTAAAATGCTTGGAAAATTTGTCAGTTTCCGATTTAATTTCACTGCATCTTCGAAAAATTGCATCAGTGCTCGCCAAACCAGCAGCACGTTTTCTTCGAACCAATCTCGGATGCAATTTTCTCGGCCAAAATTGTACTCGAAAATGGTAGCGGAAGAAATGGTAGCCACACACTCGGCCCATCGATCGTGCCTGCAAGGACATTATTTTAGCATAATTTACTGTTATTACCCCACAACGAGCGCCCATGGTTTTAAACGATTTGACCCATTTTGATGAACGAGCGTGTGTCCCGATGAACATGACGGTGCAGCAGTTTCGCCCGGATGCAGGCGGATCTAACCTTTTCGGGTAGACGCTTTCCTTCGCCCAGGCAGCCCGAGATGGATTCTACCAGCGACCGGTCTTGTGCAACATGATTCCGGATGAACGAAGCTCCGCGGATCTAGCCGAGTATACATGGCACACGGAATAATCATCATTTGGCAATTTGGGCGAAGAACTCATTAATGTTCCGATCGACAATTTATGGAAGCGATAAAATTAGCGAAACTTTATATACAACCCTACGCCCACCCATAGTTCGATAGCAGCTGCCTCGATGCTGCATGGCTTGTCTGTAGTTTTACTTTGTGTTGGTATTCTTCTTGCGGTTCCTCACGGTAGGCTCGCGGTTCGCGTTTTGGAAGGATTAAATTGCCATTAAGGATTGTTTCAAGCAGGATTAGGGTTTAGTGGTTCGATTGGATTTCGTACTTTCGTGGGTTCGGTACAAGGCCGGGATACGGAGGTTGGTAGGATCAGTGGTAAAAACAGCAAAAAAAGATCAATGGCAACACAATAAAATAGGTCAAACAGGATTAGGCTGGATACAGGTTGATGATGATGATGGCCACTTTGGATTAATTTCAATTGTCATCTGTTGTTCATAATTGGGCAATATACGCGTTTAATGGGCTGTTAACATTGCTGCCCTGTATACTGGTATTGGTATTGGCTAACATGAAATTTGCTAGACAAATTTCATTTATTTTTTAAGCAAATTATTAGTTAGAGATAGTTTGTAAATCTTTTCAGCCAGAGGACTGAGGGGATTGTAAATACGTTAGAAAATCGCCCAAATGTAGCTTTCATTAGTTTTGTTAGGTTTTTCCCGGAATAATATCTATTAAATCTTTTGGTTTCTTCGGCGTTTCGAAATTTATACGCAATCAAATCGATAAACATACTATGCTATATTGCTGGTTAGAGGCTAATGTAGTAGTTCATATTTTACACCTGAAAAACTGTTTCTTACTTGGACTCTTGAGAATCATTTTGGTGTTAAACGGCTTAGTTAGTATATTTTTGTATTATTTATTACCATTTCTGTATTGATGAATACAAATACATGATTTACTTTTTTCCTTTACTGATTTACCTTTTGAACATGTGAAGCTAGATTAACGTTAACAAATATTCTAGAAAATTCGTGGTACAATTTTCTTGTTTGATGTATAAACTCAGACATTTGATGTTTACTCATACATTTACTCAACCCATGTTTTAAAGGGGTTCTTTTTTTTTGTTTCAAAATAAATAAAAATTTCATTAATACTTTCCACAACCCTGTTCGAAACTTCGATTGATGTAATACAAATTTTGATTTACATAGAACTACAAATACATTTTGCTAAACAAGTAGTTTTATTTTCATTGTCATACTACTGCGCTTTATTCTTATTGCTTCAGACTTTGAAATATTAGCCAAAGTACATCCTTTATTTAAATCTTTTATTTCTAAATATATTTGAAGAGAAATGGGAACACTCATCTGGATCGTTTTCTCTTATGTAGCGACGCAATTCAGAAAGTGAAGGTTAATCCAATTCCCCATTTGAAAGTACTGCAATCACGAAACGGCTAAATGGCTGTAAACACTTGTATGCCGTTGTTTTTATCCTTACATCTCTATTTGTTTCATGTTTCCAACTGCTCGTGTTCGTTTTTTTTTTTTGTCCAAACCACGATTCCAAAACACCACCGAACGGTACGGTTCAGATTTGCTCGTGAAAATTCACACTCAATACCAAACCACCGACCAACGTGCACACCCGGCAACGATGACGCTGATGATGATGATCATGATGATTGTGTGGTGAGCTAGTCCGCGTCGGTTCTACTTGGTCGTGGGGGTTTTCGGGAGTTCAGATATTTTCAAAAATAGAAATTTTGAATAGACGCGTTGCTATTTTCGGAACGTTTTCGGAAAATTTGACTACAAACACTCACGGGGGTCTCTACGCGGGACATTTTGCTCTTTGGCTACACCGTGCGAACGTGCGCTCGCTGCTCCTTCGACCGCATTCATTACCTCGTGCTTGCGTGCTTTGTTCCTCCAGTTCGGGTTAAGGTTTCTTTTTTTTTTGGTTGGGCGGAGAAAAGTGGCCGGCGTCATAGTGCCGCTGCGGTTGCTGCGGCAGATGTGGAGAAGAGAAGCCGGGTTTTTCTTGAGCGTGCGAAAATGGTGTGCCGGTT
Source organism: Anopheles farauti (assembly GCA_000473445.2). Lineage (NCBI taxonomy): Eukaryota > Metazoa > Arthropoda > Insecta > Diptera > Culicidae > Anopheles > Anopheles farauti. Next base: position 5,769,471 of record KI915042.1, on the reverse strand, counting down.
CGCGCCTTTATTATAAACTTTGCAATCTCGGCTACACCTCTCGGTCTTGCCTTGGAAGCAGCGTCATGTTTGGAGTGGGCCGAAAGTCGACAAGTCGATTGTGTGGATGCACTAACACGCACAAAATAACAAGTCGCTTCCTCCGGCGACGAGAAAATAGTGCGGAAGTGATGGATGAATTGGAAAAGTTTCACCCGGATGACAAAGCATTGTAAGCAATGTTGAAAGATTAGTGGTGATCACTTCCAAACCAGCACGAAGCAAGTTGTATAAGCGCTGGAACACGCCGGAGCGATTGCTTCGCCTGTAATAACAGTCAAATGCTAGAATTTGGGGTAAAATTTGCCGTGTTTGTAGTTAGTCTTATATTTCTCTTAAACCCAAAGACTGTCTTAACTAACTAAAGTTTGCCGTCAAAACCGTAGGATATACGTCCAACTGCTTGAAACTAAAGCGAATCTTCCGCACACCATGAACATTGCATCCCGCAGACGACACTATTGCGTTTGCTTAAACTTTTCCCACTGCACATTTCATTCCTGGGCCGCGATTTGAGCCAACCGGCTGAACTGGTAGGATAGAAAGTTACGCTTTCTTCACCTCCGGTGAAACCATTAAGCGACTCTGATTGTGCGATTCGAAACTTTGGCCCGGAAAACGCACCAAATGCATTTGAGGAAACTTATTGCGCCGAGAAAATTTGGGAGAATGAAACGAACTTTTCGTCTTTCGTGTGCTCGAAATCCTCCCGTTTTGTCTGGAATCGAAATTTCTTCTCGAGTCACGGGTGCAAAATAAGATTGATTATTCGCACCACGGCTTAGCTGGGGTGGTACCGAATGGAGCCAAAAATGAAGCAGAATGGAGAAATGAAAAAAAAAATACAACAAAACGAAGCCCAAAAACACAGAAATAAATCATGCAAATAAAACAGAACCGGGCGGCGCTTTTGCTTTTTTGCAAGCAGACCCACTGCAGCCTAGTTATGTGAAGTTTATTATTCTTTTTTATTTGGTTCAGGCTTGTTTGAAAGCATCATTGTTTGCTAGTGTCTTCCGTTCTCGGTCACCGGTGGTGGGTTGAATAAGAGAAGCGTTCAACCTGAAAGACGATGGGGAATAGTTTTTTCACATTCCGATGGAACAACATCTGCCACCGGTCGTCGAAAGTAGTTTTCAGCCTTTGGGCTGATTCTTTCTAATAATCTTGCGATAAAAAAAAACTAGAGATGGAAATTGTCGCTCCAAAAAATAAAAACAGGACATCGTCTCGGCTGGGGTTCGCTGGGTGTGTCCGTTTTGTGAAGCCTTTCCATCATCGTGTCCTCCCGGCAAATAGATAAAATGCAAACGGCAATCAAACACGGTCGTCGTCGGTCGTCGTTCTCCGCTCGTTCCGTGAAGGAGTGCAAGCTTTCGTGAAAAAAAAAACAGAAACCTTTTTGCCCCCTGCACGACAGCAAAGGTTACGGATTATAAGATACTGGTCGGTGCAGCACAAAATGCAAAGAGTATCCCAGTGCAGTTCTTTGCCGTGTCCGGAAATCCGGATGTTTGGCTCGAGCGAATACTGTTTATTTTTGTAATTTAAAATTAAGATGCACTTTTGTACCGGGATGCCTTATAGAGGCAGATGGTTCGGGCTAAGGCATAATTTTTTTTTGCATCAAACACTCCCTGATGAGAGCGATTTGATTTGATGCTTTGAGGCTCTTGTATGTGTAAGTGTATGCTGCTGCTTGCTATGCTGTATGCTAATTTCAGCACTAGTAAAATGAGGTAGCAGCAGGGGCGCATGTATTGGTAGCCTATTTTGCTTGCGTATCGTTCTTATTTTTCCATTCATTGCACGGCATCGGATACCAGTGCATGCAGGCACACATGACACAACGACGATAGGGAAGTAGCATTCCGTACGGGATGGAAATGAGGACAGGAGAAAATGTTGCGCTCTAGTTTCCCGTTTTCCCATCCTAGTCTGTGCTGAAAGCTCCCACGCTTTCGACTCGTTCTGTATCTCTTCGGATTATGCATAAATGATGAATTTTATGGCACCATACCGCAATGGCATGCAAACACATACTGATAAAAAGTGATGAATTGTGTGGTGCACAGTGCATTGGTATTGCTACTTTTGCTTTTGCCAAAGTCGCAATGGTACGAACGTGCGCGGACAGTACTGCATTTTACTTGTACGGGAAAGGCTAATTTTGCAGGACATTTATTCGCACAGCAGGGCAGGTTGGTCCGATCGTTGACATCGCGGTGCCTTTGCTGGTGATTTTTCACATTTCGAGCCTACTGAAGGCCATGTCCGTGTGTCCATTATGCTGCGCTTGGGTGTAATTTATTGTTACATACGTAAATCGTTCGGTTCGGCTCTCTGATGAGGCGTACACGTTTGTAAGTGTGATAACGCGTAGTTTGGCTGTAGGGTTTACTTATAGTAATGTAGTGTGCCAATTTGTTGAGAATGATAAGAAATTTGCATGAAATATGGCTGAATTTGGGATACATTTTTATTGTTTTTTAAAATACTTTTTTTCTAAAGAAAGAAAGTTTTTTGAACGTTTAATGTATTGTGTAACTTATTGGAACAAATACAGAGACACAGAAGAAATAAAACTTTAAATTTTAATAGCGCATTGGGCAAACAATATCTTGCTTTTTTAAATTTGTTTCTGTTTTAGGTATTCACAAATTGCAATATTCCGATCATATATCCAACGAATCGAATATATTTTTGTGTAGTTATATAATAGGTCATAGGGTTGACCATATCTGTTTGACTATGACCTATGAACGTGTTACCTTGCTACTTTGAAAAAAATACTTTTTTTGCTAATTAAACAGATTTTGACATATACGCTTATACACTTTACATATCTGTCTTTCGATAGTTGTACCTCGTTCAGGTTTTATTATCAATTTGAGTCCTGCTAGGTGAAACATTCGAACAAAAACCAAAAACCCGCACAAGAACACAAGCACACGCTGGACAGCTAATTTCATCCTCCAGTAACCACCGGGTGCGTCCTTGCTCACAACGACGTTATTATCCGTCCGATACCGTACCGGACGGCCGTACCGAACTCGCATCAAATTACATCCCTTTCAGCATAAATTGCAGCGGGAGCTGTGCGTGCGTTGCACTTGTACGGTTCTATTTCGGGGGAGGAGGACGGCTATTGATCCCTTCTCCGTGTTCGTATTGACGTTGTTTGATGTCGTTAAGTGATACGGGCCGGGCCAACACGTAGTCTGAGCCTCGGCAGAGTGCATGCACAGCACCATGTGCGCGGTTGCATCGATTCCATAAAGGGAAGCTAGAAGTGGTGTAGTCACAGCACCGTATCATGTTCCTTATGATAAGCGCTCGAATCTTCCATGTCCTCATGCGATAGGATGTCTGTGTGTGTATGTGTGGCGGTGAGGGGGGGGGGGGCTATAGGAATGATGTTTGGTGTCATATCCGAAATAAATATCCTCTTGTGTCCGTTGCGGTGTACCGTGGAGCTGTGCGCATTCGTTCGACTGCATTTGTATATAATTATATGCTACCGATACTGCCATGCGAGACGGTTTCGAATGCACCAGTTTTCGATTTTAAAACAGGGTCATCGTTCGCATGGATTTCAGGTGGAAAATTATATTTATTAAAATAAACACGTTGACTGGTGCCTACCAAAATCTGTAGGAAAATATACGCTCTAGCTTGGCACGTAAATGTGTGCATATCGTTCGATTATTGATCGCTAATGAAGAGAAAAAGGCTGAATATGGGATGGATTTACATTTTTTTCTTATCATTTAAATAACATTTTGATTGCACGTTTTATCAAAGCAATTAGCGGAGCCACCCTCTGCTCGCCATATGGTGCCGATATGTCGCTTAGATAAGACACGCACCGTGTGTGTGACGCACAATTTTAGCCCTTTGCCAAACCGGGCATATATGAATTCCAATCTATCAATCCGGATATGATAAAGCAGCACGACGATCGATTGGCAAGCGAGTACTTTTTCTATCGCAATCAGAGGGTTTGTTTGCATTAAGGGTAGCTTTTGGGGATGTATATTTTAGTTGCGTTAGAACATGTCCGTGTTTTGCTTGCAATTTCTCTGGTTGGACTATGATAATGAATGAAGCCATCAAGCGAACCACACCGAACTCGTTTTTTCCGTTGTCATTTATTCGTTTTATGACATTTTTTGTTTTGTACCACAAACAATACTCGAAACAGGTTTCGGGTTCCAGAAGCTATTTGCAAATTCGCAAAAAAGATTCCTAAATTAATCAAAACGATAAGAAGAATGCTCCCACACACACACACACACACATAATGATTCAAATTTTAATTTAATTTCTTCCCCTAGCGATGCTGATTAACAACCATACCATTTGTTTCGCTGTTATTTTATGCAAATCGTGAGCTCGCGTTAAAGTTTGGATTTAATTATGCGCAAAATCTTTCGCGAGAGATTCCGGCTGGAAGGGTTTCAGAATCTCGTATGTCACTTCCGCAGCAGCATGCGTGATCTGCACGGCTCAGAAACGCTACACAAACGGAAGACAACTACGTCCTTTCGGCGGTATCATCCTTCGCGACAAGGGTGACTCTCGCGTGTACCCGTAGAGGCAGTGGAGAGGAAAATTAGAGCCAGTAAACTTCCGGCCGCGTCGCGACTATCCGTCGGGTAGGGCGCGGAGGTAACGATCTCCCGCTCATAAATCATTCCCGTACGCTCTTCGACTTCGGACCGGGTGATATAGGATGTGCTGAACGATTGTCATGTGACATCCGAATTTTATGCGACAGCATGGAAGAAGCTGGTAGCTGCGGCTTTTCTCTAATCAGCGTTGAAGTATTTTCCAGCCGAGTGCGTTCGCTAGAATGCTTACTAGACAGACAAAATGCGTCATCGCGCACAGTGGTTGCGCTTAAAGTTGTGGGCAAACATCTGGACATATCGGTTGCTTTTAACTAAGAAAATATAAAAAAGGAAGATCAATAGACAGTCTTATAAAATGGAAATCCAAACTCAATTTATTTCGATTTTGATGTTTGTTAAAATCGCTAATATGGGCTGTAGGCGTTTATCATATATCGTTTATCGTTTTTTATATTTTTCTTCTAAACGACTATCCATTCGTCTGCAAATAAATCAATCGACATGTGTAACTCACATCGTTACCAATAATATTTTTATCAATTTTTCACCCTAGGACAGTCGTGCTAAATGTCGACGATTCCATTCCTTATGTCGTGTCGGCATTAATATCCGCGAAACCTTCGGTTTATTTGCATTTACCCGGGCGAGCGCGGGTTTGCGTCATAGCACTCTCTCAGGTCACAATAATCACACACGAGCCCAGAATAAGGGGGTTTTATCTACCACGCTGAAAGCCTCCTATCGATCGGCGGTGGCAGGCTCGAGAATTTTCGTTTTATGATGGGTGTCTCGTTGCCCGCTGCGCCCGCTACGACCCCCGCCGTTTCTGCCAGGAGCCACGCATTAACGCATTAGGGTGGAAGTGGTTTTCGAGTGCGTTTGTTTGTTTGCATTAGCAACGATAATGCGGGCGACACGGGTGGGAGTGAAAATGCACACGCTCCGTCCTGTCAGAGCGTGTGCATCAGACACGTGGTGTGATCGTGTTGAAATCCGCTCACACACAAACGCACCTGGTCGCAAACACAGACGAATCGAGGATAATTCCCTTCAGGTATTCATTTGCATCTTATGCTCAGCAGGTCGGTTCGGTTCACCGCAACATGTTAATGTTGCAGCGCCAACGGTATGTGAAGCACCGAACGGCGCACCCTCACCTCACCTCCGACCCCGTGCCGTCAGCTATCAATAATTTATCATCCGAAATCTCATCCCAAAAGCTTCATAACTTTGCCGCCGAACTCATTTCGATTATTACCGATAAGCGAAACATGTGCTGCTGCAAGCTCTTACCACGGTTGGGCGCGGTTCCCTTCACAACCCTCGTACCGGGACGGATTGCATTCTTGCATAAACAATGGCGGTGTAGACCTTGGGTTTTGCTGCAAGCGTTTGCCGCTGGCAACATTGGATGTGTGGCTTTGGCTCCGTTTGGTCTGATATTTGCACAAATCCCGCATAAATCCCCCTCGAGTGCGGGGGTGTCAAGAGGTGAGCGAAGCACCGGGATCCATATTTCAGCTTCAATACGGATGCGGTTTTGCGAAACAATATTTGGACACACCCCAGCAATCAATACGTCGGAAGGATTCATTCGGTTCGGTGGCGGTGGTGCCCAGCCAATTAGACTTTCGGGATTCGATTTTGTCGGGTTGCGAATCCGGCGCCCTTTATGTGGTGGATGTGCCAAGAAAATCGGTCGAATGTTTTGCTGCCGGACAAAACTAAAACCAAATTAAATATGCATTGGCTTTAGCTGGAGGTACTCTTCCGAGCGAAATCTTATTTAGGGTGCATTATTCGATTAAAAGTTTCCTGTTGCTATCGCAACGATCGGTTTTGGATGTTGGTGCTAGTATTGCAACAGGCAGTCCAGTGTTTAGCACTTGTGCTGAATCGACGCAATCCAATTTGCTCTACATTTGTGAGCTACAGAAACATGATTTAAAAAATACGATGAAAATTAGTTCAATATAAATTAATGTTTTCAGCATTCGGATTACGAAACCTTTCTAAAGCAGGCACGAATAATATAAATTTGGGCAAAAGTAGATACATATTTTTACTAGTAGTTTTCTATCTGGGCTTACGATTTATCACGTTAATGTTTCTCTTATCATCCTTAACATGTTTCATAAGGAACTATGGATTCTCTCGATATCATACTGAAAAAAACTCCTCTTTTTCTCCTATTATATTCACTTTGCATCATTGATTCTGTAAAACTATTCTCTTCGTTAAATAAAATTACTTTGTGTTAATTAAATATTTCTTTCTTCTCCATCATTTATTTAAAATATTTCGATTTCGTATTTATACATTTCATACAAAAATGTTTAGATTATTTGCACCGTCCATCCTAAAAGCTTGTCATTATTGATCCTCCCAAACGACTAATCGTATTAAACATAATAAAAAATCGGGTCTTTAATGAGTGTTAATTTATCCTGCTCATGACTGTTATTAGTTCTACATCTCATAAGTTTATACAATTTAAAAAATAGTTGACAGAGCAAGCAAACATTCTAGAATATCTACAAGTACAGCAAAGGTACTTGTAGATGTAACATTATTCGAGATGTAACAATAAAGTGCAGAGAATTTAAGAGGATCCTTACATTTCTTAGATAAACTTCCCATAAAGCTTTTTAAAAATTTTAGTATTTTATCTTTTAGGTTTAATTTCCTGTTAGGGGATATAACAAAAATATTACTAATTATTTGAAATAATGTTTTTCTTTATACGCTAATATGCAATACGTAATACGTAAAATAGCTTTTTGGTTTGAAAATTTTCATTTTTTATGTATGTACGCATTTTTTCACTTTTCTTAATTGATATTGACTGCTTTAATGTTCACTAGGTTTGATGTTATCTTTTTTTTTATTCACATAATTCATGCTTCGAAAAATATTTTCAGAAATTTATCATGCACCACATATCAGCATTCGTTGTTTCAGTTTCAGTTAAAATACTTGTAAGAAGATTTTAAACACAATCCCAGCCTTACGCACGTTCCATTGTCGGCGGGAGTCACATTCCGTCGCGACACAAGTGAAATCTTGCCCTTTGCCAGCCAAAACCGACCGTCGTCTGGTACGTTCATCATTCATTTTTATGCGGTTCATTATGTGTAATGTGGGTACCGAAATTGGCACATTATTACGGTGCCATTTCTTGGACGATGGGTATCGGGTGCGAGGTAAAACAAGCGGTGGGTTGTTCCAGTTCCGGTCGTCGCCTGTGTATCAAATTGTGATAAAATTTGGTAACAAGAAACATTCCGTTCCGACGACTCGGCAGAGCCAGAGAACGCCAGAGGGATCGGATGTGCCGGTTCCTTTGGTTGGTAAAGACGTGGAGACGTAAAATTAAAATCGTTAAGAAACACATTACGAACGGGCAAATTCGTGCGTCTGCGTCGCACCACCACTGGATCCTTAGTTTGTTTGGATTCTGTTCGTGCATCAGGGGACACACACACACACACACACACACACACACGCGAAACGTAACCAATTGTAACGAAATGTTGATTTTATGTGTCGAAAAGTGCAAGTGATGGGATGTTTTGAGTTAATCCTTATTAAATTACATTTTAAGTGATGTTGGTGATTCAGGGAATAGCAGGCGTTTTAAAAAAAGTTTCTCTTTCAAGTGACATATTTATGATGCCGTTGTTTGAATGAAGAAAAAACTTTTTCAAATTTATCTGTATGAGCTACAATTGTTTCGAAATCCCGTTTGCCGTACGTGGCAGAACAATTTCTGTCTGCTTGATTTATGAAATGGTTTTGTAATAAGGCTCACCTAGAACGAACCACTGCTCCTAACGCGTTGCTCTAGCGAACGAGCCTTGCCACAGCTGATGGGCTAATGATTAATGGAACTGTCACCGTACATGCCACTCCACACGAAAGCGGGATCGCAAGATGTGCCCCCGGGCTGCAATAGATCAATCGTTTGACTGATGCAACGGATGCGACAAAGCTTTCTGAGGTCGCGCTTGATAAAACGTTCCATTTGCTCCACTTCTGTCAGCGGCAGACAGGATTGCGTCACATATTTTCACGCGCTCACAATCGACCACCCTTGCATGCACCACACACAGCACGAGAGTCGAGCCACTGGTTACCGCTTGATTTGTGATGCCATTTTTCAAAAGCAAATGCCCTCATCTATCACCAAATCGAGTAATGCTGCCGCATCCTTTTGGGGTAGGGCAAACGGCTGCGTATCTATGTGTCACGCGCTTGGTGGAAGAGGAAGCCGACAGTTGCTGGCATCCGGAATCGATCCCGTTGTGGCCTTTGCTTCGATTGCATCGCAAAACCAAACTCTCGCCGGCGTTGGCGTTGGTGGTGCTTCTTCGAATGAGATGTGTGCCAAGGGCCGCTAGCGTACCATCGAAGGCGAGAGCCGCATCAAGTAAGCAAAAATGCGGTTGATTCGAATGTGGGATTTTGGATTGGTGCTTTGGACATGCCATCGTGTCAGCGCTCCAGGCCCCCCTTCAAAATCAGTAAGGCTGTCCCCGGATTCGGAGTGCAGTTGTTGGTGCAACCATACCAAACGTATTCAGCATGGAAGTATATTTTTGCCAATCGTTACTTCGATGTTTTGCTGCTCGTGGATGTGTTGGAATGTGAGATTTATTGAACCACAATGCTTGGGATTTCATCGTTCTACCATTATCAGTGTTTGGGTGTTTCGCAACACTTCAACCCCTCTGTCATGCTTAACATTTTGAGTGTGGTCATCCGATGAATATCAAAGAGGCAGATTTATTTTCATCACACGATGGTGTGACAATAAGTGAAACGCTTGGTTCAATACAATGTTTTAACGCTTTGCATGTACTTCGTTCGATGTAAAGGTTGGAAATATTGCATCCCACCGCTAACCGTTGAAGTATTACTGCCTGTTCGTATGAAAACATCCTTCAATAAAATGTTGGTGTTAGAAAATGTTTATAAATATTTTAAAAACCTTCCAGTGTATTTATTTGTTACTTTTAACCTTCATTTTATTTTAATGTTTTTACATTTTCAGGTTGCTCTGGTATGTGACGTTTTTTATGTATTTCAAGTTATATTACCATAACTATTTTGCCATATTCTAACAAAACAACATAATTTTTCGGTTGTAATGTACACTAATATGATTTATTAAACCATGAATTAATGTGAAAGAATGGTCTAATTTTTTTAAAAACAGAATTTAAAATAACAGAAATCATATCAGTGTATTGTTTTTCCCTCATTCAACAATCGTAGTTGTTCACTAGAACAAACAACAAATTGAATTTAAAGAAACATCTTCGAGGCCTGGTAACCTTAAGTTGCATAAATAGTGTTGTATACTTCAACAAGCATTGTTCTCGACAAATTAAACCAACAACATTAAAGTTTTCCATCACATCACTCCGTGTGCGCGTAATTGCCGATCCTTTGTGCAATGATTCCATCGAACTTTGGCACATTTCCCACCGACTAAGGACACAAAAAGCAGTTTCATCTTCATCACCAGCAGTCTTGTTGGGTTTTGTTGATGATCCCAAGATCTGTTCTGGTTCGGAATCAACTCAATCGTTCCAGCTAAAACCTTCGCCACTATCGACAATGGAGCAACCACCGTCGACGGTCGCAAGAAACCGTGATGCAATCGCACAAACATTTACTCGCTAAGGATGTGCAGTTGATGCTGCTGCTGTTGTGTGTACAGCGTTCTCATTTAATGCTCGAGCGCTTTCGCAAACGGGCCGAAACGAATACGGGCTTATTGTGTCTTTTCCTCACAATTGATTGCATGCTTCATCAAGAACAAGCGCCCAGCAATCTCCACCGTTGTGTCCATTCATCGTATCGTATCGCGCCGGGTTTGGGTTAAGCTAATGAATTATAATTGAATAATGAGGGACAGACGACGGGAGCAAAAGGTTTCCTATCTAATGTTTCTGTTTTCTTTCTGCTTTCAGATAAACAACAACTGAATAAATCTTCCATTTATAAGATTTTTCTAGTCAAGAGAAGAAGTTATAACAGAAGTCTACGTCTAGTACTATATAAAGAAAAACAAACGGGTGGTAAGTGTAGCAAAATTTTGCATGGCCTAACACGTGATCAATTTAAATCTAGCTTTAGTTTTCATCACTTGAGCATCGAAAGAATTCTTTGTAAATAACATCATGTTGTGGTTTGTTCAGTGTTTTTTTTCACTTTTGATCTTCTTTCCATTGAAATTGTTCGGGGAAAGCAATTTGTTCCGGTTCGGCGATATTCAAATGTTTCTGAAACGCGGTCAACACTCCTCCCGTACCTTGCCGTAAGCTATTGACGTTCTATCTGCCTGAGAAGATTGTGATATTTCACTCGTAGCAGTAGAACAATGTGCGATTGTTGATTGATTTGGGACGGTTTCAAAATTGTACGATTGTTTGTGTAGACGTTAAAAGGATCAGTGGAAGAGATAAAAGGAAATTTTTCATTACATGGCACAAATCGGCTGGTTTAGTTGGAGCGATTGTTTCAATGAAACTTCTAAAGGAGTTATATTGATTTTTCTTGTGTTAAAGTGTCACATTACGATTTTGTTAGAATTGTTCCTAATCCAAAGAAAAGAAAAAATCAAATAATCAGCTTGTGCTCCCGTTTCTCGTTGATCCTGTTTCCTGCATAGTTACTCGATCAAGAGCAAAACAAACACCTTAAAATTGCTGGTGATTGCTATGTGGTTTGCTCTATTTGTTTGCTAAACCTTTTTCCATCCTTCTCATACACATCGTCACATAAAGGTGGACAATAACGAATGTTCGATCGCTTTCGTTCGGCGTTCCTAATCCAATAAGCTGCTTCTTCCGGTCAGTTGGTCAATTCACAGATGGTTCTCGGGGTGACGATCTTGGTGGGATTGGGCCGCGCTTACAAATCTGCAGGAAATAAATTTCTCACCCGAAGACGCGGCACATAAGCCAACAGTACATATAAAAATGATTTTTGGCATCATCTCCGTCGCCGCTTGAACCGGTAAAACGCTCCATTTTCGGAGTTTATGCCTGTGTGTGATACGTTACTTCATGAAAGAGTTCTTGTGGGGGAAGCGATGATGGCGTAGAATAACATACCAAATGGAAGCACAACAAACGCGCGCGCAATTGGATTGAAACCCATTCATCCGAAGAAGGTCGAACGGATCTGTCGACAAGTGCTGGGGTTTTTTTTTATTGGCAAGAGTTTTTCTGATTACTAAACACCCTTCCGGCCGAAAGTTTAGAGAATGGAGACGCCTGGTGATGGAGGCGCCCGGTGCGATCGATACAATCGGCATCTGTACGGGTGCTATTTTTGCGTCTGAGTATTATTCAGTTTGTTTTTAACTTAAATTTTTTATCTCTCCCTCTCTTTTTCTCACTCAATTTATCTTCATGAATTTGTATGTATATACAATTTCTGATATAGACAACATGGAATATGTTGTACTCGTGTGCACCGTTCCTTGTTTTCAATCTTATCGTCAAAGTAATATTACAGAAAACGTTCCTCAAGCACGCTCGTATTGATGGTTGTGAGTTTTTCACACGCACACACACACATGACAAGCTTGTGTGATAAGGAAATTTAATTTTCGTTTCTCCATTGTCGGTGTGAAATCTCTCGCAGACGGCTCGCCGATCTTTACTATTATAGCTAGTGGGGTGCGAAAAGATGATTTTGAGGAAAGTGGCTAAAACGCGCAGTATCAGTATCGAAATGTTTCGCTTCTTTTCCTTCGCTGTCTCGCGTGGATATTATTCCAGCGGCTGCCTTCGCCTTTTGGCGATATCGTTAGCGGAGAATCTTATGGCGTACGAATTTTCTGCAATCGGAAATGGGTGCTCCTTCCGCTGTTTTTTTTTGTCGTTCGTAATCGTGCTTGCTTTTTATTTTTCTGCCCGGTAATGCTGCTGAAGAAGCTCGTATGTACCGTGCTTTTTATCCTCTTTATCTTCTGTCGTCTGTCTGGTGTAATGGAATGCTCATAGCTTTGTTTCCTCCAATCCTTTGCACTGAAACTGAGGAGCAATCGTGTGCACACTATTTACTTACTTAAAAAGTCCAAAATTCAATGCTGTATGATAAATTCACATTTCAATATCAAAAAAATTTGTTGGTCCAACCTCAATTATAATGTTAGCTTATTTCTTAAGCTGACAACTTTAATTGCCGAAAATGTTAGAAATAGTTTTAATGTGAACCGTTTTTGAAATTATTTAGACTATTGTAAAACCATTGCATATTATATGAAGTCTCGTATGGATTTTTTTTCGAGTTTGCTCACACAAGATGCTATTCCTCGCAATAGAAATCCCATGCAGCCAAAAATATTATATTAAAGTTATACTACTTTTATCTCAATATCAAAACAAAACTGCCCATAGTGCAGTTAGAAAACACATTTTAGCGCCCAGTGACACACAACACGATTAATTTAACTTTTTCACTTTCTTTGCCGTTTCTTTCCATTTCTTGCTATTCGTCCTGCCGCTTGCATTTACACCATGTGTGCGTTCCGATGGAAGATAAACCGCCAGATTTATTCGATGCACATCTGATCTGGATGCATTAAGTTAATGCACCTCGTCGTACCCTTGCAGAAGTGCTGTAACGTGCTAGAGCGCAACGCGTAATCGTTTAACCGCCCGTTGTTCGTCGGGGGGGTGTGCACCTTTTGCCTGGCAGTATACATTGTGCGACGTCGCCGTTGAGAAAGTGCGCTTCTCGCGAAGGGTGACAAATCTGGACGACGGTAGTGGTGTGGTGGGAAACGTATTTTTTTGCTTTCCGGGTGTCCATCCGGAAGATCATCAGTATTACTAGTGCTCTATACAGTTCACAAGGCTGAAGGCGACGAGGAAAGCGAAGGCGCAAACACCTACGACATCCAATAAATTGTGTGTCCTAACTATAAGCACATTTTGCACACGGACCCTCCCGGGGAAGGAGAAAGTACGAGCGATCGTTACAATCGCTCACGGCCAGTCGGACACTTCCATTAAAGGCAGCGGTCGTAATAAACGTAAAACAAAAATCGTTCCCTTCCCTATTGCTACACACACGCCGGTCAGTGGAACGCACGCGGGATTCGCGTTAGTGGAAGTAATTACAGTGAACGACGACAAGTAGGAAATACCAGCACACAAACCCCGGAACAGCCTACCACATCTCCGTCCATCAGCCGGCCGCAACTGTGTCATGATGACGAACGGAATCGCTGATGCGCAACAAAATGGTGGTGGCCAGGAGGACTCAAAGACCAATCTTATCGTCAATTATTTACCACAGCAGATGACCCAGGAGGAGATACGGTCGCTCTTCTCCAGCATCGGTGAGGTGGAAAGCTGTAAGCTGATTCGAGACAAAGTAACCGGTAAGTGGTGAATGGATGAGCGTGATGCTTTCCCTACGAGCGCCCTTTCTCGAGTACTACACACTAACTTCTCTCTGTCTCTCTCGTTTCCCCCGCTCACTCTGTGCCGGTTTGTTTTCCAGGGCAAAGTCTTGGATACGGGTTCGTCAACTACCAGCGGGCCGAAGATGCGAGCAAAGCGATCAACACACTGAACGGCCTAAGGTTGCAGAACAAGCAAATTAAGGTACGATATTTTAGCTGGTTTGCTGGTGGCCGCATTCCGGATTGTTAACGCTTGCAATAACAACATGGTGATCCTTTTCCCTATCGCTCCAGGTATCGTTTGCTCGTCCCAGCTCGGAAGCAATAAAGGGTGCGAATCTCTACGTTTCCGGGCTGCCGAAAAACATGCTTCAGGCGGATCTGGAAGCGTTGTTTAGTCCGTACGGGCGCATTATTACGTCTCGCATCCTGTGTGACAATATTACAGGTAAGCAGTCGAAGCAGTTAGGATGGTTTTGGTACTAAATGTCTTTAAAATTGGCGAATGATTTGCCAAATAATTCATCCTTAGATTAAGCAATTAAAAAGTATAATGACACATGCTCACGGAAACCATTACTTTATTTGTAGAAATAAAAAATGTATTCACATTGTTGATTCTTTCTATATAATATGGATGATGCATGGCGATAAACCATGATAAAATCACCAGATAAATAGTATTTTGAAGAAAAAAAAAACTCTTTACCATCGTTTTGTAAATGTAGAAAGAATAGAACTCATTGCTTTACTGTGCTGTCGTGCTTATATCTTACACTTTTCTTTACAACTTTGACTAACATTTTTACCCATTCCCTTTTTGCTACCAAAAATGATCCTTTGAATCTTTCTTTTGAGGTATAATAGCTTTAAAATAGTATTATCAGGTCATTAAAACTATTGCATATATTAGTGCATCCTTATTTCTCGTTATGTTAAAGCTATAACTAAATGTGATGCAAAGCGCAATAATTAAATAACTGATAAAAAATGTTATTATTTTCATGACTTCGATTTTGTTTGCTGTTATGTATATTTACATACGATAATATTTAGAAATAGCATTGTTATCAAAACACGTCCAGTTCTTCTATTGCTATTATGTGATTGTTCCCACAATGATCCTAGTAGTAAATTAAACAAAAAAATAACAACGGATGGGTTAAATCATACGCGTTCGTTTAGCCATACTATTTGTATTATATTACTATTTCTCAGGCAAAGATTATATGATTTGATGCTACTCTAAGAAGTGAGATATTTGTTTTCCTTCTCATGTTAAACTAAACTAATCAGGAAATTGTAGTTCCCGTGACGTTATATTTAATATCATGGTTATATGTCTGCATTCTGTTAGCCTTTTTTGTTATTTTTATTGGGTTTTTGATTTATTTTCATTTTTTGTTTTCTTATTATTTTACCACCTAAAGCACGACAGTACAGCTCTCCGACTAGTGAAAACGGTAATGGTATGTATTATTTTGTTAAAAAAAAAACACTCTCAACAATTCTTCCATTTCAGGGAACATTTTCCCGACGTTAAGCGAACGTACATTAACGCAACAACAAATTTCTTCTCTTTATCTCTCACCGCAACTGGCAGGTCTCTCGAAGGGCGTAGGTTTTATTCGCTTCGATCAGCGCATGGAAGCGGAAAAGGCCATTAAGGAGCTGAACGGCACCGTACCGAAGGGCTCTACCGAACCGATCACCGTCAAGTTTGCGAACAACCCGAGCAGCACGAAAACTGTACCACCGCTCGCAGCCTACCTAGGACCGCAGGCCGCACGCCGCTTCCCAGGACCGATCCATCATCCGACTGGACGATTTAGGTATGGCATCAGGTTTACTCACCCAACGCCCGGGAACACATATCAGACGCACAAGTCCACGGCACAGGCTCCATATATTCACATTAACGACGGTTTCTTTGTTTTTTCTTCTATTCTTCTTCCCATTCCATTTCGAACCTAAAGCAGTGCCATTCCAAACTATCGATACTCGCCGCTGGCCGGAGATTTACTGGCGAACTCGATGATTCCTACCAATGCCATCGCGAACGGATCCGGTTGGTGCATTTTCGTCTACAACCTCGCACCGGAAACGGAAGAGAACGTCCTGTGGCAGCTGTTCGGTCCGTTCGGTGCCGTCCAATCGGTTAAGGTTAGTGGATGTTGTTTTGACAGCATGACAGATTTACTGCGGGGATATGGGGGGAAAAGATGGGTTTGATTTTTATGTTTTTTGCTGTTTTCGAGTGTATTTACTTGGGTCGGTAGAGATTTTTTGAGTGTTTAGGTAATGTTGCTACTTTAAGGATCATAACTCTAAAATGTTATCATGAAATAATGCAAACAAGTCGTGCAGTAATCGATTATACAATTTTGATAGGATTGAGGTATTTTATAGCCCTATTAAAACTTCATTTTATTGACACAAAAATAACAGAACAAACTAACTACACTAAAAACAAAAAAGTTTCTTGAATAACATTAGTGTATTAGTAATATTAAATAATATTTTATAATATTAGTGCAACATACCGCTGGTAATTCCATCAAGTTTTGATGATTTTGTCCTTTGAAAGTTATTTTTCAATGTATGACAAATATCTCGAAAATGTTCAAACATTTTATTGCAATCTATGCTTGCTGGGATGTTTGGGATGTACTGCAATCTATGCTTCCTGGGATTGGGTGATTTTAATTCTGTTCTTTATTCTTCTTCCCGCCTGTAGGTCATCAAGGATTTGCAAACGAACAAGTGCAAGGGCTTCGGCTTCGTGACGATGACCAACTACGACGAGGCAGTCGTCGCGATTCAGTCACTGAACGGCTACACGCTCGGTAACCGCGTGCTGCAGGTCAGCTTCAAGACGAACAAATCGAAAAATGCGTAAAATCAGGCCAACCTGCCACCGGAACTGCTCGCCCACTGGTTAGCGCAACTGTCGATCGTAACCGCGGCCCGCAATAATCACGCTGGTGGTGGTAGCTGTGGAGGAGGAGGGGGAGTAGGAGGAGCAGAGCAGGAAGATCCGCGCCGCCGTAAGCAAGCGGACGAACGACATCGACACCAGGATCCGTTGTGCCGCTTGCGTCACCGCCAGGGACCGGGTATCCGAAACGATCTGAACGACATGCTAGACCAACGGCACGCATTCGACGAATGGATGAGCGAACTGAACGAGCTGTTGAAGATGCGCCCAATCAGATAAGATCCGATGCGATGGGCGCAATAATTTATTTATCACTATTGCTTACTAATATGCTCAATTTCGCAATGCTACATTCGTTCGATGCTGGGACGTGCAAATCGAACTCCCGGGATGCTGTGAGGTAAAGCAGAAAACATGGGCGACATGAAAAAAGTACGGTGGCAAGGGGGCAATAATAACACGTGAATACCAAAAAATATCGCAAAGAAAATCTAAGTCAGGATGAAAAGCATCGAACACAAGTTCGAAACAACAAACCGTGGGAGGTAATGTTACAGAAATAATCATAATTCCACAATTTGTCGAACATTTGTTGGGAGGCAAGATGTTAAGAGGTGTTTGTTTTTTTGGTTCTAGCTGTTGTTTTCCTCCGTTTTTACGTTCATTTCTCCATTACAACGATTCTGTTAGAGAAAGTGTGCGTCTTTGCGGGCACATCGATCGTGATGGAAAGCGAAGCTAAGCGAAATACGGAAGTGTGAAGCGAATGAGTGTAAAGAATGTATAAGTAAATCCGGGGCGCGTGATGTTTCTCGAGCGAAAGTGATACAATTGCAATCGAAAAATGCCTGAGTCACACGGCTGAGTTGTTCGTTGTTCGGACAAGGAAAGCATGCGAAACCGAACCTGCAAATGAAAACAAGTAACTTTCTGCGTAAGTAAGAAGTAACCGAGAAGTGGAGCAAAGTGGCAAAACATTTTTAGAAGAATTTTACACACAAGGTTTTACACAAGAGTTAAAAACGGAAGCAACGGATTCACCAAAGTTGAAGAAACATATTGAAAGAAAAAGAAAAGATAAAACTAAAGAAAACAGCAAGAGCAGTGCGTACGCCAGAGAAATCGAGGGAAATGTAACCTATATCGGTAAAGCTAAACGGGGAAAGAAATGAACCCACAAAGCGATAACACTGCACCCGATATGGGTCATGGGTCTGCAGCTTCTTTTCCTCTTTGAATATTCAATAACTCACTCAATTTCTCCTTCCAACTCGATGCTGCGATGAAGGGGGAGACCGATGGTGTTAGATTTATTTCACGTTCAAGTTCTCTTTCATTTTTTGTTTTTGGTTTTGTTTTTCGTTGATTGGGTTGATGTTCTCGTATTGTGTTTGATGCGTTCGTTGTAGGAAGAAAAAAGCCTACATTTTGTATTGTTTTGCTATTTTGTTCTTATGATAGAAGTGCGTTCGTTGCGTGCATAATGTTCGTATGCTTAAAATGCTTACTTTGTTTGTGCGTTTTTTCTCTAAGTTTAGCTTAACAACTTTTCACATCACGCAATCGTAGTCCTACTGTATTGACATTATTTATTGAGCGGAACAATGAAACCAGTTTCATCGAAGAAACGCTCTCGAATGTTATAGTTGTTCTCTAGCCTATTCAGTCTTTAGGTGTATGAGTTCCTCAATAGTGAAAGCTTACTTTACATGAAAACAGCACGCGCTTTAGTTAATTTATCTTATTTTGAATTGTATGAGTGAAGAGAATGTAGACGGAAAATAACAAATCAAAATTATGTTCAATGTGTTTGATAGTATCAACTATTTCTATACATTTTTTGGTTAGTGCTCTTCCTTTAAACGCTAAATCGGAAAGCATCGTATCGTGAGCAAAGCAATGTAAAAGTATAGGAAATCAGGAAGGAAAACAAATGAAACCAAACAAGAATGTATTGAAAAGAATATATTTTTCCTGCGTTTTTTTTTTTATTTATGTTTCGTTTCTAATGTTTAGCTTCCTATATTGTTTTCGGTGCGCTTAATTTCTCGTTTTCTTTTAGTGGTGGATAGTTTAAGAGTCACGCGGCGACCTGCAACCCGCACCATCCTACAAAAACCACCTTCATCCCGCGCCCCTTATCGTTCCGCTTAGGAAGCGAACGCAAACTTATTGGGACCATTGCCAGTCGTAGCTGAAGCCGTACCTAGCGTTCGCGATGTTCGAATAATGGTAGATATTTTTGACTTCGTTTCATCTATATAAATCCCTGTTTGTACGACATCCCACACGTTGCTCCTCTAGAGGTCAAAACGCTAGTGCCGTTCTATAAAATTGCAGACTACTTTCCACAAATCCGCCCAAAATAAAACAAAAAACTGCGCAACGTAGTTTTGTATCTATACAAAGCATGACAAGCTGTACCGCATTCGGATGGTACACGATTGTACTATGATCGCTAATGTACGACTCGGTAGGAGCGGAAAATATAGTGCAGGATGACGTTAAATTTCTCTTTCTTTTTCGTTTTAGTTACCACATACTCCTTTCTACGCCCTTTTGTTTCCGTAGTTTCAACGCGTTATGAAGAGCTGCTGAAAAAGGGCAGATATTGAAACCCAAACAACACACAAAAGAGTGCTACAAACAATTTCAACCAAAACTTATCCACTACGAGAACCACCGGAACCACGTGTGGTGTTAGTACACTATCCGATACGACGATCTGCTCAATGGAGGAGGCAATGAGTAAACAATTTGAGGTTGTGCTAGTCGATACGATCCGAGTAGCGCAGGGAGTAACGCGCAAGAAGACGCCGGGCGAACCGGTATACCGGACAAACAAAAAGGAAAACACCAAAGATCTCGTTCCCATCGCTTTGGGGGAGCTTTAGCGAAGAACGGTGCAATAAGAAATAAATCACACGAGCAACCGCGAGACTCGGGCGGAATGAAGACAAGCGTCATACAAAGCACACGATCAGTGGACAGAGACCCGAACCTGAACATCACACCGATAATGATCTAGGACCTAGAAGCAAGAGTGGATCATAAAGCATGGAGTCTAGGATATTTATATATCTATACACCTATAATAGTGAAGCAAAAACAAAAGAATACACTTTGTGAAGCGCATGTACACTCGGCGGTAGCACACGGGAAGTAAGTAATTATATTTATAATTCTCATCCACCGCGGGAAGAGTAAGAAAATTATTGGGGGATTATAATAGGTGGCGAATGCCAACGGCAAGAACGCACAACGACCCGCAAACATCAATGGAAGGACTAACTCTAACTACCGCTAAACTAATGCTACCCGAACCCCCCTCTACTGCGCCTGCCTGGGAAAATCCAGGCCGATCACAATAAAAGCGAGAGAGCAGGGAAAAGAGAAAGGTAATAAATGATCATACTTATTAGTCCAAATAGTAATTATATAATTCAATATTTACATTCTCAGATAGGAAAATTAATGCATAATCGATAAACGAAACACCGTAACGTAGTGTACCGGTGATTGGTGGTTTAGTAAAGAAGCTAGAAGAAGAAGAAGAAGTTAATGAAAACAAGCATACAAGCATACTGTTCTCCAAGAAGTATTGATTGTCCATCTTTATCTCATATTCACTGCAATTCATTTGATGTTGTTTAACGAATCAAAGAAAACAAAAAAACAAATGCTCTATATATATATATATACGTATATAGTTCTATATCGCAGATTTTACCGTACAGTTGAATTTGATGGTTCCACAAGCATAAACAACATCAAGCAAAAGAGGAAGTAGCGGAAAAAAATAATTAAAAAAACCGCATCAGTATTATTGCAACAGCGCCGCTATTTCTGCTTTTGTCCGGAACCGCAAACAGTGTGGAAGAATACAAAACTAATTTAGCACCGATGGCGAGTGGTAAGCGTTTAACGTGCGGGAATTTAGGCGAACGTATGTAGCTGAACATGAATGTTTATATTATTCCAAATATTTCGATTATGTGTCCGCTATTCTTATTATCACACCTCTCTTTGTACTAACTCACGCGTTCGATTTAACGATATCTCTCTATCTTATTTACTTGCGTATAGTTCCCGTTGGAATAACCCGTGTGGAAGAAAAATCATACTACCACAAACGTACATACACGCGAAGCGGGAAGTAAATTATAATACAATAATGCATGTCGCATTGCGTTTGCTCATGTTTCCACCCATAGCGAATGTCGAAACACAGATTAGACATAATTTGGATTTCTTCTGCACGTGTTGTTTACATGATACTTTCCCGTGGAGCATGCAGGAGTAAACAGCAATACAACGTAGGTGTGAGGTGTGACACGAAAGGAAGGCGGCAAACAAAAGAGCTAGAAAACAAACGCAAGATATATAGATAAATCAATAAACTAAAAAAGAGCGGAAAGAGTTTTGCCCCGGGAAGCAAGAGTAAGAGAGAAAGGCTAATCTATTATACATGTTTAGCAAACGTTTTTGCTAGTACCGTATATATTGATCATTAGGGAATGATGAAATGAGTGAAGTACATACACATCCACACAAAACACTGAGAAAAACACGGGCAACCAATCGTTCGGAGGCGGCGTTGGAAAATTGGAAACCCCTAATGTATTGAATCGAAACGATGTCGATAGATAAAAAAAAACATGTGATCCCACCAATGTAAAACCAAGAAGAAACGATGAAAGCAACTGTGTAAGAAGAGCAACAACAAGAACATCAACAAAAACAACACAACAACAAAACTAAGACAAAGAAAGCAAAACAAGCTAACAATCTATAGGAAAGTATTAATGAATGTATAGCGTATAAACGTAAACAAAACAGCATTTTAGAAAAAAGAATGAAAGAGGCAGAAGGAGAGAAAGAAATGGTTATTAATGAAAACGAAAACAAACTCAACTTTAAGCTAGTAACAAAAAAGAAACACACAACAAAACCCCTTCCCAGCGATCCCAGTGAAGCGACTGAATTGAGATTAGAGCGTCAAATACTGATCACACACACGTACACACCCAGACACAGGTACGCTCGAAGCAGTAGCCAATGACATACAGACAGCGACGGACAGAAAGACCGACAAACAGCCAGCTCGGCGGCACAGGTGCAACCACGAAAGCAAAGCCTACTAAACGCCAAAATGATAGCAAAAGTAGCACGCGTCAAACGCGTCGCGTTTCGCAGAGCGTATTTTGGGCGGGCAATAATAATAATAATAATAACAACAACAAAAAATGGACGAAACAGAACTAGTGAAAGCAAACCCCGTAATAAAAGAAAAATAAAGAAAAGATAATGAACAAAAATGTTAACATTTTTGATATTAACTTGTAAGCGACCGTGTTAGCCCGAAGGAGTGGAAAAGGCCAGGGAGAGAAAGAGAAAAAAGCATACCAAAAGGCATAACACTTTACCCCTTTACACGCTGGAAGAAAACGGTGCGAGAAAACAAAAGAGTCAAATGTAGAAAATAAAAAACGAAAAAAAAAAACAGATATAATACAATTACGTGTAATAGGTGTAAGGAAAATTGAGAGATTTTTAACGAAACACACACAAACAAAAACAAAAACAAAATTAGGAAAATAACACCCAATCGAAATCATCCTGAAAGGATACCAATTGATAGAGAATGAATAAAAACGAAATGCGGGAAGTGTGAGTGTGTGTGTATTAGGCCAATTTAAACAAACACAAGCACGACCGATCGTGGTCGGCGTGGGCTGTTGTTTTGTACGCCAAAGTCCGCCACGGCGTGCGCAAAAAGGGACAGCAAGAAAAGGAGGAAGAAAAAAACAAACAAAAAAACAGAGAAACAAAAAAACTTTAGACAAATCGATCGAGCCGTGGGCTACAATGGATTAAAATTGTTAAAGCAACTACTGGAGCAGCATTATTGCCTATTATGTCATTACACTTTCCAAGTTTAGTCATTTTTGGTGTGTAGAACGAATTATGAATATTGAATACCTAGTTACCAAACGATGCAGATGCGCAGAGGGAAGGCACACATACCACTCAAGTAAACCTTAAGGCGAAAGCGATGCAAAGCAGGGCAAACAAGAAAAATATCGAGTACTACTAACTTTACATCTGATTACCTTTGTACTTCTGCACCATCTCTCTGTGTCAATGTTTTTTGCATCCGTTCAGTGTTTTTCGCGTTAGTTTGCGGTTAGTCTTCCCGTCGCTCGATTCCAGATAGAGTGAAGCTAGTGTAGCGAGAACGTCCGGAACACGTGGACGGGTTCTGTAGCTAACGAAAAATCTATCCTACGGGCCTACATCTTCCGAATGTTGGTTGGTGAAGAAACGTCAGTCTGACAGTAGCATCAGGAAAACAAGCAATAGAACGTTTCCACGTGGACGAACCATGGTTATCATTTGCGAGCAGCCATTACATCACGGATGGCGATGCTGTAACATCGATTCGACATCCCAGTTTTGATAAAAAAAAAAAAAAAACATAATGAGAGCAAGAGAGCGAAACAAACGAACCGTGTAAACTTGTCGTTACAAAACAATCCCAACAGTAAGCAATAACAATATCACACAAAGGAAGCAACACGCGAAGCAAGACGCTGGCGCCCAGATGTGGCCCGATATACGATGGTGGTGTAAGCATTTTAATCTAATCATTACCGAATTCGAAGCGGATATAAGTAAGTGTACGTGTTCAGTAAAAAGTAACACCGTTTACTAATCTAGTCAAAACCGCAGATGTAGTTAAAGTCAAACAGAACAAATCTAGTTTTTATCCCCTTCCCCTTCACTCTCTGGAGCGCCGGAAGCATAAAAGAACACATTGATTTAATCGCACACGTATCGCAAGGAATGTATTTGTTTGGGTTCATGGAAAATCTACCAACCAGCAACAAAGAACAACAAAGAAACAACAAAAAACCAACTAGCTTTAGTTTATAATCACTTAGCCGTAAGACATATCGTAACGTATTAAATTCTCGTATTATTGTCCCTGTTTATCGAAAAAAAAACTCGAAAATAATTGCAGCATATTGATGTCTGGCTAAAAAAACTGTCTTCTACATTATCACGTTAAAACAAAACTGAACACACACTCACAGAGAGAGAGGAAAACATATTTAAAAAATCAAGGCGAAGGTGGCAACGAAGGTGCAAACAAGAGAGCAAAACAATTTCACACACACACACACGCGCGGTACGAGAAGATGACAGAACCAAACAATATAAGAAACAACGACAAAGAAACATAACAATAACACGGAACCTTTATACTGCGGGACGGATCTTCAATGCCAGAAACGGCGGTCGTTTGATCAAACCAAATTCAACCAAACTAAGTCTCACTCTCTCTCTATCTCTCTGTTGGACACACACGTACACAAAGATTCCATTGCAGATGGTTCACCAAACCACACTCACACACCATACACTTTATTGAACTTAAATAAAGAGCAGGAAAAAACAAGGAAACAAGAGCTATCGATTGTTTTATTTTCACTGGGGGTGTTAAAGAGAAGATGGAAAGAAAGCTATTTCATTGTTAGGCAAGAAACATGGGTGTAATTGATAAAAATGAAAGAAAACATGTCAGTGTGCTATTTAAGAGTGAATATAACATATGTTTAGTTAATAGTAATAAAAATAATAGAAATAAAAGAATCTCAACTTCAACAACTGCCAATCAATTGCCTCCACATGTTCTATGGACTGGACTTTCTGAATCTTAGTGCATCCTTCGAAGCCTTACGAAGCTATCAAGCCATCATGTTTTTTGTCGATGATTCTCTAATCTAAAATAAAACTGTTGGGGAGGTAGATTCAACCTGTTTTTTTTATTTAAGTTCACCATTTGTTTCATCTGTTCGATGGCCTACTATGTGTCTGTATTGACGATGGAAAAATAGATTTGTTGTACACATGGTGGTACGGTGTCATTTTTTACATATTCAACCAATCGGCGTTCAAATCAAATCGTAATATTACAGGGTTTCGAGTCATATAACGGAGCAATGCAATCAGTAGAGAGAATGTGTCAACAGGTTAAGAGAATGGTGCAGCCATGTAGTGGCTTTAACATTCTCTTAACCGGTTGATACATTCTCTCTACTGATTGCATTGTTCCCTTATATGACTCGAAACCCTGTAATATAATTTAAATAATTTTGATATTGATAAAATAATCTGCAATATTTTACTTGAAATAACCATACACAACCAAATATTCTATTCTCCTCTATTGATTCTAAAATATAGAATTCTATTGATTCTATTCTAAATATTCTAGAATCTAATAGCTTTTAAGTATTAGAGAATTAAACTTTATGTACGATTCCAGCTTAGTGCTTGATGAATGTATGAAATTGTTGCTAGAAAATAAGAAAAAGGATTGAAATTTACTAAAAAGGAAGATTAAGCAATTGTTTTACCATTTTGTACTAAACGATAAAAACACAGTTTTTTTTTAACAATAAATAGCTTAAATTCTGGTAAATATCAGTCTTGACAATACCCTAACCTGAATCAATAACGAAATGCCCCCAGCCAAGCATAACAACGTGTATGGCTTCAGGCCCCCAAACTATCAGACCAGGGACATCGATTGATCGTTTTCACGTAACTTTCTCACCACTGCTGTTTATTTATAGCGCCTTTTTTCATCCACTAGGTTCCCCGCGGTAATCGATGGGCCGAAGTAAACAGTGTCCTCAACGGTAGCCACAAAAAAAGGAATACAAAAGCAGTTCTCACTAGCGGTTGGTGCTTACATCGTGCTGGTGCTCGTGAGGGGCTGGCCGTGGGTGAAATCATACAAGTTTCTCATTTTTCCCATAACTTAATTCAATTACATGAAAAGCCCATCGCCAACGGGAAGGAAGCATCGAAATAGTTTATGCTGCACAGTATGGGAACTTCAGCGAGAGAGAAAGAGAGAGAGAAAGAGAGAGAGAGAGAGAGAGAGAGAGAGAGAGAGAGAGAGCGAGAGAAAGAATGAAGGCAGAATGGGTCATTTTTTCCAAAACAAACCACCACCGGTCCATGCAAATAGCCGTTTGCACTTAGTGTGCACGGTGTACTTTGGCACATTTTTGCAGCTAATTCAATAGAGAAAATCGAATTTCCGGCTTCCTCCCACCGTGGTTGTCGGTTCAGCGTTTCAGTGCACATGTTCTTCGTTGCGGGAAGTGTGGCCGCAAATAAAGATGTGCCACAATGTAAAAATCGGCCTTGTTGAAGCTGCAGAACACAGCCACTGCACATTGTCTGTGGTCGAATAATGAACAGCAGCAGCTTTGATCGTTTTATTAAACTGATTGAAGTTTTCCATTGCTCCCGGCAACTCGGCAAGGATGTAAAATTGATACATTAAGCGGTGGAGAAGAGATATAAGAAATGAGAAAAAATGTCTAACACATCAATGCTGCATGAGCGCATAGGTGTTGAGCATGAGAAAACAGCATCAGACAAACTCATGCGATGCTGCCCGCCTGATACTGGTGGAGAACTCGTTTCAAATTCGTTCGAAATCCTTTGCAAATGCACAATCCCTACGAGAAGTTTTTTGTTTAGAATAAGAAGCACAGTTGGTTTTTATTTCAGTTGCATAAAACACTTTATTACTCATATTATTCATCTTAGTTAATTTTCAAATTAAATAGTAACATTCCGTTCAAAATGTTCATTTCGAATGCAATGATGTGTTACCAATGCGTTTTAGCTCGCAAAGCAGTTAATGAATCGGTTATTAGAAACTTACTTATTGCTTAAAAATATTTGTTTGTATTTAAAAAAAACATAAAGACATTGAAAAGTCAGTTCTCTGTGATGCAAAAGTCAGTTTTCACTTGCTGTATGAATGGTTTTAGAGTAATGGAAACGTTTCAGTTTTATCAACACGAATTATCTTTAAACCACATTAAAGCTATTTCGTAACAGAATTAGAGAGCAATGGATAGTTTGATTAAACAAATTCACACAGAAAAACTTTGATTCATTTTCAAATTATTGTTTGTAATATAAAAAATATTTATATAATTTTAAATTTTGTTTATATTTATTCTATAATTTTGTTATTTATTTATTCTTGTTTGTTTTATTTATTCAGTTATAATTTCAATCTGTGAATCGAGTGAAGTAAAAGTAGCATCTTTCAAACTGAAATACTATAGTCGATAAATACCTAACATCAACTTGTTTAGCAATGATCAGCTACACAAAAAACACTCTTTCAATCTGGTTCTCCGGTAGATGCGCTCCATGACATGTTCCTCACCAGAACCGGTCAGAGTGAGATATGGGATTCGAGCATATATTAGAATCTTCTGCTTAGACCGTACCAGGCGCACATGCTCTAACGCAGCAAAAGGGAATCCTCCGAAGTGAACGTAACACACTCCATCTTTTTCTTTTGCACCACGTGTGTAGGTTTGAATGTCCTTCGCGTATGCACGGTCCTCTTTGTGAACGCTCACACATGTGTGTGTCTGAACGTAGTCGGTGGTGGAAAGAAAAAACAGAAACGAGCTAGACACGGACCCGAAGCGTTCGTCGGTCTCGGACTTTGGACTTGGTTCGGGTTCGAGTAAAGCAAAGAACCAGCCAGGCGGAGGAAGCCAAATGACTGCTGGAGGACTTGTGTGTCTCCCGAGAGTCCGCTCGAAACGGCTTCACTGGGGAGCACATACTGTATGCGCTTTTGCGTGATGCAACTCCCGAGGGTTTCGTTGGGGTTGTGTGTCAACCAAATCCTCCTGTTGTGGGAATGAAAAACCCAAAGAAATTGTTTTATGACGATCTTTTAATTTATAAATTACATAACTAAGATAGAAGTCAGTAACAATTTTATGAAATTTTCGATTAGTATGTAAAGTAATCATTTCATAGATTCACGTTGACTACATATTGACCAGATTTGTTGGTAATTATGGCTCACTGGATTCACAAAAAAAATTTTGATGCAAAAAACAAGCTACAGCAAGGATGCATGAAAGGAAAATATAATTGAAAGGATATTTGCAGCATTCAAGTACATTTAAAAATATCTGTTAAACTAGTTATTTAGTTGCAGTTCTTTCAAATGTATCAAATTTCGTTATTTTTCCCAAAACCAATTCTATTGAGCTACTGTGAGAAAAATTAACATTAGCAATTAAGAAAAAGTAGCATTCGTCAAGAAGCACTTTAAGGATTTTGTAACGATTGTCACTAATTCGTGCCAAAGTTATTTAAATGTAATTTTTCTAACCATCTTCCTAATTATAATCGAAAAACAAAAAATACGCTTTAAAAGTGCGTGTCGGAAAAAAAACGACGCAGTAGGCGCTGACAAACTTTACGCAATTGGAACAGAATATGATAACAAATAAAACGAAAAAATTACCACCACAGGAACAATATTACTTAACAAAGATTTCACTACATTAACCTACATTTTATTTGCAAACTGTAATTAATTAATGTAATGTTATTCATAACGATAGCTTATTTGCAAACGTAATTCCAGAATAAAAGTATTACTATGAATATCAATTAATTCCAGTCCAGTATAATAAGATGCATTTCAACATAATTTGTTCTATCTTTTTTTTGTTGCCCACAAACAACCTGTAGGCTGTCCGTACTAGGTTCGCATAACCTCAACTTTCCACTTGTTCCATCCTAAAACTGGGTTTCTCCTTCAGTGTGGAGCTTGCAAGATAAGTCTACCGCGTGTCGTTCTTGTCTCGCTCAATCAACGCTCCGTTATCATTGTCTGTATTGGCTGATGCTCCACGTTCTCCCTCTCTTTCGCTCTTGCTTTCTCTCTTTCTCTCCGTCTCTTGTATTATTACTAGCCAACGACCTGCACGTGCTCCATCGTTTACGTTCAAAAAGCGGAAAGTGTCAGTCGTCCGAAAGCCTCCCGATCCCGTCCGTGACGCTCCATACCGACACCAAGCTGTCCGATCAACAGTCGATGCCTTTGTTAGCACCGTATCGGTACAGGGCACGCCGTGGGAGCGAGTGCGACAGCGACAGCTTTGACTCACCTGGAAACCGCGATAAAGTGAGCCTAAGGTGGTCAACCAGCAAACATTCGTATACTGTAACCCGTCGCGATAGGTACGGCGACAGAAGAATACGGGCACGGATTTCAAACAGTCGATGGTTGGCTGTGAGACAAACTGATAGTTTTCTTTACTTTACTCGGCAAGTTTTGGGTTCCACGATAACACAGTGTGGAAGCAGAAGGAGCAGACAGGTGGAATCACGGAAGGAAAGTCTAACAGTGCGATAAGGAACGCGGCAAAGGCGAGATAAAAGAGTGCTTCAGTGTTGCAATCTCAACCAAGGTGTGTGTGTGTGTGTTTAATGGGGCTAAGGAGTGTTTGAAGCAATATTAAAAAGCAAATGCGTCACAAATTAGTTCATTTTTGCGATAGGAAAAGTGTTTTAATTGTTTTTTTTTTTTTGCTGCACAAAACAAACACCGGTTCGATCTGTCATTTTGATAAACAAACGATCTTTCCTTGAGAAATATTGTGTCACAGAAAACAAACAGACCACAAACTCATCATAAAAGTTTCCCATGAAATCAGATCGCTTACCACATTTGTAATGAACAAAAATAGCATCGTTTAGAACTGATTTCCGCTGGATAAAGGTGAACGATCATGTGCATGCTGGTGGCCCCTTCGGTGTGTGCCAAAAGATAGTGCCACCGAAACGTTTTTTTTTTACCGATCGAGCCGATCTTCATGTGATCTGGTTTGTCGTTTCGTCGTGACACCCCTCGTCTTCGATCCACAAATTAACCTTTCCGCTCCGCACGATTAGCCCATTACCTAATTGACTGTCATCCGTCACGTCCGTCAGGCGTCTTCCGCCATGCTCTCGCTCTTTTTAACACCGGCACGCAAATGAAGATCGAGCACGATCGTGTAAACAGCGGTCGAAACCACCACTACAGCGTAGTGGACTGTAGTGAACTCGTGAGCAAACAAACCGAGCGATGAGAAGACAGTGAGTTTTCGGTGCGTGAGTGAGTGAGGGAGTTAGTGAGGAACTGCACCGTGCGCCGTCTTCTCGCGTTGCATTTGTGCAGCATGCAACCGCTTGCACACACTTACATCGAACGCTTCTCTCGCCGCTTTGCCGGATGGAAGCTAATTGTTTTCATTTTCGTATTGCTTTTACCTTGACACGATCAGTTTTGCGACGCACGCGATGCCGCAAAACGCGGGGTAAGATCGTGTTACCGCTGCCTGTGGTTCTCGGCTGGCGTTCGATTCGGGCTAGAGTGGTTGATGTGGACTTATGGTGATAAATAATCTCCGGTTGCAGGTCTGTAGTTAGATATTTGTATTGAACGAAGCACGAGTGTTTTGCTTACAAGACTAGAAACAGTAGCGTTTTAAGCCGAGTTAAATATGTTGTAAATATCTGATGAAAAGCATTACACAAATAATCAAACTTTTTATAGTTGATTTTGATACTCATCAGAGTCAAAAGAGTCTTTTTCGCTTATGCAAATATTAAGAACTTTAATAACATCAATGAGCAAAACAGCAAAAAGTACAATAGATGGAAAAATTATCTAAAAAAATATTTGTGTTATCTGTAGTTTGGAATCTCTAGTTGATGTTTGCAATCATGTTTGAAGTGAACACGAATGAAATCAAGTTTTTATTTTGTTTCGTAAAACTTTACTACAGGAATTATTAAATTAAGCAAGATAAAATGAATGGGTCTATTATGTATGTACGTCTTACTATTATTAACGCTATCGATACTTAAGATACACGTTACAAGTGATGAGAGGTATGATTTACGTTAGAGCTGATCAATAATTACTTATAATAAATCTAGATTCATTTGAAAAGATGAATTTTTTTATATATTTTCGAACTTACGTTAACAGTTGGGCATTCTAAAAGTATTAAGAAAAATTTCCAATGAACCATGACTGTGAGTTCATGTTAAGAGCAGGAATATATTTAATGTTTTTAGAGAAAACTGTTATAAATTTTAAACGGATTTCTCATTTTTATCCATATTCTGATGTGATATCGTATATTTTAAAACTTTAAAATGCAATTTTCAGTTTAGAAATAGGTTCATGCAAGAAAATGTTATTAAAAGCATAAAGATGTCAATAGTGAATTATACAATCCATCCATTATAAGTCCTTCACAAATAAATAATGTGATATGATTTCATTAAACATAATGCATTTATTATTGATAATAAATAACTGCAAGTTCAAATTCAAACTCAACTTTTTGCCAGCCCGTCGATAAAATTCGATCAAAAATCTTCCGGAGCATTTCAGTGGGCACATTTAATCGATTCCCTGTTGCGCATGTCTTCTCTAGCCAAAAAAGCGGGGAAAAGCTTCACCAAGGGTGTGTGCACCGAAAATCACAAAGGGCACTGCTCGTGTATGCGTGCGGTAGCGGAGTGAGACATGATTGCAGGCTAGCGCTGGCTATAACCACTGTCAAAAATTTTATCGCCCCGATTAGGCAACGCTTGCTTCGAAATCGAGGGAGGCGAGGCATGCGCATTTGCAAATGCCAGCGTTTCGCTTGTCTCCCGACTTGGAATGATTGGCAAAAGTGTTGGCGCGTTTACACTATGTTTGCTTGGAAATTGTGAATCTACCAGTTATATGCGATTTTTCACGTCCCTCAAATTGAATTCACACTTATTGTTTGGATTAGAGTAATTTAAAAATGAAAACAAATTAACGTTCCAATATTCACAAATGATCTGTTAAATTATCCCCTTCAACGGGAATGCATAATTTTGGACGGGTGGCGTTCTGGGAATCCGATTTCGCCCTACCGATTCATCGATGAAGATAGTGAAAATTTACCCCTCCCGACCGACCGGGGGAGACGATTCATGCACACGCATACACTAATAAGACGCTTCTCTTCATCTCTCACCGATGCGTCGATGCTTTCCAGGCCCGACGATGGATCCCAGTATTCTAGCAACCATGGACCGTGACGCACTGAAAAAGCAGATCGAAAACATGAAGTACCAGGCCTCGATGGAGCGGTGGCCATTGTCGAAGAGTATCGCAGCGTAAGTACCTACCCACTCCCTTCAAAATCATCGTTTTATTTATTATTTTTTCCTGTCAGTTCGATCATCGCTCAAAAAGTGCTCCTCTTAGTGTTGTTTTTTTAAGCCTCATCTGAAGATTGATAGTTGTATATGGAATATTCGTATTAAGTGACCAATAACGTGGATTGCCGCATTGTTGAAGAGCTGCGCCACAGGAGACGATTCTAGGGACGCTACCCCTTTAGTCGATATTTTCGGGGTGTGTATTGGTTGCAATGAGTCAACCTGTGGTGGCCCCTTTGGTTTGTTTAAAGTGGTTAATAGTGGCAACGAAAGTGATGATGCAAAAAGGTGCGTTTTTCTTTCTACTTCTGAAAGATCCAAAAGTGCAAAAGTGTATGCAAAGAAAAGGGAAATCTTTTCCAATTCCAAATCCGATTTCCTCCTTCCAAGTTCAATCGAGCTGTGCACGGTAATAGATTAATGGGAGCAAATCTAAAATGCTTTAATGAAAACCGGAAAACCCCACCCGAGGCGCTCGTTGAAAGGACGAAAAAGCGAACGTTCGAAGGAAAACGGATGTGGGAAAAAATCGATAAACCCGCACACACGCTTCCGACCACAATCCAATAGCGCGGTCGGCACTGATGGCAGCATTACGATTGTATTGGTGTGCGCGGCAGTTTACTGAACTGGAAATTGACAACCCGATCGACCAGCAGCAGCAGCAGCTGCAGCAGGAAGCGTGTGAAGTTTTCCCATCTACCTTTCCCTTCCTGCCGCGTCCCACACAGTAAATTATTGTTTCGGGTTCGGAAACAATGGCATGGCATTCAAATTGTAAGTGCTACGCCGGTGTAATGGTGTGTGTGTGTTTGTAGTTGTATTAGTGCGCGCACACAGGGTGATATTGACTGAATGCTGCACTACCGCAAACCGGGGTGAGTTTTGAGTGGAAGAGCCCTACTTGCTTCTAGTCAGTAGGCGCGTGAGCACGTTCTTATCGTTACCAACATACACGTTCTCTCTCTCTCTCTCTTTCTCTCACGTTCTCTGTCACGGGTACCATCACCATGACGATGGTGTTCGTGCAAATGCTCCGGCTTGACACGCTCCAATTTTGCATGTGTGTGTGTGTGTAAGTGTTTGGGGTGGAGAGGGAGTAACTATCCCAGTGGGAGGGAAACAGTGCCAAGGTAAAACACGGCAACATTCCCACCGTATCGTTGTGGTGGAGACGCATTATCACCTTAGCGCTTCGGGTAACTGAAACGAAAGATTAGACAACGCTATTCCAGTCGGACACGATAAAAATCGAAGGGTTTCCATCACTTTGGGAGTCCGTCACGCTGCTCCAACTTTGGTTCGGCCTTATCGTTCGGCGTCAATATGAGATGCCTTGGTCTTTCGGGGTTGGTAGTTTTGGGAACGCAGAGTGGTATTAAGGCAAGAATTGTCTGTAATGGATACAGAAAGAAAGTAAAGTTTTGATTTTTTGGTAATTGAAATAGATGAGTTGCAATTACTGCAGCTCGGCTATCGACAGTTTGTTGAATACTTTTTTACATTTTTGTCTGGCTTTTTCAATCGTAAACATGAAGTAGATCATTTATCTTTCATGATAATTTGAGGATCGAGAATCGAAAAATATTTTGCTTAAAAAAATATTATAAAAATTTTATCTAGAATTAACAGATTTTTTACAATACTATTAATCTGTCATGAAAAATGCTTGCTTTAAATATATGAAAATACTTGAATATCATCTCTGATAATATCAATGAAAATATTGAATTTAGAAGATATTATGGATATTAAGGAAGCTAAGATTTAAAGTAATGTAAGACGGAACTAAGTCCTAAAGAAACCAAAAGTTATTTAATATTAACGGCATTTTTTATGAAAAAAATTAAATAAACACATGCCCTTTTATTATTTATGATTTATTTTTTTTAATTTTTTTTTATTTTTTATTATTTATTTATGATAATTAAACCTTAAATGATAATTATTTTAAAATTTTTTTTAAACCAATCGTACCGAATCGTATAAAGCAAAATAGATACATATTTTAAGATTATGGATACTACCACAAATTAATTCCAACGAATAATTTTACACGCATTGATTCTTTGCGTTCAAATATCAGAAACATTTGTTTATTTTGTATTTACAAAACATTAGGCCTTCATTATTAAGAGCAATATATTGCATTACATGAATGCTTGCAATCCTTTACTTACAATCCTTATTCTATTTTCGTTTCGGGCAATTTGATGGCCTTTACACGAGTAGCAACGGGCCAACGGATTGCAACACCCGTGGGCAAACCGATATTTTAGTAGTCGGCAAAAGTCAAAACCTCCCTTGGGAAGTAGATATTTAGTGACCTCATTCACTTTCGTTTCACCGCTGTGGTGAATGTAATGAAATTGTGGAAGCGATGTACAACTGTGGTTCCTGCTGGAAGTATCATCTGAGGGAAAAGCATGAACGAAACAGTAGATTATTAGTTTTCTTGTTCTTCGAAGCTGCCCAGAGTTTTGTTTGCCGTTTAGAGGGAAAATTACGTTCCTACCGATAAATTGTATTTCCATTCCCGTACGGAAAACGCCCCGAACAACGCTCATGACATGAGTGATATCCGCAAAAGTTGTCTAACAACTTCGGCTACCTACCTACGGCTGCCGTACGAGTCACCCATACAGCGAGCTCATTAGTAACGTACCGTGAAGAGCACCACTTACTACGGGTCCTAATGATGTTCGTATACTCAATTTCTTACAACTGCCACACTCGTTGCACGAACCAGCTTCTCTTTTTCGTTCTGCCACCCTACGTACTGGTAGACTAGGAGTTGTCAACAAAAACTAGCATCAACTTCGGCTGGCTCTGCTCGTTCCGCGCTAGGTGGCGCAAAGGACAAGTAAATGACTTCCAAGTACATGGATCAAAATGGAAGGAGATACTAAGCTTTCAGGCACGAACGCATGGTTCGCCATCACGTTTCACCAACGGCGATGGAGCATAGCGAAAGAATGGTACACAAATGAACAAGACATGTACACAATGACATTCTATTGATGCTACTATTTGTGGTTACAAGCAACAATGAGATCTCGCGAACAGGACATGACAGGGTATGATTCGATATCGACCATCTCTGTGCTTAGTGTCTCGCATTCCGCTCTCACCTGCAATCCGTGTCTACAAAAAGGTTAAAGACATCGAACCGTCGCCGACCGCCATTACACCAGTTGTTTGGCATGTTTGAGCATTGACCGACGGTCTAATCAGCGGTTTTTATGCAGCACCTTGAATATCCGGTATCCGGATCCGGAGGCAGTTTGTTTGGATAAGTTTGTTCAGAAAGGTTGTTCGGATAAGTTTGTTCAAATTGTTGTAGAAGGAAGCATCCTTGAAAGGAATGTAATATTCAAATAGACTTTTTTCGTTGAATCTTAACGAAAAAGTTGCAAATTCATAGATATCCATGTAAGTTAAAAGGTTGTTCTCGACTCAACAACAACCGTATGATGATTAATTGTCTTTGGTAAAGAGCAAATAGGATTGGAATCGAACGGCTACGTCGCTAAAATCTCTAGCCGACCAAACAAACATGAATATATTGAAGCGAATTTCAGACAAATCTGTTCACATATGATGTAAAAACAAAGATACAATTACCTAGGTGATCGTGTTTGTCGTGTTAGAGGATTTCATGATTCATTTTTATTACTTTTTCTAAAACGTTATCAGTAGACAGAAGAAAACTGTCAAACATTAACCGCCTTCCAATTGAAAATTTGTCTTTACACTAATAACGAGGCATGGACAAAAATGGCCAAAATAGACGGCATAAATGCTCATGGAAGTCGATTCCACCTCTACCTCTCATGGAAGCCGAGTTAAAGTTCTACCGGAAAGCATCGTCTGATAAATTACAACAAGTAAACCACATGTAGTAAAATTGAAACAATGAATCTATATTTAGTATCTTTCTTATACACCCGCCAAAACTGTTGTGTAAAATATATCGAGCCAGATAGAAGTTAAGAACAATTATAGAACGATTAAGAAACATACTAACCCAATAACATACTAACATACCACTAATAACTACTAACACTTGCATGCAAGCAACACTAACCTTAACACTGTTAAGCGTGCGACGAAAACCGACTAATCCTACGAAAAAGGAAGACCGTTCTGGCTGGCCCCGGGCCACGACCACCGGCAAGACTAAACCTTTCTAAAAACACTAAAGCCCATTTAACACCTTCCACTAACTTACGCCTGCCGAAAGTAAAAGTAAAAAAAAAGATGCAAAAAAACACGCCGAAGCGGACGCGCGTGTCCGAAGACGGTGCTACCCGGGGCGTTCGGCAAGAGAAAGCAAATTGCCAATCCGTTGCATAAACAAATCCTCCTGCTTCAGCCGGTCCCGGGAGTGGCAGCAGCCGACCCATGGCGGTCGGTCGGGGGTGTGTGCGTGATTGAAATTTTAATGAAAAGTAATCACACCCGCGGTACTGAGCGAAATAAACACTCTTTGCTTTACTGAATGCCGTAGCCTGCGAGTGTTAAGCAGCATTGGGTAAGTGTGAGAGGGAGGGGGAGTAGAAACCGAACTCCTGTGCCAGGTAAGTGCCACGGTAGGCCAGAGAGAAAGGATTGTGTACTGAAACTGGAAACGATGGGTGATGATTGGAAAATGGATTCCATTCCTCTCAAGCACGTGACGTTCTTCTTGTGGCTGGTTGGTTGTTCGCAATGAGATCGTCCTTTCAGAAAAGTGGACCGAACGAAACAAACCCCTGTTTAACCGATGTATTTACACCTTGAAAAGAGGCTGTTAGTACATGGGTACCGAACAGAGCGGGCAGAGAGAAAAAAAAAACGACGATATGAATGCAAGTCATCCTTCACAACGTCGGGGCATGGGAACGAGAAAAAAAATGCTATCTGCGTGTGGGCCGGAATGTAGTTGAACCGTATAAATATCATCCTCCCCGAGGCAGGTGAGCCGAGTGACGGTGCGGCCACTAATTGGATTTCAATTAAAAAGCTTTCTCAGCCGGAAGACACGAAGTAGGAAGGACGTAACAGGATTAACGGGTGGTAGGATATCGCTTTCGCCCTTTTATTGGCGATAGCGCATGTGGCCCCGATCGGGCCATTTGTTCAAGTGTAAACGATTGATGAGCATGGCACTGTGGAGGGCAGAAATTGTGTGCAATAGAGTAATTTTTATCTGCCAGAGAGTAATTGCAACTTCATTGAATTCACTTCATTGATAATGATCTGTGAACTATATTTTCGTATTTTGAACACTTTGCTAAAGTTTTATTTCAACAACGAAATAAACTTGGAGTAGCATATTCACAACTCTTTTGTTGGTTTGTATGTTTTTATAAAGGAATTTGTTTAATGATTTTTAAAATAAATAATAAATTTACTTTGAGCTGATAGAAAATCAAATCATAACAAAATTGTAAAATATTGTAACTATTTGACAAACATGGATTCAAATCATTTATACTAGTTTAAAAAAACATGGTTTAAAGCTTTTTATTGATACTGTAAGATGTTTTAATTGAATCGGCTTTAAAATGTATATACTTTCTTCGAAATTCGTAGTATATTAAGAATTTAAGACAAACCGATAACATTTCTAACTTAAAACATCCTACGGTGTAATAATATTGACAAAATTGTTGGAATCAATCAAACATGTTTATGGGATTATTTTTTCCATTTAATTACAAGTGGGGGATAAATTCGTTCTTAAAACATGAACCCACGCTTGATTTTTCAAGCTTAAACTTAAATATCCACATCTTTATACATCCGATGATTTCCGACAGAAAGGGCAGCTCAACAAAAACGTTCCAATAAGTTGCGTAAATTGACAGATCATTCGTCAATCCACTTCTGATCCAGGCATCGGCGGTACATTTGTCACGTAATAAAAATGGAAAGGTGCTCATTGTCACGTAAAGCATTGGGGGAAACCCAATGCTGTGTGAGACGTTTGATCGATCTTAGGCAGGAGAGCAACTGCGTTCTACTAAAATTTGTGCGAACAAAATATAATAACACCAGTAGCATAAACATAATCTTGATTAGTTCCCGGTACCATGGAAATAATAACGGATGAAGGCTTGTTTCTATGCCGTTCTCTTCTTCCTCTCCTCTCCTGATATCTTTGCGTCTCCATCCTCCCCGCGATGGCATTCAGATTCAGTTGCGGAATCATGGCGTGGAAAAATGTATGCCCATAGATGTATAAGAAATTTAATTACAGTTTTCCCAGAATGCTGCCGGATGTGAGCAGCTACGAAATAAGCCGCTTTTCGG
The DNA here is from genome assembly GCA_000473445.2 of Anopheles farauti. NCBI lineage: Eukaryota > Metazoa > Arthropoda > Insecta > Diptera > Culicidae > Anopheles > Anopheles farauti. The sequence goes on along the minus strand of KI915042.1, from coordinate 5,731,022 downwards.
AGTTACTCGGTGATGACGGAGATGGCAATAGCTTGCAAAGGGGACGGGCGGATGTGCCGGTATGCTGGTAGCAGCTGGGTGTACAATCGCTCCCCTTCGTTAAATGGCCATATAAATCATGCTCCGCGACACTGTGACAAGATGTTTGATGTGTCATGATGGTAACACCGATGCTACCAGCGGTTGCCATGCAAATTTCGGTGTTGTTATGTATCCGAATAGCTTTCCATTAATTATTCCTTAGAACTTTCCTTCTGGCATGTGCATTATTCAAAATTGTCACAGGAAGAGCGTAGTTCGATTGGTTGTCCACAAATGGAGCGATCTATTTTCTACCATTCCAACATTAATTGATGGGTTTCAATTTGTTTCTGCTTGATTCTGTCCCTCGCATTCGCAAGAACAAAAAAAAACATCAAGCATCAATTCACATCCTTTTGGATGGCGTAAACCCCAAATCTCTCTGTTATTATGTTCAGTGAAGTGCAAAACACGGGACGCCGGGAACGAACGATACGAAACTGCTGCGAACCTTTGTTGAGCCGATTGGTGCGAAATTTCCCATCCGTTTGGGGAGGGGGGAGGAGGAATCGCGTTAGATGCGGAAAAGGAAATCATCATGGCGATTGAACGAACATTCCGAAAGCAGGTTCGATATTTTTCACGCTGGTTTTGTTCGTTCGAATAAAAACTGTTAGCAAAGAGGGGCATTTTCGCGCATGAATTCACGAACAACTCGTTTATGTACGTTTGGGCGCCATTCATATACACTAAGGCCAACCGTAATGAACCGTGACGAACGGTATGAACAGGTAAAATGCAAGACCATACAAGCTAAACTTTTATAAGGGAGAAATAATTTAAAATCCTCAGCGACAAAACAAGGTGATATATGGATGCTTGTATGGATTAATCTTATAAAGCACATATTTTCATTTATTTCATATTATTTGAATTATATTCGTGATCATTTTGCATGTGCTATACTATGTGCTTATTGTCTTCCAATTTGGCTCGCAAAGTAATCAGTATTCTAAACACGAAGAATTCGTTCCCTGCAAGTAAAATCAATTCTTATAAGATTCAGAAAAATCAATCTATTCTCTGAAACATTCTATACCGTGTTAATATTTTCAACCAGCGAAGTAAAGCTTTAACGCTTGGAATATGCTCCTAGAGCCTTGTATGTAGTAAATATCAAAATTTTATGCAATAAAATTGATAACGAAATGCAAGAAAACCAGATAAATCAACCAGATAAATAATCTTCATACTTTCCTCGTGAAATGTTTTTCGTTTGGCCTTTTCACAAGCTATCCTTCTTTCTGATGGGCTTCGAAAATTAACTTTTGCGATGATATAGGATTGAAGCAGGTGCTTAAAAATATTGAAACTTTATAATGAAACCAAAAACTCTTCTTCGTATGCCGAAATTAATCTCGTGCGAAGTTGTGCATGAGTGTTTAGTAAGACAATATGTGGTTAAGGTTACTAATGCCGATTTTATAATATACAGTGCAGTTTATTCACAATATTTCGTCTCACAGTGTTTCTACACAAAATCAAATTTGTACACAAAATCGATTTTTAATATATTCGTAGGCATCATACCCAAAACGTCTCATCTCTCTCCTGTTGAACATATTTTATATACTTTACAATCAAAGTTTTTATCAGCTCTTACCAAGCTAACGAATTGTTTCTTGACGCCGACACTGAACCGTTGTGAAATTGTGAAATAAGATGCTTTCCCTTTTCCACTATTCTTTCCAATCATTGCCATGACAAATGTATGGCTTCGTCACCTACAAAAGCTGTTGTTTGCCGGCGATGCGATGAATGGGTACATGAACTGAAAGGAATGTTTTTTCTTCATTCTTTCTTCTGTTTCTTTCTTTTTTTTTCTTTGCTCGATATTCAATCAGCAAAAATGTGCGAAAATTGAAGCAAAACCGCGAACCTGCGCCTAGCAGGTGAAAAGAAAACCACCGACGGGCATTCGAAGTACATTTATGTTCGCTCCTCCATACATGAGAGCACGCGAAATACAGCCCTTCGTTGATCCACGTTGTCACGTATAGCCCCTAACCGCACTCCTCGTGGCAGGCGCCTTTTTTCGAACCGTTTCTAGACACTTTCGAATAAAACCCACGAATCGAATGCCCGAACGAATGAATCACCAACGTTTCCGTCACATGCGAGAATTAGAGTGAGTGGGTCGGATGAGGGTAATTTTTTTGCCGTCGGTTCGAGGCTTGCGTGCTCCACATGATGGCGGCGTGTGGTTTATTATTTTTCCGCTTCCCCGCTGCTCGAGGACCCTACTCAACGCCGATGCTGTCATTCGCTCCAGCGGACTCGTATCGAATCTGGCATTTGATGATTATGGCCGACGATGATGAAGATGAAGTCGGAGAGGCGAGGGGAGAAGAGAATTTGGCAAAAAATGGTTAGCTATAAAAATGAGAAATTGTTGGTAGCTTCGAAACGGAAAGACGTTCGGTATCGAAAGTCGGCGTCTCCATCGAGTTAATTTCATTTGGTGCTGCTTTGTTGCTGACGTTATGCTCGTTCACGGTCACAAATGAGCTATTATATGAGAGCGACTTGTTTTGCTTTGAAGGTATCATCGTTTAAAAATATCTAGTAGCAACACTGCTAAAATTTGCCTACATTTGAATGCTGAAAAAATTTAAAAAAAAAACAGCATTCCTTTTGTTCTCATCGTTCTCGTCATTTCGCAAGACGTAAGGTAGCATCCCTTTTCAAACGTAACTTGTTCGGACAGGTTGCCTTTTTGTGGGTATCTGATGCGGATGTCTAAAAGAGGCAACCAAATTCAAGGTACCAAGCAGTTAAACCTCATTTACATTTTTCCATCAACGTATTTTTTATATCTGCTCGTGTAAAAAGGGAGGGAAAAAGCTACCCATCAGTACCAGTGTGGATTAAAAATACATTAAGGCTCGTTCGTGCTCGACGCGATCTAAGTCAAGGTGTTCAATATTTAATTCGCACTCGAAAGGCTACCATTCGTAGTCATGCCTTTTCCAACTTTCATTTACATATTATATTTATGTACAACGGCAAAAAAAATCATGTGCTGACAGAAAATGGAAGAAAACATTGTTTTCAAATACTTTGTTTTAGTGTATTTGAATATATTGTGTGATCTCTGCGACGTATCTCCTAAAATATTGATTTGCAAGTTAAGTTAAGCTACTGTTTTGGCTAAAATGTCGAAACATAATGTGAGATAAAATGCTGCAATATCTCCACACTGCTACACATTTTCCCTTTCATCCGGGGAAGGATCTAATCGCCTGCATTGGAATGTTGGGAAGAAACATACCTCGCAGAAAAGGATTAGCAGCTGGTTAGCAACCGATCCGCTTTGGGTTAAAAGTAAGTAAGCAATAAAACCGTCCTTCCGCTAACTAGCTCGAGGCTCGTTTGGTTCCTTTTTGACGGCAACGGATGCGGTAAAAAGCGTTGATCAAAGTGAAGCGATTCTGCAACTGTGGCAAATATTTTCGATCCTTTTCTGGAGGGAGGAAGAACGTTGGGGTGAAAGGGGCGAACGAATGCAAGTTATGAAATACTTTACATGTTCTGCCGGGATGGGCATGATGGGATTTATCCGCGAGGAAAATATTAGGAACTGTGTAGGAGGTACAAATTCATGCCCCAGGCGTTCAAATTTGCTGTAAAGAAAATGTACCGCATCGTCTGATTTTATTTTCCATTTGTGGTTTATGGCCTGTTCTGTTAAAATGATTACAGAAAAATGCGAACGAGACAACATAAGAGATCGAAACAGAGCTTGAAACATATTCTTTATATTTTTGAAACCTACAAACCTTGTTAGAAATACTTCTAACAAATACATTTTTCAGATTTTTATGTAATATGTCTGTAATACATTTTACAAATTTTGGCATAGTTTCATATAAAGAACTGTCGGCTACTGTTTTTTAAATAAATATGAAGTTGTTTCATGTTTATTGCTTGAAATATCGAAGAAAAATATTTACGTTACAGGTATATTTAAATGTTATGATTTGTTTCATGAATTATTGCATACACAGTAGGATTAATATTCATTCATCTGAAACATTATGCATTTTCAATTTGTTGTCCATTTTTATTTCGTTTGATTTTTAATTTTTATTTCGAGTGCACTCATAAGTGAATTATTGTTTTCTCCATTTCGTCTTCTTCCGTTTCGTTCCACAATAACGGCCTTCCTACTAACAACAAACCTATCCTTTATCTTTCAGCATGCGAGAATACGTGGAGGAAAACGAAAAGAACGATCCACTAATTCACGCACCGGACAAGAAGAATAATCCTTGGGCCGAGAAGGGCAAATGTGTCATCATGTAAATAGCGTCCTATCTTCTACCAATACTTCTTCTACTACTACTACCACTACCACTACTACTAGTACCACTACCACCATCACTACTACTACTAGAACTACTTCTACAACCAAGTCAAACCACTGTTTTGCTACGACTTTCTACCATTGGAGGCAGAGTGTGTGTTTGTGTGTTTGTGTGCGAGACAAAGTACCACTTTTTGAACCGATCCGTTCTGTGCTTCTATAAACGAGACATAATTCACTGCCTACTGCCGACGGTCGTACTGACTCTGCTTTCCTCTGCCCATCATCCTCTACTGCTCGTAGTAAGACAGATGTTTAAAACGTTTTTGCAAAATTGTGTGCGCTTGCCCGAGTGCAGCACACGTGAAAGAATCTCTCAGGATACTAGCAAGCAATTCCGGAATCAAACCGTAAACAACAATGGAATCAATGCGAAGAAATGCGAATATCAATCAAAAACCAACAGTTTATTCTAGATGCTTCGGTTACAGAAAGCAATCGAGTCTATGATCGCTTTCTTTGGAAAAAAAAACTAAATTCACTTTAATTTTGTAAATTATACAAACTGATTCAAAAGAAATCTGGGCAATTAGGAGGAACAGCTAAAGGAGGAAAAACCGGCAGTAGAATGCGTAGATGCGCCACCAGTTTGCTTCGAAATCTCATTGCGATCTGTCCATTTTAGCTTTAAGTTCCGGTATCCGGATCCGGTGTTTTGCAATGCGTTTTTTGTTTTATTTGTTCGTTATCGGTCGTTACAAAGCATCTCAAGCAAGCGTTCGTTTGTGTTCATACCGAAGCCGCCGCAGCAGAAGCAAACAGAATGCCAACAAGAAAGCCACACCACAGTTGGTAATATCCGGCGAGTGAAAAAGCGCGTGCAAAAACAAACCTGTGCTAAAACGTGTGCTAAAAATTATGCAACAACAAAAGAAAAACCAAACGAAACGAAAATTAAAGAGAAAAATTAGCCGCACGCACGGCTAGTTGCAAAAACCAATCGACCAAAGCAGAACAGATTGAACTAAATATTGCTGTTATCAGTTTCATTGTGCATACTTTCGTCTTGTTTGTTTTATGTTTCCTTTCTTTTTCTCCTATCTTCTACTGCATAGCGGCGTTGGGTTGATGGGAGGGATGTTTACATCGTTCATTGCACGTATATATATATACATAATCCACACCCGTCTACTCTGTACATATAGCTAGCGGGGCATGTTGATTAAAGTCAACGTCGCATGGGGCACGTTTAGCAAAACATTGGGGACGGAAGGATTAAAAAAAAAACATTAAAACATTCTGATTTCCGTGTCGTGTTGCTCGTCCCGACACTGCGTTTCGAGTTTGCTGTGTGTTTGTATGTGTGTTTCTGTCTTTGCTTTTTTTTCAGTACGTGTCCTGCAATAAGTCGTACACATGCATGACCAACAGTGTGTATCGTCGTGTTTAGATCACCGTGTTTTCGTTTACTTTCGCGTGTCTTTGTTTGCTTTCGTTGCTCTGTTTCGTTGTCCATCGTTTTCGTCTGTTTGGAGGTTGCGTTTGTTATTGGCTTTTGTTTTTCTTGTTCGTTTGTTTTCCGATGTGTTTTTTGAGTACTTCCTTCACAAATGTCCTGTTCTTTACTGATGTTTGTTTTAATGTAACTATTTTATATTTATTTTTATCAGCTTTCATGTTGAGTTTGTTTTTCATAAGTTTATGTGCGCAAATGTACGTTTAACGATATGCAGTGTAGGACCAAATAGTATAGCCATAAAAGAATTCTAATTGTATTCAACACAGCTGTGAATGATGTCCAAGTTATTAGTTAAAGTTTAAGAATTAGTGTAAGAAAACATGAGTATAAATGTAGCTTGTTGAAATATTTTTGAGAAGTACATAAATTAGCGGGAAAAGTTAATTAGTAACAATTTTGTCATATGTGTGTTCGATTATATTGTGCAATTTAACAAACATTGCTATAACATTTATCTGGTATATGGTACCGGTTTAAAATTATAACTAAAATGGCTATTGTTTTGTCCTACATGTATATATTTGATTAAGAGTAATTGAATTCATTGCCAAGGATGATCAGACAGCTAGGTAGGCGTAAAAAGTAAAGCAACATGTATAAACATTGAATGTATTGGGCCAAAGTGACGAGCGAATGCCTGCAAATAGTGTCATTCGTAAAAACATTATGAAGATTTGGCTCATAAAAAAAAAACAAATCATTAAACATTTAGATGTCAAACATTTCAAATATTTCAACTTAGGTCCCGTAGGATTTCGCCTACCCTTTGCATGTTTGTGATTTTTTAAACCTTAAGCTTGGTGAGTTTGGCAAATTTTAAACCATATTCATTTGAAAAGAAGTATTATCACCAAACTAAATTATTTTTATTCTGACAGCAAATGGACACTCTCGTGGCAGAAATATTGCATGTCACTTAGGCACTTTAGTTTAGTGTATTATGAACTGTTAAGAACTCAGCTTCACGGTGACTTTATGAGCAACTCCACAATGACTCAAATCACATACACACTTACAAGCTTCACTCGACGTGACCCGGGCAGGAACACCTTCACTAAGGCAAGGCTCTCTCTGGTGCCTGTTTGGTTCTTTTTCTCTCACCTTTACATTCTACAGATAAATCGACACACCTCGATGTTCATCTATGTTTAACAATGCTGCAAGTTGCTGCACAAAACGTTCGACGAACATGGTCGTCGTGATGGAAGTCGTTTTTCTCGTGGAGCTTCCGGGATTGGGCGTTTAGGATTGGCATTCGAAAGAGCGGGACGGTGGATGGAACGTGGGTGGGTGGATAGTTAAGAGATGATCCAAGAGTAGATGGTGCAATGTAGCAACAAGAATCATCGTTCGAAACCCATCCGCTCGATTGCACGCTACAATCCTTGCAGTAAGAACCAACAGAAGCCGAAGCAACAACGTGCTACATCTCGATGACCGACGAAGCGACAAAAAGCGCATACAATGATTCCACATGTTTTCACATATTCACTACCACCTACGCGACCGATAAGAAGTAGGATTAGGGGTTAGTTTTGGAGGTAATATATTTAACACGAATCTAGTCACAGAACATTGGGTTTTTGATGTTTTATTTCAGTTTCCTCTTTTTTTTTTTTTGTAAACGATCAGTTCCAAACAACAAGAGAGCATAGTTAACAGGAGAGTTAGTTGTTTAACCATTTTCGTTCGCCAGCGTGTGGTGGAGGGTTGCAAGAACAAAATGAAACATCAGGAATTAGATCTTCTATAATTGGAGCCGTTTTTTAAACCAAATATTCTCGACGTAGCTCTCGTCCACCTCGTATGTGGAGCCCATGTGTGTTCAAATACAAAATGTCACCCTCCCTCCCTCCCCGCCACCTTTTGCATGGATCGTAGATTTCAGCCTGTCAGGGACAATGTAGCTAGGTTATTCTCAACAGCGCTGAGCTTTACGATGTCGGACTGTTTGGTTTTGGTTGTTTTTTTTTCTTCTAAAACACTCGTATGATGTAGTGTAAGATTTCATGGAATTCACCAGCGTATCAGCTCCGGTAATACGAATTTCCGTGCATCTGTATTTCGTAATCGGTCTCTTTCGGTGGTTCGAGGACAGTTCTTCTTCGGTTAAACGTTTCCACACGCATCCTGTATAACCATTCACTTACCCCACAGCTGCATATCCTTACCACGAATCGATACCGTGTCCTTCGACTAGCACGCATACGTGCAGCAATCCGAAATCGATTCACCGCGATGTGATCGAAAGCGTGGCGAGGGTTTATGTGGCGGTCCTGGGATTTCTTTTTTACAAATTACCTGTTAAACGCATCACAACGCTAGTATAAACTCTAAAAAAAGAAACAAAATTATTATCATTAATAAAAGTAAAGTCAAAACTATAAACAAAAATCATTCACTTTTCCTAGCAAATAAAATAAACGATCCTAAAAAAAGTCAACCCATAAAGCGTTGGTTTTCGTATGCTTAACAACTTCACTGTAAAGTGTTATATATGTTTTACACCGTTTATTTTTCTTTTAGATAATTTTATTGTTTAAACAGTTTTTAAAGTTTTTTAAAAAGAATTTAAGATTTTTTTTACAGATTTGTGTATAAATCCATACACATTTCGAAAATCCAGAGATTTACATTTTAGCCAAGACACCAACCTATGTCGACTTACACATTCGTTCTAAAATCTCGTCGAAAAATACTTTCGAGCGAAAGCTTTGCTTGTACTTCACAGTTGACTACAAATCCATATATTTTGAATGAATTTAAAGGTAAAAATAACTTTTTTATTTGTGGTGCATTATTCGATACTTTATTGTGTTTTTCTCATGCATATCTGATCTCAAAAATTAAAGCGGAACAGCATAATAATCAAAACAATGGGTAGGATCATTTCAAAAACCTTGTGAGTCAATCTTAGTTTTAGATCAGGCCAAACTATTTTGCAAGCATGAACGTTGCAAGTCCAACGCATTTGTATTATATTTAATATGGCATAAACATTTTTAATAAGGTTGAAGTGCTCACTGACAAAAATTGGAGTATAAAAATGTTTGTATTCTATAATGGAATATTCACACGAGCTGTGTAGTTTCTCATAAAGAAACTTTTTGTGCGCTTTAATTAGTAACAATGTACAAAGAGGTTATGATTGTTGAAGAAATTATCAATCGTAACGACAATTTTACAATGCAAACTTTTGCAAACTACAACGTATAAATTTAATAAACAATAATAGACACCACATACATAATAATAGTACGGGACAAAAAATAGCCTGATGTTAGAGTTTAATAATTTCAGAACAAAACTTGCTTGGTTTCAGCAATCAGGTTTATGTCTAGGCTATTTAGAAGCTTTCATTCATGAACCGCCCTTATGCTACTATTAACATGTTTTAAGATAAGCATTAGATTCATTCGACGACCAGATTAATAATAATTATTATTAATAACACATATATCTCATACACATACACGGGATTCACAAAAGATTATAAAAACTTACTCCGTTTTTTTTTTTTTATTGTTTGCGATTTTCTTTGACGCATGCGCCCTAATATCCAACACACAGCGTTACACAGCCGTTACACATTCCATACATTGCACCGCATGCTTCATGCTGCCAAAGGCAACTTTCAACCAAACCGAAAACACTTGCCACACGAGAAAGACCTTGTGCTGGTTCTCCAACACAAAAAAAAAAACATTTCCAACGAATCTTTACGAAAGCGTATGGATGTGTTTGTGTGCCGCTTTCGTGGAAGGATTTTTAAATTAATTTTGGACACATTTTAATTTATTTCTTTACCGTGCTATATTTTCATGTGTTGGTGCGCCCATTTGTTTTGGTGGTAGAAGAATTTTTGTGACTGCCTGTGTGAGTGTGTTTTTAATTTTTTCATACAGGCCCTAAAGCGGTGCAGTTCAGTTGCTTTGCCCGTGGTGTTTTGTTCCCCTCGGCTATTTTTTATGCAACGCGAGGGTACCGTGAATGATTTTTCTTCACATTTTTTTTTGTTTTCCGTCTCGGCTAGGGGGTGCAAATATACCAAAACATATAGAAATAAAAGAAAAACTCTGGGAGGGTAGTTGAACTGATGAGTTGTGCTCATCGGGTACGGAAGCGTGCGTTTGTCATGGGCAGGGAAGGGAAGTCAGGACGACATTAAACCTACGGAGCCGACAACAGCAAGGCAGGGGAGGGAGTTTTCTTTAACGTTAAAACGCCAGAGGAACGAGACAAATGACATAAAAAACGAGGCCCACGTGGATCGAACGCCGCGGCTCAGACGCCCGAGCCCTTTGAGGACATACAAACTTGCCTAGGGTGTGTACGATTTTTATTTTATTTTTTATTTTTGCATCAAGAAACTGCGCGAGGGTGATGCTTTTGTCTTATTTTTATTGCATTACGCGGAAAGGAGAACGCTGCGAGAGGACATTATTTTTTTATTCGGTTTCGTTTCACGCAGCCAACTAACTGTGAGAGAGAGCGATGGGGGAGTGCTTCTATCAATGTTTTTCACTTCCGTACGAATTGTTTTGTGTGTGTGTTTCCTTTTTGTTGAGAATGTCATTTGAGATTTTTAATTTAATTTTACGAATATTTAAAAGCATCTCCAGCATCGTCTCCATTCATTTGCGGGAATTCTCCTGCAGATTGCCGGTATACAGGAAACGTTCCTTTCCTTGTGAAGGGTACTTACGATACTCCGGCCGTTGCTATGGTGCATTGAATGCAAAGAATAGGCTTAGATTCGATTGTGGGAGCTACAACGACGCTCATTAGCATAACTATAATGCCATGCTTCGATAAATGTCGTCGTTAATCAGTTGACATTAGAAACGACCGATCGCATAGTTGACGGGACAATGATTTTATAATGAGGAAAAATTTAATTGATACATAAGGTGGATTTATTTTCACTAAAGATAACGGACAGGAGTAATTTTGTTTGAAAACATAAAAAACGCCGTACTAAGGTTGATTTTGAATGAAAAATATAATTGATGATCTGATTTGACATGAATAACAAAATGTTGGATTGAATTGGAAGATTAAAATTTCTGTTTTTAAGCAAACCAAAAGAATAATATGTATATTTTATCAACGAAAAAATAAATCAAAGTTTAAATATCGGTTACAATACCTTATCTCTAACAACAACATTTAAAAAACTTATATCACATTAGAAATGGTTGTTTCATGTAAATAAACAAACATGCTTCAAAATTTACTATAGAATAGTTCCATTCCTTTATCAAAATGTGCTGCAAAACATCACAAGCTCCCTGTGGACATTTGCACGAAACATTATGAAATAAGCATTACTCCGAAACGACGGGTTTATGAGTGTGTGTTTTTTACGAACAATTTTGCAAGGGGACAAAATTGTAACAAAATGCATCAGCAGAACAGAAAAAATGTACGAATAAAAATCCAAAATACTACTCTCCTAACGATTTGTTGCACTTGCGCGCGCCGCAAAGTCGTTCCTGCTGGAGCGTGTACGAAATGTGCACCGTTTGGCGATTAATGTTATGTTTTTCTTCACTTTTCGACGATCCTACGCGGGTTTGTTTTTGTCGCACACAGCCTTACGAAATAAACCAAAGCAAAGTAAAAAAGAGAGCACGATGGTAATGCGCGTTTCATCCACTCGGAAAGGCTGAGTACGCTGCGAAGCATTCATGAGAAAATAATAACTGGAGCTTTCTCGACTGGTTTTTCTCGAGTGAGAGTACACTGTCAGCTACTCTCCTCATCGTCGTGCCCGATAAGCGAAGCGTGGAAATTAATTGTTCATTTTTCGTCTCGAACGTAACGAAAGCAAACAATACTGCAGGGCTACACGACGGTTTTGTTTAACGGAAAGAATCCTCGACTGAAAAAGGGAGGAGCATACGGCCAGCTGGAGCCAGTAGGAAAACGGCACTAATTAAACTCATTATCATTACCAGCTCGGTCTTTTATGTAATGAAAGCGCTAAATGCCGTGCGCAAAGGTCCATCACCCGTTGCCCCCAAAAACCCTTCCACCGGAGCAACCGATGAGGGTGGCGACAGGAGCGTTTATGTGCCGTCCTCTCAAGACAAATGAAGGAGCGTATGGTGGATGTGGCAAAAGGAACACTAAAAAAACACACACACACACACAACCGAATACCACACACAACCCATTGGCTTATACATATTTGCAATTTTTCGCACTTGGCAACACCCACAAATCAGCACCGCTAGCTCGAACGGCAACGACAACGACGACGACGGGTGACTTTTTCCCGGGGCAATTTTCCCAGCATCCCAGCGATAATGGGGAAAAGGTGGAAAAAATCCAACAGCCGTGGAAGCTGCGAAAGCGAAATAACCACACGCGACGGCAACTCGCACTAATCGCTGCACGGGTGAGTGGGATAGGCTTAGAAAACCAGAGCGAGATAGCGAGAGAAAGTATGCGTGAGACGATATCCCTCCCGGAACAGGTGGAAGCGGGATGGATGGAGCGAAAAATTAAATAATTATTTGCCATTGTTTCGCTCGGTCGTGCCGCTTTTCTGCCAGGGCGCTTCCGGCAGCGCCGAACGGTTGAATAATTATGAGTCGCCACTTTCTCGCTCGCGAGAAACCTTCCTTCGGCAAGGGAAAACTGTTTGACACCCCAAAGCGTGCGTGTGTGTGTGAGAGAGAGAGAGAGAAGAAGGGAGAGAGAGAAAGCGAGCGGGTGAGTGAAATCCTTCCCAAGGATATGAGGGAAGTGAGAGCGCGCGTGCTGGATGCTCTGATGAGAGCAAAAACAATGCACACACGAAGGCTCTCTCGAGCCTTTCTGCGCAGGTGCACATCTCCGTGGGGGGCCCGTGGGGAAATTAAATACTTCCCTTCGTGCCCGTGTGTGAGCATGAAGCGGAAGGTATCAAGGGGGAGGGGGAGGGAGTGGTGTAGGTTTTGAGGGCCGTTATATACATGCAGACACCCACTCGCGCCGGCCGATTCTCATTAGCCAATGAACAAACGCGCTTCTAATTTTACACAAATGAGAAAAATCATGCCGGCAGGAGGCGCCCGCAGGGGAAGGGTGAAAGCGTACTTCAGTGGAAACGAGAAGGAACAATCGCACAGACACATAAGTAGAGCTTTAAGTAGCTACGGAGTACGTGTGTGTGTGTGTGTGTGTTGGAGAGTTTTTCCTTTTACACGCTCGTCCTTTACTACCGAAGACTGAAGGAAATGCGCTTGGCGCGCACGCCCGTCGCTTTATCAGTGTGGTGGCGGGAGGAGGGGGAGGATGGGTGATGAGTGGCTCATTGTGTCCTCATCAGCATAGCGGTTCGCGCGAATGTTTGCTGCCCGTCGCCCGTTCTCATTTCGTAAGATATGATGGGTACGTTGATCGCGCAACGGCCGTGCTGCCAGTTTGTGGTTTAAGTTTTGTGTCGTTTTTAAGTTATACAAATTATTTGGTATCAGCTTACTATGTCTAAAATGAACGATTTTATTATTAGAAGTTTTATTTTAATGTCATATTTTTATTATTAAATTAAATATTCAAATTAAGCTAAAAGCTAAAAGCTCCTCCCTTTTTCAATTATAATGAAAATGAGATCGATTCTAAAATAAATATTTGATTTACAATAAAACATTCCATGAGAAGTACATGAATTATAAAATTAATTATTTGATTAATAAATTAATTCATAAAATAACGATAATTCATACAATAATGATTAATTTCAGCTAAAAAAATTGAAATATTATTTTTATATGTTCCAATTTCTGCAAAATAAGAAAAAAAAACAATTTAAAAATATGATAATATAATTTTAATTAAGGAATGTAGCGTATAAAGAAGCGAAGGTAATTTTTCCAGCACTGCCGAGCACATTCCACTCAGCACCGAGACCCAAAGAAACATCACGAGCGGGTGCGAGTGCGAAAGAAATAAGGAAAAACGGAAACAGTAAATATAGCTCACCCCTATCGCGTTCGCGTTCGGTCAGGACACTACCACCCGGGAAGGAAAAACCTCGTGAACGCGAACGCGTTTGTTTACCTTTTACGTAAATTTGCTCCCGTCTCGCTCACGCGCGCCCATACTAACACAAGTACAATTAAAAAAGCAACCCCCTCCTGACTACGGGAAGGGACTCCGAAATATCGTGTAGGAAAAGAAAGAGAAAGAGAGCCAGCAAACGCCTGCATACAGTTTTCCCCTATTTCGTACCACACACACACAAACGCATACACATTAAAAGCGTGGTTACCATCGTTAGGGAAAAATCAACCCCTTGTGTGTATGTGCGACGCGGAGCGAAGCAGAAGAGCGGGTGTATTTAATCGACACGTGTCGTCTCGCTTTAGTCGGCAGGAATGCTAGCCGAAGGAACGGCGTGCACATTAACGTTTTTTTTTTTTTTTGGAAAGGAACGCTTCCCCTTACCGAACGAGGTGGATCTGCGGACGTATGTGTGCATATTTACTACCCCTCCCCGATGTGTTTGTGAGTATTAGTGTGCTGCCTCACGTGCTAGAGAGTGCGAAAGCGCGAAAGAGAAGGAGAGAACGTGAGCACGTAATTTGCATATATTTGCTATATATGAAATAATTTTTCCCGTTTTAATATTTCCCACTCGGTGATAACTTCATTCTGGTGTGAAATAATTGCTCCGCAGGGGTAACGACGGCGATGGTGGTGGTGGCGGCGGCGATGGGGACGGTGGTGGTGGCGGCAACCGTTTTTACATCATTACGCCAGTCCACTTTGTTTATGCATGCATACGCGTAGCAGGCGGCGTCGGCAGCAGACGGATCCTGGCAGCAGCGCTTCTGCTGTTGTTGCTGCTGCTGCTGGTGCTGCTGTTGGTGTTGCTGCAGTAGCAACAACGCAGCGCAACAGCACCGGCAGCGGCGGCGACTAATGTCCTTTCGCGAGGACCTCTGCCGGGCGGCCTGTTTTGTAAGGAGCGAAGCCAGCGGCAGGCAAAACATGGCAAAACCTCGCAACAGTTGCTAGCGAAAACTCACCCCTTCGGTGGGAGTGGGTCGCTCGGCTGGTCGGAGTCCTCTTTCGGTCAAGCAAATGTGGCGGTCAGATGGCAATCGAGTGTTTGTGTGTGTTTGTGCGTGAGTGTTTCTGTGCTTGTGTGCCCGCGACTGCAAGTGGTCACCCGGTTGGACCGGACCCAAAAAAAAGCAACCAACAAGCGCACGTTATTATGTTGCAGGATTTCGCGTTCGTTGCGCTGAGCTGCGGTCGATTCCGAAGCAAATGCGGTGATAGTCACACGGCCTTCGCAAACAGTGCACAGTGTGCGGTGCAGTTCGGCAAACGCCGGAAGAAAAAAAAACGCCGGAACCAAAACAAACCCAGTCCGCGCGCGGCTGTGAAGCGTGAGAGAGCCTCGTGAGCCTGCTCTCCAACCGATGGTGTCCAGTGTGTCCGGTTTTTGATGTCCATTTTTGCGTTTGTTTATCGAACGGGGAAGGTTGGTGTTTTCGCGCGCGCGTGTGTGTGTGTGTGCTTGTGAATGTTTTCGAATAAAAAACAACCACTCCAACAGATTCGAGCATGACGTGGTGGCAACGCATCGTAGCAGCCACATCCTTTCGTCGGTTGACGTTTACTGCGCTGAAAATCACCCGGACCGGTATTGTTATTTCTTTTGCCGAGAATTTCCGTTCGAAATTTATCTCCTGTTGAGACAAGTATTACAATTGTGAGACGAACAAGTGGTGCTTCATGGCTCGAAAAAAGGAATACCCCGTTTTTTACATCGTGTGTGTTGTGTTGTGATGATTTACCACATCGAAATGAAAGTGTAAACAAACCTGCGCCTGGTGGTCCGTGTTTTCGGACGTATTCCGTTCCGCTAGAGATGACCTTCCCCGCCCTGCCGTGTCCTTTCTTGCACGTCACTACTTGAGTTACACACGCAGAAGGATATACGGCAGGACACACACCAACACACGGCTTCGGTTCGACGATGATAAGCATAAACGATGTGGCTCAGCTGTTTTATGTGGTACCGGCTTTTCGAATTCGAAAACCAGCTGTGTAAAAAGCCAGTAATATGGGCTTTACCGTCCTTGTTTCACCTTCTTCTACACGCCTGCTAGACTTTTTGAACACCAGCCAAAATTATCCGCTAAATTAAAAATTACTTACCGAAAATGGGAAACCGCCCAGCTATCAGTTCGTAATGGTAAGCATACTCAAAAATACTATTTAAAAAACGGCGTACTTCATTTAAAACAAGCAACATATTATACGCAATTTCACTCGCTACCTCTCGCACTGCGTTCAAGGCCCATTTCCGGACGCGGTTGTTTAGTATGATAATTAGTTCTCAGCATCGACTATTGATTAAACAAAAACACATCACCACCCTTCGCCAAAGGGACGGTGCAAACCGTTCGAACGGATCTAGTTCATTGAACCACCCTTCTACCGGGCGGAATACCTACCGTTCGCATTGCACACCTATTGGCTCGTTTCCGGGCTGTGCGTACGAGAACTCGCCGAGGTCCTGCGTACAGTTTGCGTACGCCCAACCGCTATTTCAGAGCGCCTCGCTACCGCTCGACATGTTGCTGCAGAACCTGTTGTTTCGGGAAAGGTGAATTCGTGTGAAAGAACCACTTTAAAGTTTGTGAGGTGATTACTGGCATGTGGAATGCGAAAGGTTGTGAATTTTTTACGAGCGTCACGCACATTGGTGTGATGTTTATTTTGCTTCATGAGTGCAAAAGCTTAAAATTGATTGCAGAGTTGTTTATGAAAAAGAGTGCAAATGTTGAGTATCTATTAACTTGAGCTTTATTTGAATAAAACACGAACTGCCCATCGTTTTTACGAATTGCCCACATTTTTATCCTAATTTCATAAAGATGAGCTACGTTAAATAATGTTTTGATTATTTAACTTTGTATCGTGTTCCTATAACCCATAGCACTACACATACTTTCGTTAAAGGTTATAAGGTTTGATACTGCTATTAATATTACTATGTATGTGTTTCTGCCTTAGACTCAATCAAAATTATTTGTGTAACGAAACTTGAGCAGTCTTGCTTGAGCATATCGTTTTAATTATACTTTTAATTATACACATTGAAACGTCGGAACTTTCCCGACGATAAGATAATCTAAGTTTTGCATAAAGCTGATCTTCACTAATGAATGCTTTTGTATGTAAGAAGCCATTCTTGAAAAAATCGTAACTTTGACATGTTTTGAAAATATTTTTGAATTTATTTTGACCATCTAAATTAAATAAAAAACCGACAAACTTTCGTTCGAAATAACTACACATTGTGTGAGACGTTAATCGATTAATAAAAAAAGGAATTAGAAAATACTCTAACTAACAAATATAACAGGCCACATTGAAGGTAATCTCTAATAGTAAAAATGAATTATGTAATCGAAAAAAACAGTTACTGAAATTCTATTGAACGCTTGAAAATTGAAATCAACCAACTTTTTATTTTTAAACCTTCCATACATATTTCGTGCGCTTGACTCTTTTTATAATTTTTCCAGAACTTATTGCACTAAGGTCCAGTGCGTCATCGAAACTGCGGCATCTTGTTTCGACCCCAATGAGAAGAAAGCCCAAAATCGATGGACACCCTCTGAGGAAAAGGCAATCAAAAGGTAAGTGCATTGTTGTTTGTCGAATTATTTTTTAAATCATCATGTTAAAGATTTTGAACTTCCACTGTTTTGATGAAGGCGTAAACAATTTTGGTGAATTTGTTTTGAATAACCTGATATCCTAAAGAGACAAATAAAACAAACTTTATCGTGTTCTATCCGACAAATAACATAGTCTAACAGCACTGAAATGATAAGCAGCAGTGCTGAGACTAAAACTCGAAATATGGAAGAAAAAGTACATCATTGGAAGAAAAAGTACATCATCATGCTAGTAAAGACGATACAAAAGAACAGATTTATAGTTTTATATGCGTCCTATAATCTTATATTTAACGTTAAATTTTTGAAACGCTATCCCTTGTCTATGAAGTTTCTTAATTGTACTGCATTTTACTTATTATAAACGCAATGATAACTATTTTTAAAAAATCCACCTTTACCGAGCTGGTTAATATAGAAAAGTAGTTTAATACTACGTGAACGCCAAATGTTTCCCAGGATTCGTACACTCTCCCGAAACCGTCCGCAATAAATGATCGCACTAGAAAACCCGGCCGTTTTGATCCTCTTTCGATCCAAAAACCCAAACCTCATCCATTCACTAACAACAACAACAACAATAACAACAACGAAAAAGGTGACTGCTTTCCACGTGGTTCTGCGAACGGGCCCATGTACTGGCTGGCCTGACTTGGGTGGATGGAAACGGGAGTGAAATTTTGGTCAAAATCATCGTGTCTGCGTGAGCGAAGACGAAGGTCAAGGTTCCATACAGACGCGTGCACACACACCCACACACACACACACACACACACGAGAGGTAGCATTCCGTGACGTCAACTTTCGTCATCGGAACCGGTCTCCATCGTCATCGTCAGTGTGTCGCAAAAGCCTGGCCTCCGTGCGGCAGAGATACAATAACATAAAAAGTCTGACGTCTTGGCCATCTGATCCGTGTTGCGAGCTGGACCTCAGTACAAATTGACATAGGGCGACCAGGGGCAGGTTTGATGGTACCTCTTGAATGATTTGTACCCATCGGAGAGTTTGAGATCCTACCAGTAATCGAGGATGCCTGCTCGTTAATCAATGCGGACCCTTCGACAATGTGTGAGGGTGTTATAAATTGATTTTATAACACATCGTTATGTGCGCTACCAGTTAAATCTGCCTCCAGTGTATTGTGAAGGAATTTAACCATGATGTATCATCTAATTGCTTTTTTTAGATCTATTTCAATCTTTCAAATGGTTGCAAGCAAATATATTTTATTCGCAAAATCGATGTTCAATTAAATTATCCTTCAAAAATCCATTTCCGAATGGGTGAAAGTTCTCTCATTAACGTAATTGAAACCGTTCGTATGGAAACCTCACATATATTTTGCCATTCGGGACCGGAAACGCCCACATTTGGCTAGCAAAGGACATCTTCACATCCGTTTTCCTTCATATGTGCCTGTGTGTGTGTGTCTTTCTGTGTGTGACGACACCTCTAGTTTCCTGCTCCGACAGTGCTTTTTCCGTTAAATCCTTCCTCCTCGGGAAGAGGTTCGGGATTTTAGCATAATTTCATTCCAACCTCCACCGGCCACCCTCCACAACCAGGAAGCTCACTGCCTCGCCACGGATGAACTAGTTATAGCCCTCCTTAATCTCTTCTCGGCTCAGCTCCCAAGCATCAGCGCCAAAAAAAAAAAAGGAAAAAAAGCAATAAACGAAAAACAGAGAGAACGAGAGCACGAGCGCGTGGTTGGGGTTGAGTGAGGAGAAAGAAAGCACATAAAACCCTTCGGAAAGTCATCTCGCTATATCCACGCCACCGCTGCCATTGTCGTCTTCGGAATCCATCGGAATCCACTCATTTTCCTTCCGGGGAGGTGGTGGCGTGGTTGTCATCTTAAAAAAAGTTAGCGTTTTCTCTCACTCTTCCTCTAGCTATGTCTCGCTCTTTTCTTTCAAATGCTCGCAACTCTGTTACACACATACACACATGTGAGAGGATCCTCCTAAGGCTTGCTCATCATTAACATTTTCCAATTCCAATTTTCCAACTCTCCTTCCTCACCTTTCACCTTTTTTCTCCAGCGACTTGTGTGTTTTTCCCGCTTTTTCTCGTTCGATTTTATCCTGGTGGGAGACAATATACATAAATTCATGTATGCTATTTTTCTGTAAGCGCGCGCGCGAAATCGTCCCATCCGATGGTGTCGCCCGTATCTACATGGTGGTTCGGTGGAAGGCTTAGCCTTCCCATAAGCATATTCCGTCGCCGTTCGTTCGTCGCTGCCGTCGTCGACCGACCGAGGGCACCACCCATTAAGATCCTGTAAAGCGAGCGTGCACACGAAACGAAACTTTCTCGCGCACACTTTGCGTACGTGTGACATTCCAAGCCGGCAAGCAGTTGGTGAATGGGTGGGAGAGGATTTCCCATCCCTGCACCCTCACCCTGGCTCCTGGAATGAAAATCAACCTTTCTTCTTTCCATTGCTTCTTTTGTGTGTGTGTGCGTGTGTGTGTGTGTGTGACATCCATTTTTTCTCCATTTCTCCTGTAGTTAGCTCACATATGTACACCGACGACACTTTCCTACTCTGCTCCTCACTGCGCCCCCCAGAATCCTTCCCAATGCCATGCTGCTAATGCTCTCTCAGTCTTATTAATAAATTCAAGCGGGCCAAAATACACCGGGAAAGGAGAACGTTAGCAGATCGAGGGGGTGTAAATCGGAGAATGTGTAAAAAAACACGCAAGTAACGTTCCTGAAAGAAGAAACGAGACGAGCGAAGAAAGCTGCCATCCAAATTCATTCTCCCACAATCGTCACCACCACCCAGCATCCCTGGCACATATGAATGTGTGTTTGTCTTTCCTCCTTTTTTTTTGTGCTACAAGCGAGGTTCGTCGCTTTTTTTTGTTGCTTTCCTGAGGGCCAGCTGCCAACGTCGTTAGAAATATCAAACACCGTTCCGAACGCCGTCCCTCGTCTTACATACGAACACACCTATACGCTTCTTCATGTACATATCTTCATCTCGTCTCATCATCAGCTAATCTCTCGTTCTCGCACGTGCGCGTTCTTTTTTGCAATTTTTTCTGTTGTTGTGACTCTTGTCAACTTCATACTCGGTGGGTAGCAGCACCGTTTGGAGCTTGAGATGTGTGGGAGAGCTTCTTTGAGATGAAGTAAAAAACGCAGCTCGTGCTCTTCGTATCGTTAGTGAAATACATTAGCGATGGCAGGCACAGGTAAGGCACGATTTGTGCTCGTTGGTATGGAATTTCTAAGAAAATTACAAAGTGTAGTTACAGTGATTGTGAAAGATATAATTATTTTCATTCGGCTACAATCCTTTTTATTGGATTTTGTTTTATATATTTCGGATAGATATATGAAATTAGATTATAAATTATTGGAAACTGATTTCAAGTGTTTTATTGGCATTTCACAGAAGTCGTTTTTTGGCACATGGAATATAATTGTTTGATTATTTAAAAAATTCAAGCAATCATGTCGTACCATTTAAGCAATGAAAATACCATAAGTGTATGTACACATCTCTGAAAGTCTTTCACTGTTTTTTCTTTGTTGACAATACGCATGCAAATGTAAGCGTCTTGACAGTCACATGTAAAATCTTAAAACCTGCACCTACACATAGAAACATTTCTAAATTCTGCACAAAATATGCAACCGTGCTATGCTTCAGTGAAAGATCGAGAGAGCTCCATATAAAGAATGCAAGAGAGCAATTTAGTTAAAAAAATACACTGGTATTTTATTCTCGTGCATCAAATCGCTAAATCTTTAACAAGGGCTAGTATTTTCAAGTTTTTTTGTGTGCACTTCAATCATTCCACTTTTCCTTAAGACTCTCCATGCATTCGGGTGGACGCTTTCTCCGTAGAGAAGGTTTCCCCAACATACATGCAACGGATGTAAACAAAAAACCGTACCAACCGTACCTCTAAATGAGGGGAAAACGGGATGACACTGAAAAGCATGGGATGGGAAAAATATTCGCACTAGATTTTGCAACGAAGAAGCGAAAGTGTGAGAGAGCAAGAGCAATGTAGCGAGAGTATATGTGAGCATTAAAAAAAATTTTCTAATAAAGAGACGGAGAGAGAGCGAGAGAATTCTGAGTAGGAGAAAACAAGAGATGTACAAAATAGGACCCGATACCAAAAAGGACACACAACGACGACGACGACGACGACGACGACGACGGTTCGGATGCGACAGGTCTCGGAAAACATAAAACCAACCACCACAACTTTACTGTGCCGCGTTCGGTTAAATACTACGGCTTGCGTTTCGTCCGTTCCGCAGCCCGATTTTCCTTCCCAGTCGTACAACCCGCCGATGTAATCATAATTACATAAACAATCTTGAGCTTATCATTGGTGTTTATTACGATCGGGTGCGAGTGTGAGCGTGTGGCTCTGGTCGCTCGGTCTCCTAGTATTAGTATTCGTAGTAGCGCGCGTACTAGTAGCCATGTTTCCCATGTTTTGCCAACCAGGCGACGAAGTAAATGAGCCCGAAATGAGCCCGAAGAACGTGCGACAGGGATGGCTTACATCGGGAAATGTACTCCCACTAGCCCGCTCACCCCATCAGCTCACCACCATGGGCCCATTGCATTGCATGTGTGTGGGATTTTGCGCGAAATTTGATTTCGCAAAATATGAAAATCAGGCCACATACACGATGCTGCGCCTTGTAATTGGTTCGCTCGTAACGAACCAAGGGTTCGGGTTCGTGTTTCGCCGTTTTGAAGAGGGCGACGTGTCAGGGAAACGGTGAGAGGGATTCCGGAAATGAAAGGGGTGCCGAATGGAAAGGGGTGTACTTGTATTTGTGTGCATCACTCGTACGTACATATAAGGATGAAAGTGACATACGGCCGCGAAAAACGTGTTGGAAAGTGTTTTTATGTTTTTTTAAGGTTTTTCGTGGCTCGTAGTAAATTTTTTATTATTAAAATTGGTAAAAACGTAGAAAATTTGTTCGATCTTGTTTTCTCTTAGCAAAAGATAACAATTTAACAAGAAAATAAGAAGATTTCTTGTTTTTAAAAAGGCTATTAAAGGACTATCAAGAGCTAACACAAAAATGAGTTTTTTTTGTTCTTGTATCATTTGCAAACTACCCCAATATTTAATATACAGGGTATCATGCTCTAAAACCAAGTGTATTACAAATGGGATGTAAGTTATCTAAAATTTCACAAATAGTTTACTTCGAAGACTGTTATTCTAATTTGTCACCGTCAAATTATTATGACTTTCATTAATCGATTAATATGAAATTTAATCAATCAATTTTTCGATGAAATTGTTAAATGAATGTGTTTCAACAAACCTCTACACGGTTTATGAAACTAATTTATGCGTCTTTTCACGCCAAATTCTTAATAAAAACTTTAAAACATAAATTTTATGCATTAAAAACAGAGGAATATTAATATTAAAAAATAATTCTCTCGATAACAAAGGTCTCTTTTGTCTGCTTAATACAAAACTATTTATTTTAGATTATTTATTATTATGTATTACGGTTATTAACTACAAATTTTAACCATTGTAACTTTCTGTCAATTCATAAAATAATGTTCGGTACTATGCCATATGAAAGAAAAGATTAATTCTATGAAATGGTTGGAATATGTTAGTCAAAACACTTTACTGTTTTTGGATTTTTATTTATTCATAAAAATATCTCACCATTTCCAGATCCCAATGGCAACTGAAGCGCGTTCGATTTCAAATCAATAATTTCTCCCCATTTCCTTCCATTGGTAGTTGTAATTGCTAGCTGCCAAGACAATGTTGCTGGCTGCGCCATATATTTTATATATATTTTATCATCACGAAAACAACACGACCAACAACGACAAAAAAACGACCCCACTTGCGTTCCGCATCCGTGTGTGCTTTCACATTTTTTATTCCCCCGCCAATGTTTCTCCTCACTCTCGCTCTGCGCCTCTCTCACTCTCTCCCTCTTTTGAGGTCGTCCAAATCATCATCGTATTTTTCATCTTCGATTCCTTCCGATCCCGGTCGCTTCAGTCTCCCTTCCCCTCTCCGATTCTCCCAGCATCCGGTGAAAAGTGTAGTGGGATTTTCTTGTACCACCTCACCCCGGGCCAGACCCGTCACCACGCAGAGGTGGAAAAAACTGCCAACTTCCACGCTCCATTCCACTCCATCCGCCCCCGACGCAGAGTCCAAACACCGTTGGCCGTAATTTATTGCATATATAATGCGAATGTGCGAGTGTATTGCTCGTTGGGCTTGATAGTGGTTGGGTGGGTGGGATGGAAGGTCGATGAACAAAAAATCTGTAAAAAGAAGTCTTCCAGTCTGTGCGAGCAGCGCACACGAAAGAAGAAGAAACAAGTGCCTTAAAAATAAGACAAGGGCAGACGCAAAAGATGCTGGGAAATGGATGAATTTAATGGGGTGAGTTGAGGGTCGCTGCCGGGAGCGGTGCTGCTCGTGTCGGTGGCTGAGAAAATGAATCGTCCTGACAGAGCTTCGTGCAAGGGCAGCCAGCGCGGTAGCGTGTGTGCAAGCGGGAAAGCAAACGCGCGCTAGAATTGAGCGAAGAAACAGGCGGCTTGGAAATGAAGCGAGTGGTAACAGAAACAGAAGAGAAAAAAATTGCAACCGACGAGCGGCTCGGAAATCTAAAAAATCGTACGGTAAAAATCGATACCACGAGCTGCTGACGGGGGGTTAAATAGAATAAAGGGAAAAAAATTCCGCTCACCCCTAACAAGCTGCAGGAACCGGGGTAGAAGTAAACCGACAGGCCCGCAACGGCAGTAAAAACGGGAGAGGAAACAGGACGTCTTCCTTTTTTTTTTGGTTAGTCGCTCCGATGCTAAGCGAGAGTGAGGTGAGATTTGAGGAAAAAACAAAGATGAGAAGCGTCCCATGCGATGGGGAAAGTAAAGATGGGCGAAACAAGGACGGGGAACCTGAGATAGCGCATGGTGCAAAAAGAGATTAACAGAGGAGGAAATATTCTACACCAAGCAAGGAAAACTTTTTGTGATAGGTATGTGGGAGAGTGAGGAAGAGAGAGAGAGAGAGAGGGCTCGAAAAGTACGAACAAAAAACATAAGTAAAGCAGAAGCAGTAAAGTTTAATAAGGGACCGGTTCTTTTGGGACCCCAAGGCAACTGCATCTCTTTCCTAGACGACGCGATGGTGGGGCTTTTTGTTGCACACAATTTTACAAACCCGAACATACACTGTGATCGAAAGAGAGAGAGAGAAAGTACATACTTTAGGGTTTGGAGCGGTGTAGCGATGGGAGAAAGGAAAGAAACCGTGAAAGCAGACAATGCACGAGAAGGTGAAGGAAATGCATGAAAGCGGCATCATCGTCCTTGTCATCGTGAGAGTCTGAAGTGATTGCTGGAGGGGCTTGGATGTTTGTGTATATATTTCAATATATTTTAAACCGAGCATTCTGTTAAACTCTTGATAAATTTCAAAACACTTAGAAATTCATCAGGATTTAAAGATATTTTAAATTATAGATAACATTTCATTTCTAATAATTTTTTGTCGCGTTTGTTCCAAACTCGAAAATTCTAATCAAACGTCAACATCGATACCGATTGGATTATTGCAAAGAAATTAAGCTACAAATCCGTATTTTGCGAGAGTATCCTAAAGCCCTCCGCAAGCTTTCACGCGTGCTTCGTATGTCCGAAGGCAAGAGACGTTGTTCGAGTATCGTAAAAATTTACAACACTCGAAAACCATAACAAGGACACTCGATCGGACGGCAGATGACGAGCGTAAACGAACGGTCGGGTAGGGACGATAAGAACCGGCGAGTCCCCGGCTGACCGGTTTTCCCAGCTATCCTCCATCCACGGAATAGCAAAAACCGGAAGGTGGAAAAAAGACTCCCTGAACCGAAATGGATGAATGAAATTGCGATGGTCAGGATGGTTTTTTAGGCAGGAAAGGTTGTTTTCGTGTTTCGACCGCACCGGTCGTGGTTGCCGGTGGTCGGTGAAAGAGGGAGGGGGAGGGTCGGAGAGGGGTGGGTGGTAGTATGCCGCGTGAAGACTCACTCTGTCAATGCAGAAAGGACATTCACCGACCGGCACAGTCCAGTGGATTACTAGCGAGCACGGTTTTTCAGTTTGTGATTCGGTGTTGTGAATGTCTTCGGGTTGGTTGTAAGTGGTGGCGATTGATTTTTTTTTTCAATTTTTAAACAATTCATAGGAGATATTATACTATGTGTTTAAATAAAAATTCAGATGCATTGTACCAACTTGAACATGAATTTCTAATATGAGTGACGGGTTCTCATTTCACAGAACATCACATGGTGGCACAAGCATAGTAGATGTGCATTAACAGCTAAAAATTAGAACGTTTTTTGTTTTTAATAATGTTATTATCGCTCATGTATTCATTTTAACGTATCCTATAAAATCAAAATCGTTTTTTATTATTGTACAACCAAGCATATATTAATATAACCAATATTAATTTTTCGATTTGAACCTTATTGCAAAGGCACACAAAATAATTAGTTGAAATCAATTACACTATAATTCGTATTTAAAAAAAGAGCAAAGTAACTTTTACATCATCTTTAAGCCGTATAATACTATCCTGCCTCGTTCTCTCCAATCTCATAGCCTTCACAGCGTTCCCTACTTCACGCTTCATAATCTCCACTTTCTCCAACCATTTAATTGTTCCGTTAACAGCGCAACATATTACTTGCCCGGGACTTAATCAACCCCAGCACACAGAGAAAAACTCTCAACCGCTCAACCAAAATGTTACGATTGTAGCAATAAAGATAACGAACACGCAAAGTTCATGTTCCGCCGGGTGCGAAGCGAGCAGCGTGTAACGTTTGGGTTCGTTTTGTTTTGGTTTCGCATCCGGTGGGTGAGAGACAGGGGAGGTGGTGTCCTTTGCGCCCTTCACACCTTCCTTCGAGGGACACATTTTCACACAGGACCTTTTGATCCTTTTCCGCACTCCGTCCGGGTGCGTTGTTTTTCCATTGACTTTTCCTCGAACACGTGACGAACTGCCTCTCACTATCTACGTTTGTTGTTGTTGTTGAATTGACCACCACCTTCTCACCCCGGTAGGAAAGGAAATGTATGTTTCCCACCGACCAGCTGGAAAACGCATCGCGCGATGGACAAAACGTTCATTTCCTTTACCGTTCCGGCTTTTTTTTCCTCGGTCGCGTGGTACTTTTGTGAGGCGGACATGTGGGAAAATCGGACCTTGAAGTGAATTGCCGTGTTGTGTTGTTGTTTCGGTCATCCCTTCCGGGCGGGGAGGCGCGATAGCAGCCGAAAAAAAAAACCACGTGACAAGCACGAAACCGGACAGATAAACATCGATCCGCCATTGGGATTGTGGGAAGGGAGGGTGAAAGTGTCTTGGTCTGCTGGCGACGTCTAGTAGCCGTTGGTCACTGTATCTTTTCCTCTCTCGCTCTTCTTCTACCTTTGTTTTCACTACCAGCGGCCTATCGAGGAGGTTTTGTTTGGGTTTAGAAGCATAGTTTTTTTAGGTTTTGGTTTCGGTGCTCTTGCGCCGTATGTTGGTGCGTACGTCGACGACTGACGGGCCACTTGTCTTCAAGTTCTTTACCCCTGGGGTGTTGGAGAGTGTTTTCTCGGTTCTTCTTCGACCGGCATCTCGTCAAGCAGGACAGAACGAATGTTGCGGCTTAACCATGTGCCTGAAGCGTTGCATTTGATGTGTAACTTGTTTTTATTGTGGTTTGATCTTTCGTTTCATTTTGATCTACGCTAAAGACAGTAATATTTTATTAACTGCTTATTAAAAATCGTTGTTTACAAAGGATAAATCATTAAAATAAATACGTTGAAAATATTTAAAAATATCTGCTTTTAATTTTTAGTGTTTTAGCAAATACAAATGAGTGTCTACTGAAACGCTGTCGA
Source organism: Anopheles farauti (assembly GCA_000473445.2). Taxonomy (NCBI): domain Eukaryota; kingdom Metazoa; phylum Arthropoda; class Insecta; order Diptera; family Culicidae; genus Anopheles; species Anopheles farauti. Next base: position 5,703,477 of record KI915042.1, on the reverse strand, counting down.
AGTGCAATCGATTAATCTTAAAATTCCTTCAATCACTTGAAAAATCAAAAAGAATATTTACTGAATCTAAAAGTTCTCCGAATTTAAATACTAACAAATACTTTACATTCTAGACTTTACATTCTGACTTTACCGTTCAATACCATTACCGATATCATTACTGATACCATTACCAAAAATCGTGTGACAAACTCATACAATTAATAAAAAACAATTAGGTGTTTTCGTTCCAAAAAAATTAAAGATAGAGACAAAGTTTTAAATTTTTATAAATCTGCCGAAGTCATACCTGCGATTTTACCGGCTTTCTAGACTGATTTTACCATCATAATTGGTTAGTCACTCGCTAGGGGAAGACGGTCCAAATGAGATTATGGTACCGGTGCTGTCGTGTGAAAGACCAACGCCGCTACCACTACACCACCGGGATGCGCTTACCTATTTATTTTCTTCTACATTATGGAAAATACTTTATACAAGATCCATTGCTTGAAATAAAATACTATTGAAAAACACATAACTTTCTTCAACGCAAATTGGCAATAACTTTGGTGTAAATTGGCGATTTTAAATTAAATCATTGCATCATTGGCGATTTTAAATTAAATCATTGCATCATTGCATTACATCATTGCATTAAATCGTGGTCATTTATGCAAGCTTGATCTTTATTTTTATAAATATCGTAGAGACTTTGAATTTAGGGGTCTTTTGTCGCTATACTTTTGAAAGTTGAGTATTTTTGAATATCTGTCAATAAATAAAATCTCTGATTTGAATAAAATTTTTAAATATTTTAATCGTTTAATTTTCTAAATTCATCTTTGCATAGTAAAAATTCCATTTTAGTCCGTATAAATAAGAGGATTTTGAACATACTTTTGAGTGTCAATCTTCACTTCCTATAAATCTGAAATATCAAGACCCTTCCATCCAACCTAGTACATTAAATGTTCTATTTACTCTCGCTATTAATAAAAACCTCAACAGTTTGTTACTTCACCATCTCATATTTTTCACTATCTCCTGGCAGCAAACATATTTCGGTCAATTGCTTTTTCATCATGATCTCAGAAGTTTAAAACTCTAACAAAAGGATTAACACTCCTCAAAAGTCAGTACAGTCCACGGCATTATACACATTACACAGCTAGCGTTCATTGTCCTTTTGCCACACCCCACTGTCAAACAAATCCATGCTGACCAATCTGGACACGTGCCTCGATAGTCCCCTTTTTCACGGCAACCCAATAACCGACAACCATTCCGGCACCATAACGAAGTCGTTACGCATGCATAAATATGATTCTAATTAAAATAATATTTCAACCCTTCTGCAAGCTCCGACATACCAGCGCTGTTTGATCAACCCCTCGGGCGAATATGCTCGTTTGTCCTGCCCCCGAGGCCAAGCAAAAGGGCAAATAATCTACACCAAAACTCCCCGACCATACAGTGCCCTGAAGGCGAGTTGTGCTGTGCTTGTCTTATGCCGCACTAATCAGGATCAGGGGTTTCTTTGTTCGCACTTACTCTTCCAATCTGGGATCCGCGAAGACAAACCCTTTTACTGGTGAGGAATTAAGGAAATTACACCCAATTAATATTCTTCTTTCCAACCCACCGACCACCTCTTCTGTGGGACGTTTGCCCAGTATCTTCATCGTCCCTGCGTAACAAACGATCATGACTTCCGTTTCAATCCGTTTTTTTTTAAATACCACGCAAATGAAAGGGTTAGCCAATGTCTCACAATGCTGTCGGGAGGTTAATAAGGCAAGTGAAGACGATTAAGCAAACCGACCATTGTCGAGTGAGGGGTTTGAGATGGTCATGAATAAATTATCGACCATCAACACTTTTTTCACGTCTTTCAGGACGCAAACAAAGAACGGGGCGTGATGGTGGAAGATCTGAGCTATTATTTCCGTAAATCTGTTTCCAGTGGCGGTTTTTTCTCCCTGTGTTAAAGTTGGTTGTTTGTGGTTTCAGATTTGCATTCCTCTGATGAAGGGTTTTGTCAACGAAGCTCAAGCTTGCTCATTTTCGGTTGGAAGAAGGATACGAGAACCCTTTTAATCAATTCGAAATTTTGGGAATTCGATTCCAATGTCGATTCGGAAGACAGAAGCTATTCTGTGGTTAAGTGATTTGTTTCTGTCAAGATCAAAGAGATGCGGGTTAGATGCTTAGAACATACGAAGTATCGATTGATGGCGCTTTGAAAATTTTTATTGTCGAATTCATGTTCGTGCACCTTCATTCTTTGAAAATACAACGAAAATACATTTAATTTGAAAACCATTTTTTTATGGACAAAATGTCACAGAAAACCATTTTCTTCATTTACGTCATTTTCTTGAAATTCGATTCCAAATATTTAATCGATGGTTTGAAACAAGACGCAAAATAAATTAAATTTCATCGATTTGTCTTTGTACCGCCTTAAACGCTTCCCACACCCAATTTTGTGTCACCAGCACCAGCTGTTAGTTAGCGCGAATGTAAAACCATTCCTGCTCGCCACACCACCGCCGATAGTTTGACTCACTTCTAAAACTTTAATTTCTTCAACCGTCCCATGCCAAACCAGGTTTTTACTAAAGAAATACCATTTACACTCGGTTTAGGTTTTTTTTTTTTTTTGTAGGTTTCATTTCTGTTCCGTTTCCTGCATCCATTGTATCCATTTCTCGCCGAAATGGCATTTTCATCAAAGTCCAATCCGAAAAATCCAATTTCGTAGCCTTTTAGCATACATCCGCGGCTTACCCGGGTGTTTCTCCCGGCATTTTCCCTGTTTACGGTTCGAAGAATTCCAAACTAACCTTCACAGGGAGGGTGGCTTCGGGGTTTTTTTTAATGGAATGAGGGCGAATGTCGTTTTCCGTACCCCAGACCGAAACAGTTTGCCGAGTTTCGAGAAAGTAATAATAAATAAACCCATCCAGCACCTCTTGCCGTCCTGATTTCCATGAGGTCGTCGCTCACTCTTTGTCTTGAACCGTTGAATTATTCTTCGACTTTCCGATTGGATCCTGCAAATACGATGCAAACAATGCATCTACCACCACCAACGCCTTCGTAGCGGTACGATGCAGTTCGACAGGCGATTTGTATTTGTTTTCTTTTTTTTTCACTCCATTCCATTTCTTCTTGCCAAACACGAAAAAAACGCAGCAAACACCTTTGTTTGGAAATATTTTTTAATTTTCCTGTTTTCTTTAGTACTATTTTTACCGTCTCTACGGTGGTACGGGTTGTCGGTGAGGTGATGAAAATTTCTTTTCTTCTCTACCAAATTTTCCCACATCCAATTGTACGTTATAAAAACTGCTGAAAAATGATAGCTTTTGGTAATGTTAGCTCCAACGTCTGTTTTTTGCCTCTTTTCAACATTCTCAACAGTATGTGTTTTCCCGATTGCAGCCCATTCGTTTACACACATTGCATGCTTTTTCCTCGATCCCTCTTCTCCACACCATAAGCCCGACTGCCACCCTTTCGACCCCGACTGTGATCGAGCCGCAAAAGACGAATGAATCGTTTCATTACTGCTAGTTTCGCGATTTTGCGCTCAAAACTCCATCAGTTTCTTTGTCTTGGCACGCGTTTGATGCTTTCCATCATACTGCCACCACATGTCCCGCCCGCCTTCTGCTCTGATTTCGCACAGAACAACCCATCTACTCCCTCGAGTTTAAAACAGGAGGGGTTTTTACAAGAAAACCGCTCGGCCTGTCTGAGCAGGAAATCCAATCCGCCCTTCCCAAAAGGTGCATGCATTCATACGTGAAAGTGCATAATAAGCTTTTCCTCGGCGCCCACCCGTTTCCACCACACCGTTCAACTCATGCTCGAGGTCAATGTTTATGCAGGAAATAATGCAGGATTATTATTACCTTTATTATTACACGTATCGCGTGCGTTTCTACTTTGACGGGAAAAAGGATATATTTTGGGACGGTAGGGAAAGGGAAGGGAAAGAAAGCGGGAACTGTTATTCATGCCCCCGATTGATCCTTGTAAACAGTGGTGCATTTTTCACAGACAGATACACGATGCACCTGCTAACCGATGTACCAACCCCGACCGCCTCCATCTCCATCACCGATCATTTTACAGAAAATGCATCGAAAGCGAGCTCTTTCTTTATGGCGAGTAATTTACTTTCTAAACACCCGCAGCGAGTGTGGGTGAGTGAAAGGATAGGGAAGTGCATTTGTTTTTCGTTGTTGCATCATAATCCCATCCGCTCCCGGTGCACCTTCCCATCCACCGTAAATGATGGAAATCGATACACTGTTTGATAGAAATCTAAATGAACTGCATACATTGGATGCATTTTGCTTGCACCACCACCATCATGTACTGATGTGGCACAGTCAAATGATGTGTGCTAAATTCGTTGCTTCGTTGGTTTATTATTATTATTCCAACGCTTGGTGGGATTTTTCGGGAGTTTCCTTAACGGGCCCGCCGAATACACAACGACCGGCCCCTCCGCCGGGCGCGTTGCAGGTAAGACAGCGCGGGACAACCATGGGCAAAAGCCCGAAGAAGCATTGCATAAATTGACGTTATTTATGTCAGTCATTTTTATTCCACCGCATCACAAAACCTGGCCGTGGTGCAACCGGGGGTGTCCCGTTGCACGAAGTATGCACCACGAGGCGGTGTTTGCAATCCTTCCTGTGCGCTGTTTTGTGTGCATATATTCGCTCTGGACATTTTCGGACTTTCGGGTTTTGGTAGGTGTTTTTGCGCATTTTTTTCCTTTTCATTTTTCGCTCGATCGCTTGGTATGGTTTAGTCCATTAGGCAGCATTAGGTGGGCTAAGGTAAAACTGATTTTCGAGCTTTCGTAAGACTGATGGGTAACGTTGCGCACTGAAGCTACAATGTTTCGAACGCCTCCGCGAGAACTATCGTTTGGGGTGAGCTATATGGTTGTATGCGGATGAGTGTATATACTGGATATACTTGAAGGTTTTTAAAGGAATGTGAAAATTTTTGGGTTTAGTGTTGCAAACAAAATAGTATAGTTATTTATTTTCTAATTTTCATATGAAATAATGATGCAAAGTAATTTCAGAAACAATAAACTATAAATAATGTATAATTCGACAATAAATTCAAATTGTCACTTTCTGTCCAAAATAAACATCTGGCAAAAAATGTCATGAAAAACATCACGTAGTATAATTTCTGTCTGAAAGTCATAGTTTCTTTGATAAAAAGATCTTTCAGACAAAAAGATCTTTTACTACATACTTGAAAATGCTCATAGCCAAATTTATTATAAACATGGCAAATTGGTTTGTATTCATCTAATTCATCTAATTACGAATATTCATGAAGCAAATTGATATTCAAGAACAATAAATTTTTTTTATTAGTATTAAAGAAAAAAAGTTTGGTCAAAACATGAACATATTTCTATGGTGTTTTTCATGCAGCATACGAAAAAATATCAAACAAGCAAAGTTGTTCAAAATTTTTCTAGCAGAGAATGAAAAACTTGCACGTAGCATTTTGAACTCTTCTGAAACCTTATGGTAGTTATGGTTTGTAACAATAATATTGTATACTTTTTCTGCAATTTTTTTTTCTCTATTGCATGTCACGTAACGTTTTTGCCTTACCCTAATAATCCTAATGTAGTTATGGTATATCACTACCAATAGCGTCAGGATACACTAAAATATATTTAATCTGTTATTGTTATTCAAATCTTGTGAAAATCAGAGGTACTTGTTAGTAGAATTATGTTGCATAAGTTATGTACATAAATACTCCTGATGAACAAACAAAACCGACATATTCTTTCAATATGATTCATCTCTTAAGCAAACATAAACGATAGTTATATAGCTGTTTCATGTAGCCTGAATAATTAAAACACATATCCTTATTATTCGCCAAAACACCAACACCAAACAACATTACACCCACCGTTAGCGTCCTGATAAACTACACGAAACATCCCTCCAAACCTTGCAGCCTCCTCGCCCAAGGCCACACGTGTGGCACAGTGCGTCGCGTAAATCCAATTAAAAATTATTTATGGATTATGAGCTCCCATAAAAATGGGTCATAAAACCGATCCGGGTCTCCGTGGCCAGCTAAAGCACCAGCCGGATGGAAAAATGAGACGAGAGAAATTTCGGCCCCCAAAACGGCGCCGCCGCGAAGCCTGCCGAAGCGATAAAAAACAATCCAAGACAATCAATGCACACCGCGCGTACTCCAATTAGGCGCAATTTTCCGATGATGCCAGCACATATTGCAAGCGTTCCGAAGCGTTTCCTCCGGGGACGGGCGCGTTTTCCCGGAGGGAGTTTGAGCAATGCTACTGGCGGACTTCTAAGATCTTTTCCGCTGATGATGCACACAATCCCCACACACATGTACACATAAAAATGATCAGTTCAAAGAACGTAGGAATGCGACTCAACCTGATGTCGGTAACGAACTTTTGTCCGTTGTACCTCAAACTTCGATTTCCGATACAGTGGGGGAAGAATTGTTTGGTTCGAAAATCGGACTGTCGTGCCATCGTAGTTATAGGATTGGAACTGCTCCGCTTCACCTGCATCCAGTACCGTAATAATGTCGACAAAATGAGCCCGGAAAAAGGCTTACATGTATCATTTTCATTTGGAAAGATGTAATGAGATTTCGTTCTGAGCTCTCCATGCCAGTGGCTTACATTTTGACCGACGGGTATGGTAAAATAAATAGAAAAAAATCCTTTCATTTGATAGACTTCGTTCAATGCCGATGCGGCACGCAGGCGGTTGCGAGTGCATATTTTCCTCTTCCACTTCCACTCCGCAATCGCAAAACCCTTTGCCTGTACGTATCGCAACACGGTCGGATGAGTTTGAATGAAGAAAATTTGAATATGATGCGAATTTGACGGGTATTTTTATTTTGTCCATTTTTCCCGCAGCTGAATTTATGTCCGACTTCGTTGGCGTGTCTGTTGATTCCGATGTGTGTGTACTGTTTGCCTCCCTAGCCCGATTTATTATTTGTAGCTATCGGAACGTAAAACTGAAATTCATTCAAGCTGCAAGCTCATTGATGCTACATGAATGTGGCTGTTTTCATTTTATTTTTTATATGGTATGCCAAAACAATGATCTATTTCATGTTTTATATTTTAATTTGTTCTTATGAAAGTAAAAATATGTATAAATAATCCAAAATTTATCTGACTGTCACAAAAATAAAATAATTTTTTATATGTAAATTTCTTCACATTTTCCACATTGTAAAGAAAAAGCAAAATAATAGGATAAAAGACAATACAGTGTCGATTTCATTAATTTACAATATGCTCAACATAGAACCGAGCCAAACATTACCTAAATTTTATTAAAAATCACACAAAAAGGTCAAAGTTAAAAATAGGTCTAAAATAGGTTAAAGTTAAAAGATTTGAAATCCATAAATATATCAAATTGAAATCATAATATGATTTGCCACCATCACACAGGTCACACTATTCAAACGTATAACAAAATATCAGCCACTTTCTTTGATGCTTGCTTCAATATTACCCTACAGTTACATATTACACCGCCAGCTACAGCCAAACAATTCGGCACTAATTTTGCGCATTCTAATCAACGGGTCTCATCCCAAATTTGATTACCCTTTATATATTTATGAGCCAAGCGGCTTCGGTTGCCGCTGACTTGACTCTTTTGCGAACCGCATCAACAAACACGAACTGGGTGTTCGGGAAAGTTGGGTGGAAAAGAAGCTGATAAATTTGTACTTTCATCGATTTCAAGACGATCAGCAGGTTTGCTACGAATCCGTTTCAGGGCGAGGGTGTTTTAAGGAAAATGAGTAGCCACCGCCAAACCATACGCGCTCGAACGAGTTAGAGAATGTGGCTAAGAAATTACTAGAGCGTTTCTTATAGAATCTACCGATTTCATCCCAACAATAAGATGGATTCGGATCGTATTGAAATCCCACTTGGGGAACAGAAAAGAATAGCATTCGTGGTGCTGGGGAAGCTGCTGCCTGAAGGAAAATAAAAGAAAAAATCACATAACTTCGGACAGGGGTAGAGGCATAGAAACAGAGAAGCGACAAAAATAATTCAATATTAATTCGGTTTCATTAGAGCAAATTGAACTCTTGCAACAGAGACGGAAAAAGAAAAGGAAGTGTATTGTTCGCGATGGCAATGACAAACAGAAAGAAGAAGTCTAATGAAGTCAGCAACCAAAGAGATGGTTAGTTTGGTTGTTTGATTTGAGCATGCGTGTCTAATTCATAAAGGGTTTCTAGATTAAAGTATCAATCAATTCGATCAATTGAATAATTTCTCTAATAATTTATAGTTCTAGTTTTCTATACCATTCTAAATGTTCACCAAATATTGACTAAAGACCTGGAAAATTCTGGCCAAAGAAATTATACGTATGTAAATTTATACATATTTTGATGTGCATTTTATCACTTTTTCAGTTTTATTTTAATTTGATCTAGCTATTTATCACTTTTGAAGACTTTTCATAAATTGACCGAATGACCGATTTTGATGACAAAGGACATATTATAAACGGCAAAACCAGACCACTGCTGTTTCACAACCTATTTGAGATTTTTTTATCAATTTATAAAATTATAACTAGTTGAAACAATGACACAATCATCGATAACATTTTTGTGTAATTGACACAATTTTATAATTTATAATGGATATTTTAAGAATTATCAATGGCATAATAATGTGTATCAGAAGAAAACCGTGCTAAATAAAAAATCTTACAAATTAACATGTTTAACATGCATAAATATACAATCCTAAAAATATATTTACCTATAAGACTTAATCTAAGATCCAAGATATCGAATAAAGATGCTATCTTTTTTATTACAGGTAAGCAATCCTCCGACTGAATGCGAAGGACAATCCTAACGATCGTTTAACGTTCACCCGTTTAACGTTCAATCGTTTAACAGCATCCGTAAGTTATTTATTTCTTACGCAAACTTTCAACGATTCAATTTAATTTTTAAGCAATGTGTTCCATCACATGAATCAAACCCAAAATGATGGGCCCATCAACGCAAACCAAACCCGTTTACAACACGTGTCCTTACCACGGGACCACGCTATAAAACCGGCGTCAGAATTTCGTTCCGACGGGGCCGATAAGCAATGCTTTCGAATTAAAGGACAATTACGAGGCTCAATCGAGGGTGAAAATTGTCATTTCAACAAAGGGCGACGCTCTCTTACAGGACCATCGTCAGGAAGTGCAACCATTTTCCGCATTTCTGCGCTTCCGCCGGTCTTGTCTTTCGAACGGGACGTGCCCGCGTAAAATTCGATCCGATTTCCTTCGAGCCGCAAAATGCACAAGTCACCACAGCCGGTCGTCGTCGAGACTCTCGCCACGGATAAGCTGTACGCCGTCCGTACCCACAAGAACATAAAATCGATGACTTTGTGAATCGCTGAAATGGACAGAAAAAAAAGGTTTTCACCAGACACGACGCACCGCAACCGATGGGCAAGAAACAATGGCTTGGAGGATGCCGCGAGCAGATCGTACCGAGAAGTACGTGAGATTATCGAGCTCGAATTTGGCAAGCAAGACCTGTCTCTCTATCTCTTTGCCTCTCTCGCTCTCTCTCTCTCTTTCTCTCTTTCGCTTATAAGATTTTTTCCACCCACTCCAGTTCCACAGACAAAGCGAAACGAAAAAAATCTCAGCCGTGGCGAAGGATTTGTTTACATTTCATCCATCATTGACTCGGCCTCGGCACGATCGGTAATGAGGGCACGCTAGAAGATGAGCCACATAATCTTCGATTTGATGTGCGGAAAATGGTTTTAATTGTTGTTGATGCTGCAACGGAAAGCTGCAGCGTAATGGTTAAGCACTCAAGTCCGTGCCGAAAACAGCGTGATTGTTCGCTTTCTCGAGCTGCTTTTGAACCGTCTTTGTTTGCGTTCTGCCACAAATGCCAAATCCGTGGGATCGTTGATTACCCGAATCAGTAGCCGAAATCAGAAGGCGCCAGACAATGAGACATCTTATCAGAGGATTAAATCCGCAAAGGTTGCATTGTCGTGATTGTGGATTGGACAATGAAAGAACTCATTTTGCGAGGGAGCAGAAAAAGAGGTTTTATCCGAAGACGGCATCAAACAATAATCTGTTCTAAGAGTTTCTGTGGTTTGCCACAGGATAAATGTTTTATTAGAAATTATTCGACTGATAGAGAAAAAACGCCTCAATGTTGATATGATTTGGTAAAGAGTGACCTACACATTCACATATAAACATCATTTCTAATCAATCTAAAAGTTAAAAATATAATTCTAATAGGATATTAAATACTCAACTTAATGACTGTAGGTATTTTCTTCGTTTCAATACATTTTTTTTTGTTTAATTCAACTAAATTTCCCATTGCTAGTTGAAAAAATCTTCCATTTTCTCACAACAATTTATTTGTCATTTTTTATCAAACTGTTTTAATCATAATTCCGTTATTTGCATCCGTTGTGTTGTATTATTTTGTTCTCTTCCAATAAACTTCCGTAACACAAACAATAGTAATTGATTAGTAATTTACCAGAAGTAATCATCCCTAGAAAAGGTTTCGATAAAGCTTAGTTTTAAAGAAATAATATCATTTCAAACATCTGACTTTGACTAATCAATAGCAGCACTGTATAAATAACTAAAAAATATAACTATGAAATTTGTTTATATTATTAGATTTTAAATTGAATTTATCAAAGAAACATAGTATAGGAACACAGCATTGACATAAAGCCATGTTTTATTAATTATATTTAGCTATCGTTGACTATATTATTTACCGTTTTTTTATGAGCAACCCAATAAAAGCTTTTCTTTTTCTTCGTTCACTATTTCTGTCTCACCCTGTAGCGTCCTACACATTTACTAACCATTAACCGAACCCAAAAGCACCGCATGTGCGGGCATATGCAAAACAGATTTTCCTCCTCTAACCGACCCCATCTCCCAATACTCACACATGCTGAAACATTTCGCACTGAAGTCCTACAATGCCCTTTCTTCTTCCGCAACTGGAGCTCGTTAGCCGCCGATGAGAAACATGAACACCACCGATGGTGAGAGAAAAACAAAATTAAAATACAACAAAAAAAAAACACACACACACACCCACTCAGGTCTCGATGCCGGAAGAGAAAAGGTGATGGAAAAAAACCAACGCACATGGGAAGGAAACAAACAAAAAACAGAACCAAACGAACGAACTGGCGCACACATAAAATGAGCCAAAGGACCGCACACCGAGCAGCACCGAGAGTGTAACGACACCCTGCGAGAAGCGAAACCGATTTCCAATCGAACGTCATCGAACGGGAACCGAGACCGGGAGAAAGGCACGCACGGTTCGTCCTTATTACCTCCTCACGATGTGGTATCGTTCCCGGGTTTGCTTTCTTTACCACCCTCCAAGCCGTCCCACCCATTCGACGGTCGTTTCCCTTGCCCGCCTTTCCCCGCCCGTCCGATCCCATGGTCCCGATTATCGATGGATCTTTATGTATTTTCATTAAAATACAATATATGCTAACATGCCGTGCGCCTCGGTGCGATTCCGTTCGATGTCTCGGTTTGTGTATGTTCGATTTTCCGTGCGTTCAGTTTAACGCGCACGAACCTATCTTTCCCGGAGGAAGGCCAAATGGGCGTTGGAAACGGGAGAAACGGGAGAAGGGATTCCAACAACGAATGATTGTGTCACGAATCGGGCCAAGATGGGCGAAGGGTTTGCTACCATTAAAAATATCTCCCGACTGTGTGTATTGCCCTGCTACATTTGATGGAACCTTTTGTTGTTTTAGACGTTATAAAACTGTGCTAAAATAATTATAAACTTCAAATTACCTTTTTTATGTTGATCATGAATAGCACATGAATAGCACTTATTTTGATAAACATATTTCAAAAAGTACATTCAAAAGCAGCTTATCATATCTAAAACCGCTCAAATCCAAGAAAAAATCCAAACATATCGAAATCCACATAAAAATCTAAAAATAACTCAAATCTACAAAAATTGTGAAAATAAACAAAATAATATTTTATGTTTATTTGTTTTCGTAAACAGAAGTTACAAATTTAATTTTAAATTATATGAATGCAAAGTATAAACACAACGACGAATTAAACAACGACAGTTTAACTGTCCGGAACAAGAAAGCAGTATGAAACGAACATTAAGCCACCGAACGCTCCCCGCAAACGATGTGGAAGGATGCCATCTTGGGTTTTCCATCCATCTCGTGGAAAACTCTTCTCGTCTTCTCGTACGGGCTGTTTGGTGTGTTGCTTTTTTGTGGTATTTCATTTTTTATTTCACTCGTACCACGGCAACAGCACAGAGTTTTTCATTCTAGCTTCATTTGCGTTTTTTTTTCCTGTTCATCCTGCATCCCTATGCCTGTCCGTTCATTTCCGTCATCAGGCTCTGCTTCGCTCTCTCGCGAAAGCGAGTGCAAGCATTTCCGATCGAAAACCCCGAAATCTCTCTCCTTTCCGGGAAGGGAGAAGGATGACGAGATGTGGGTGGGTAAACATACACACACACACGAATAGGAAGTACGGGTGTGGGAGGATATGTAAATGGCCACCACCACTGCCATTGCGTATGTGTATTCATGTGTGCGCATGGAGAAAGTTATTTGCGTTTTAAATTGCGCTTTCTTTCTCTTATCGTGAGCACCCAATAGGACGTTGGGTCTGGGCAGATTTTTTTTCCCTCGTTTTTCTCCCCGCCACTTACCTCGCCCATCCAATAGTTTTCCTTTTTTCGATCGAACACAGACGATGGGGATGGAAATTTCATTCGACTGTTGCTGCCGTTGCCTCCGTATTCTCTTAATTCCTCACGTTTCGCAATGAGAGCAGGTTCCATGTATTTTTTTTTTTCATTCTATTTCTGTATTTTTTGCTATTTCGTTCGAAGCAAGCACGTTCTTCGTCCTTATCTCGTGCGGTTCGGGTTCATGTAAAAAAGGGTTTGCATTTGTACTTGTCGTTTTATCGAGCGAATCACATTTAGACTTTTTACATCTTACAGGAACGCGGAACAGAAGATAGTGTGCTTCGCACAGAAGATATAAATGCATTAAAAGAAATTAAAAATAGGTTCTAGAATCTTATTATGAGTGTTTTGATTTGATATACCTCTTTTTCTTTTAAATAGTATTTAATAGAACAACCCAATGTAAGTCACTATCCTAATTATAAAAAGTAATAATTGGTTCTTTTGGATTCGAGTACATCTTTTTCTAGTCATGTACATAAAATCTTCCTCTCTACAATCGCACTCCTTCATGAACTTCCTACCAACGAACGCCCATCCTATTCACTCTTCCTTTTCACATCACCGCTCTCAAGGATTAATGTTGACATCTAAAAAAGCGACGATTGGAAAAAGTGTAGATGTACGGCCGAAAAAGAAAGAAGTTGGAAGTAAAAGTTCACAACAACGAAAAAAATACATCCTCTCATAGAAAATTTTGGCACACGAAACGCACACATACCCGAACAAACGCGTATGTGTGACGCGAAATTTAATATACCGTACCCTTCGCAGATGGAACGAAGGTTGCGAATAAATTTGCATACGCAGAAAATAAATAGCGCGGCACAGGCACACACTAGCCTGCCACCGGCAAGCCCAACGACATGTACTTGTTGGGTGAAGGTGAGGAGGACAGAAGGCGACTTTGCTTCCCGCGTAACCCCGTAACACCAGATGAGAACCGAACGGAAAAATAAGAAAGTCGCCTACCCTCGCGTTATATTTATCATCTCCAAGTCGCGTGCAAAACACACGCGATAAGGACGGCGCACGGTTTCTACTAGTGTGTTGGTACACGCACGGTCGGGTATATTTCTTCCCCTACTCTGATTCTGCTGTTTTTGTTTCCGAATGCCGACAAAACTTCATTGCAAAATTTCTCCTCGCCCGCGCTGAGGGCGCCAGAATCGAAGGTGCAAAATTGAAAACGGTAGGAGAATAAGAAAAAGCTTACTACGACGATGAAGCGCAGCCTCAGGACTCTCAACGATGGTGCGCTTTCTATCGCTACTTCTCTTCCTCTCATTTGACGCACCCCTTTTTTATACCAGGGTTTGAGCCGCCTGTAGAGACTATGAAATAACCATTCGGGCATGATTAATGCTCAGGAGTATGGGAATGGTTTGAAACGCATTCCGGAATGTTGTTTCATTAATCTTTTTTTTTCAACGTGACACGCTACGTTTTGTTTTTGAAAGGTGTTGCCAAGCTGGTTGAACATATTTTTAAATGGAAGTGGTATTGTTAAAAAATCTAGTTTTCAATTCCGCTTGACATTGCTTGCATTTCGTTTGTCTACATATGAGATACTTAGTATCTTTGCTGACACTATAATTTGTAGTTCCAACTAGCCAAGCCAAGAATCACGAATCAATACATCCTATTTAAATAACCTGTGAAAGATGTTACGCAATAATTAAACATTTTTAAGCAAAAGTTAAAATTTGATGATTAATTAAAAAATTATCTTAACACCAACCTTATCAAATTTGTAATCCATACGTCCATTTTTCAATTCAGGAAATTGATGGAATGCTAAGAAAATTCGATTCTAATCCTTTTCAATTCTTACATTTCAAATTTCTCGTTTTGTTTCGTGACCAAATTCAGAGATTTGCCTATTTTTCCTTTCACACATAAAAATGAAGATTTCATCTATGCCTCTCTATTAGTTTTTGGTCAAGATTTTAGACAGATAAGCATGTAATATCTTGGGTAATTAAAAGCTTACTTGAACGACACATGTAACGCACTGTATTAATGTACTAATTTGAATTTTGCAAATTAGTTTATTATTATGAAATGCTTTTCCTATGTCTATCTTGTAGAATATCTTCATTATTAATCTTAATTAGTACGGGCTTAGCTTGCACGTAGAAAATATACTATCTCAAACATACGCATTTCTCGGCTATCTGTTGATAAATAATGAACAATGAATAATAATCATTCGAATGCTAATGAAGTGGTTGTATATTTTTATTTGATTATTTGTGATTAGAAATTTAGTTATGACAATTTTTGATAAAACTTCAGATAAAATTCGGGGTAACCTTCTATGCATGTTTTACTCTTAAGTATCATAATATAAACCTCAGTTATCCATAAACCCTTCAAAGAGTCACGCCTAACGTTTTGCAGTGAACACGTTAGGCCAATTAAATAAGTCAATGAATTTCTGCTTTTCACTAACAACTTTAATCTCTGCAATCTGGTAAAATTTTCATATTTTGTTATGACACATAAATCGTCCTAACAGCTTTTAGTGTAATTAAGTCTTCTTCTCGCAACAACTTGTACGTAACAATGCTACTCATTTACTGTGTCACTAAGTAATAATGTTATTCTCAACGGTTAAAACACCATACGATGTGGTCGATACTGGTTCCACTAAATGTAATATAATTTACGGTTTCCATTAGTTTGCGCTAATTCCCAAATAAATTGCATCTTCACCATAAACCCGCCTTCGTATCCGTCCTACTCGGTGCAATCATTCTCTCTATCCGCTCGCGATCCGTCTTACGAGTGGCAGATATTAAAAACCGTCCCTCAAGCTATTACGTGTAACAACAACAACAAAAGCAAAACAAAAATGCCGAGGAAACGTTTCGCTTCATTCTTTTTCCTTCGTGCCCCGGACGACCCATTACGCGGATGGTATGAAATTACAATTAAGATTAACTTCCTGCTCCTGCCACATACGGCCGCGCACTGCAGCAACCGGCACCGGCAAACGAAAATGCTGCTCACCGAAGACGACAGATAAATGATTTTCTCCTGCTTTTGTCTCGACCTCGAGATCCTTTTCATACACCGAGGCCGTATGTGGCTCCGCACACGATGGCTGCACTAACCACCGGAAAAAAGGACCACCACAAAACAATGACATAAAAACCGTAAAAAAAGCAACCCGCAATGAGCAAACCCGACATAAAAATATGTTGGTGTGTATGTGTGTAGGACATACAGTTTCCACGAAGGACAACCTAATCACACTCGCCGTTTCCCAACTTTCGGTATACCCTGCTCCCCTCTCCCCCCGATATCGTCCATTAGTTTCTTATCATCCCCTTAACACGAGCACATAATTCGTTTTGGCAATATCCACTAATAAACGTTTTTCCCCCCCACATTCGCTTCACGCTGCCTTCGTACGAGATCCTTAAGCGAATGTGTTCTCCGCATACACACCATTACACAAAGAAGAAGAAGGTAAAAAAAATCTTTCGCTTACGTGTGCGTAAGGACATAAATTTTCATATCATATTTCCGCGCGGTGGTTGTTTTGTGCGAGCCAACCAATAGCCAAACAATAATGTCCACCAAAAGCATCCTTAAAGGAAACTCTGGCACTGATGAAATGAGAACGTGTTTCTTGTATTGATTAACTATATCAGTTAGTTTTTTCTGAAGAATATTGTTCCGAGTATTTGCTTACCATTAGAATGATTTTTAATCACAACCCTAAGATGCATCGAAAAACCAATTTGGAATAGTCTGGCTTTAAAAATATGTTTGAATGTGTACCATAAAATTAAAAAAAACGGATCTGTTTTGAGTCCCTTTCGTTGCAGATAACTGGAAATATTCTTTAACACTTCAATTTTACAACCATTACGTGCTTAATTTTATATCATCCTCAATCAATTTCACCCCTTCGTACATATAGAAAGCGTTCTTCAAGGCAGAGCAAAATAAATAACGCTTTAAATTATAATTAAAAACGCACATGATAACTTTAATCTCCACCTACTCCAAACACACCAATATTCCTTTTCTTTCCTTTGCCGTCTGTGATTATATAGAAAACAAAAAATGGAATCATCTTTACTTTTACCTCACCCCTACACCCTTACGTTGCCACCGAGGCCATTTTGCTAGCTCTCGATGGACCGTCTTTTTGCCGATGTTTGACAACGTTGATGCCCATTACCCATTATCAAATCCCAATAAGCTGCTTTCAGGCGGTTCCGCTGATGAGCACGTTCCGTGCCGTGCCAAAGGTGCGGCAATAATGGCGAAGAAACACATTCTGAAACCTCAAGAGGGATAGAGTCAGTAAAACGCCATGCACGTGCTTCACATACGGATTCTTTTTTCATAACGCAATGTATGTTTTTCAACAAAAATGATGCCACCAGTATCGATCGATGGTCGTGGCTAATTCGAAATAGCTTCCATTTTATTCAAAATCAGCAGAAGACATGATAACACGTATATTAAAAGAGTAAAAAAATTGTTAACAATATAATTAAATAGTTTAATTTAATCTAAAGATTCATCAAGTGACTTAAAATTTTAACAATACATTATATGAATACAACACCAATATGAAAACCAATTAAGGTAACTGGAAGAAAAGGTAAAGTCAACTACAAATTGAATAATTGTATAAAATATAGCGTTTCTTGAGTTATTACATTCTCAAATTTATTGAATCATCAATAATATACTAAATTCAAATTTTGTTTGAGGTAGCTTAACGTTTGCATAGCAATTTGTTATGATTCACCCACCACCCTTTTCCGGGCACCGGACGGTTCCAAACCAATATCTTGCATTTGAATTCTCGCCAGAGGAAGATTTTTTTTATTAATATCAGTTATCCCCCGCAGTACCATCCCAACGCGAACAGCCGTCCAATGTTCCGCGAACGGTCCGTTTTGTGACATAAGAATTTCCATTAGAGCGCACCATGTATGAAAATTTGATTCAAACACCTCACCCACCTCCCCTCTCGGGCATGCTCCACAAACCCACGTGGCCCCCAGCTACTGTTATTTTCTTTTTCAAGAGAAATTCTAACATCCTTTCGCGTGGAAGAAAAACACATACAAACACACACATTCAAGCTCTCGCCATTCTTGGAAGCAGCAAAAGCGAAACAAACACACACACACACACACACACAGCATGCAATCCGATCCAAGCCATCCATCAAGCGCTGTCCGTTTGGTCCGGGTCGGTCGAGTCCTCTCCGGTGGCCAAAGTATACACAATTTCTTAATTGTGTTATTTCAAACAAAGAAGGCGAAAGAAAGGATAAACATTCAACCGAACCTTCGCGTCCCTTCCCACCGGTGGATGCTTTCACCGATGCTCTTCTCGGCCGTGCGCGCACAAAAACTCACACATACACACGTGCTCATATGTGTCTTGGGGCAGGGGAACCGCTCGGTGACAGAGGAACACGGTGGAAAACGTTGGGAAAAATGAAAAATACTTTTTTGCTTCTTTGAAAGTCCTCTTCGCTCTTCATTTCTTTCAGGATGGGGAAGCATCTTCGGGCGTGGAGGGACGGAGTGTGGGGAACATTAAACTCCACCCTGGCAACTCCGGCGTCGCTCCTTTCGCTCCGTAGAAACGCCTCGCCTTTTCACCCGACACCCCACATCTTGGTCGGTATGGCAACGGCACGGAAGAATGGAACCGCCGGCGTGGAGGCAAACTGGTGGTAAATGAATGTGTTTGCGCTTTCGTAAGAAGTGAACGAGCATCTTTGTATATGATAAGCAGCAACAGCACCAGACCCACCGAAACCGACAGCATCCTTGTGCAGGAGAGTTTTCGTGTGTGGAGTTTTTTTTTTGCTGGAAAATATGGTCAAAAAAGTGGCGTCCACACATCAGCGAGACAGAGTGAGCGAACCTCGACTTTATTCACGCTTTCTCTTACTCAAGCATGGACACAGACACGAACGAAATCCGGTTGGCCACCTACGAGCAAAACATTCGCGTCGCTTTACCCTCCCTTTACCCGGTGGGAAATGAAGCAAAAGTGATGAAAAAATGTTTCCCAAAACGGCGTACCCGATGTGGTGCGGTCCCAAGGAGAAGGCTGAAGATTTCTCTTTTTTTTGTCAGCTCTTACCACATATGCCAGCTTCCACACATTCGGCTTTCACCGCGACGCTCTCTAATGTGCTTTTTGTATGCCTATCGTCCGCTCGGGTTGCCCCATGCTGTGAAGGACAACGAACGCGCCACTTCGAAGAGACCATCATTAGACGCTGATCAAAATCAGATGGTGGTGGTGGTGGTGGTGGTGGTAGTGAAGAAAATAAAAAATTATCATTATCATCAGTGCTCCCGGCTGGGACAGAGGGGCACGCACACTAAACTAACATTTACCAAAGGCCATTGCACTCCTGAGTGAGCATCTACTTTCGCTTCCGATATCTATTTTTCGTCTTCCTACTCGCCCGCTGCCACCGCTCTGGCGCACAAAATTGGCGAGGGTTTTTTATATTTTCCCCCGATCGTTTTTATCCTTCGATTCGTTTCGGGTGAACCGCTCGGGCACAGCAACAGACTTTTTTTAATTACGATCCACGGCATACCCGTCCAAATAGAGCGCTGAGAAGTAGAAAAAACACGCACACGAACTGGTCGGATCGAAAAAAAAAGGGATGATGAGAATTCCCGACGGATTCACCCAGCCATGGAAGCCCGATCTGGACCAGAGAGGGGTGGAAAAATCAAAACTACCCTTCCGAACGCGTACGGTACGGCATCCTATTGATGCCGTTCCGATCGATGTCCTCGTGCTTCGACGTGAGCCCAGGGAACGAGAGGAAAGAGCAAACGGTTGGCTCAAGATGCCGTGCCGTTCGCTCAAATGGACGTTCTGCGGCGGGCTGAGAGAAGTAATAAATTATAAATAAGCAATACAGATGCGGCCAAAATCTTCCGTATCCCGGGAAAAGGCGACGAGGAGATGGAAGTAAGCCAGAGTTGTGTGCACAGTTTTTTTTTTATTCGGTTTTGTTGGGTTTTCTTCATTTTATTTTACTTTAGTTGCTTCCGGGCACCTTTGCGGATTATTGGTTTTCCGAGATTTGAAGAATTTTGCAACCGGATGAAAGCATGAAGCAAATTTTAATTTGCTCATCGTCCTTAAAACGTTTCTTGGTTTTGATGTATTTGCATAGTGCATCAATCACAACTGTGTAGGAAATTATCCTCGAATCTATCAATCAGTTTCTTAAGTAACTAATCAAAAAGCATAAAACATTTGAAGTAAAGGATGGCTTTTGGCTTGGAATTTTGCATTTCATATACAAACTGGTTTATATATTTAGATGAACAGATGAAAACTTGAGATGTAGTTTTTACGGATTTTTTTACTTTCAACAAGATAACTTTAATAAAAATAATATCAGTGAAAGTGATAACATATAACTTATCTGAAGCAAAAATAATGGTTGCAATACAAAAGCTTTGTTAGTTATTTAAAAAATATTATAAAATTGAAAAACGTATTTTTTACACAAGTGCTTCTCAGCCATTGGTTAAAATGGTTCAGTCATATTTTGAACCATCGATTCCACAAACACTAATAAATCAATTCCACCGCTACTGTTACTGTCAGTTCGAACTTATACACACGATGGAGAAGAGGGTGTTTAAACATTGGAAAAATGAAAAATTTCTGCCCTGATCCCTTCGCCATCTCTGATGAGACGAAATTCGGAGCGTAAAATCAGGGGCGGAGAGAAAGAGCGAAAAGTGAAAAATCAATAAAGCTTATTGGTAATATCGTTGCTAACACCCTTTGAAAAGCCAAATCAAAAAGAACCAGATAGTGCGATTTCAATCTTATTCGTCAAAGTACAAAATTTGTACAAACCAATCCGCTGGAACTCGAAACATTATGTTCCACCATCTAATTTCTTGATTATACTTCCACGTATCGAACATTACCTGTCGATGTGCGTCGATGTCGACACCAAAAGGCAATGACAAAAAAAACCCAGTAGGGTGGGTGTTCTCCCGGGAACGTGCTGAAGAAGGACCGTGCCGCGTACCGAGAAACGATGAAGAACAAAAAATATGAGCTTCATAATGGCGTGTCCCGTGACGTTGCCGCCGGACGTTGCTTTTTAGCATCTTTCCGTCCGTTTGCCTTGCTACCACACTTTGATTATGCTACTTTTTTTGTTGGCTCGGCGTACTATCTTTTGCGCACATTTTTTCTCCTTCTCGCTCCACGCATAAAGCAAAACGGTTCTCGCATCCTTGCCGTTCTTTGCGCCTTCAAAAAAAAACTGTGTGCAGGACGCTGGAAATAATAACATAATTCTGTTTACGTGCATAATTTGACCGGGGAGTTTATTGGAGGCTGTGTGGGTGGGTGTACGCTGTTCTTCCTCCCACCGACAGTGGATATTGCTTATAATTTTGCAGCTCACCTGCTTGACCACCTTCCATACCTCATTCTGCCTAGCAGTTGGGTTTGTCTATGTATGTGTGAGAAAAAGGTTCGACTCTGATCCTTTGCACGGTATGATCCGACCACCGTCGTACGAATAGTATGGCCAGGTTCAACCTGTGCTGCTGCAGCCGGTAATGCTTTGACTCCCGCTGGGAGGAAGAAGATTCCATTCCCTCCAACATCCAAACCCATCCCTTTTCCTTCATTCCTACCCGCACTGCCCCGGTTTTGATTCGTTATCCTTAAAGGAAAAATAAATAATTTCAGGTCTTTCGGGTGGTGGGGCTTCTGCTACAACGGGCTTCTAGGTTTCTATTCAGGCGCGCACAGGGTTTACACAGGATGCCAAATTTTGAGCGAACATACCAAGATAAAAAACACCAAGCTGCTAATAATTTAATAATAATGCAAAATAACCCAACCAAACGATCTCGGTACAAGGGCAAATTTTGGGCATTACTTTTGCGTCTTGTTTGCTTCATTATGGATGCATAAAATTGACTTTTCGGGCACCGTGGCATCGTAGTGGAAGGTGTGAAGGCGCACCAGCGGGATGCTTATGAAAAATTATGTCTTGATCTGTGTCGATTACGAAGGCAATTACGTGATGGTGTTTCGGCAACGGCAGCGTAT
The DNA here is from genome assembly GCA_000473445.2 of Anopheles farauti. NCBI lineage: Eukaryota > Metazoa > Arthropoda > Insecta > Diptera > Culicidae > Anopheles > Anopheles farauti. Next base: position 5,681,499 of record KI915042.1, on the reverse strand, counting down.
CGATTTTTCTACCGGTGTGAAGTTTGTTTTTGCGAGTTTGGCTTTCGGAGATTATTTGCAGACAAAACTTCAGCTTTTAGCAGGCTTTTTATACATGGAAAATATGTTTACCTATTGATTGAAATTTATTAAACATTTCAAATAATTGTTCATCTGATTTAAATTGCACTCCTAATTTTTACTTAATTGTTCATACTCTTTTCCCCACAAAAGCAAGCACCAATTTCCCACGAGGATTAATTTCCCATTCACTCGAGTATCCCTTAACTCCCGCAACAGAAGGTGACAGAAAGTTCCCAACACAAGCAGAACCCTCTTGAAAAACGGCTCCATTTCCCCTGGAAAGCAAGGGTTGTGTTTAATTAACCTGTTGATGCTTGTAGCACACCCGGGAGCTGACGCCGCCAATTAATTAAGCGAGCAATTTGTGGCTGTTTAACACCAGCTTCATCGGTCTCATCGTCGGTATCATCATCGTTTACGTGCTTCTGACTTTTCCAGCCACCCCTTTTTTCAACAACGTTCTGCAATGGAAAACGGAAGAGTGGCTTTCCGTTGCCATCTCCGTTAAAACATAATGGCAAAGTGAGTGACAGTCGGGGGTGCGTGTGGGAGGAACTTGTTTGCTTTACTCTTTGGCAAAAGAATGCTCTTCACAGGGTAGAAGTGTTGGCGACGGCGTTGGTTGATTCAGTGGTAAATTGGAGGATTTCTTCTCCACTTTTATCAGACGCACGAGAGTGAGAAAAATAAGATTGTTGTAATTAAAATGAATTGTTTGTAAAGTGAATAATATTCAAATTAATTTCTTCGCGTGAATTTAGTTACATTGTGTAAACTTTCCTATTGTAATTGATATTTAAGATGTTTACTTTACCATGAAACTATGAAAATGAATGTAGTTTTTAATTGTCTACATACTAAGCATTGACCACCGTGGTTTTAGCTACGTTTATTGTTGAGTTCTGGCGTTAATTATTTGTGATGAACCACTGGATTTTGTTCATTTAGTTTTTCCTTGAGTTTGAATACTTCACATTTTTATAATTTTCCCTTTCCTTCACACATGTCGAACGTATATTTGTGTATTTGTTTATGATGGTCTCGAAAAGAACAACAAAGGTTTCTTTTTAATTTTTGTTTTAATTTCAAATATTTTTCTCTGATTTTTTAACAAAGAAAAATACATTTTTTTACGTATGAAATTGTTGTTGAAGTATTTAAAAGTCTCTAAAATATATAAAAATGTCATCGTTATTAGTATATTTAAATAAACAGACACTGCTTTCGCACAATATATGAAACTTCTATTGTTAATGTTGGAAATATTTGAAAAAAACCATGTAAGCAATATACGCAATCGCCAAATATTGTAAAATATAATCCTTGTTCTGTTTTGAATAAGATTATATCCCATCCTGTTCTGCATTCCCACTCAACTACCACCAGATATTTGATTGATGATGTGCTCATTGAGCGAATCTCACATTACACACGTTTCATATCCTTGGTGTATGTTTCCATTACATTTTAGAGGGTTATAGCGCGTCAGTTGCTCCGTGACCGTAGCGTCATTCGAACAAACCCCAGCATTAATCCCCTAGCGAGAAAAACACGGTCAATGAAAATCGATAGGAAATGGTGCAAAAGTAATTAAGCTTCTCGGCTGTCTCGTTAGCGTTACATCACCTGCAACCCCGTCTCCCCCGTCACAATCACCACCACATTCACCTTTTGTCACGAACCGGCTGCCCTTTTGTTCCAGCTTGAAGCGCCCGGAAACATGACACACTAATCACTCGTAACGCATAAATTATAAATCAAATCATCATTCATCATAATGATTATCTTCGCACGTTTGGTACCCGCTTCTCCCGGGAATGAGAGAAATTATCGTTCGGACGCGACGAATTGTGCCCCGAGTGAACCAATCAAACCTGGATCGCGGGTGCGAATTGGAGTGAGTTCGAGCTCATGAATAATTATGCAAAAGCTATGAAATCCTCGACCAGCAACCTCTAGTTGAAGAGGGGACGACTACCTGTACACTGACACAATGGCACCAGCACTGTTGATGCGGTCGGTTGTTAATCGTCTGATGACTGAGTAATCAACTCGGACCTAACTATTTCTTCCACGCTCGACAGGAGCGAAGCGTACAGATAAAAGGTGATTAAAATACTGGTTGCTCACACACACACTCAGAAAGTGATGTAATGAAGCGTAACATATTCCACCGAAGGATGAGTGTTCCGTCCTGATGAATGATTTCGAATCAAACGACATTCACGGCACCGCGTCCGCACCGGATAGCCGGAAGTGACGAACCCTTTTTTCTGGAAACTCACCCCCGGCACTGATCATGACGCACGTTTTGGCGTCGAAGCGGATGAGCCGGGGACACTCGATATGTATTGTTATATGCCCGATGCGAACGACGAGCAAACGAATGCATACTAATGAGTCCTCGAGCTCGTCGCTCCTCGTGGGCGATAATAATGACCGGGATCTGCCGGGGTTTCGGGTTGGAGTTGGGGCTTCGCCCGGTTTGGGAGACAATGTCCTGCATGGGAAATGGAGGAAACCAACCTATCCTGCAATGGAAAATGGTTCCCCCAATGAGTTCGTCATTGCATAATGTAAATCATAACGGACAAATGAGTGATGTAATGATCAACTATCGGTCGTATCGCAGGCGGAAAGGGGGCGAGAACACATGTTGTCACATACCAGCAAGCAGTACAAGGATCGTTATTATGGAAGCAAATTGAACGCGTAATGAGCTTAGTGCAGCACCGTCCATGCATGTTTCGATAGCTTTATCACAAAAAAGTGGTTGTATTTACCGTGATTTAAAGACTCTTTTGTGAGTGAAGGTTTACCAAGAGTTTAATGTAAAAAATGGGTTTATTTGACGATTAATTAGTTGTACCACTAGGCACGTCATTGACGAAACTTTGAATAAATAATTAATCTAAGAAAGGTTAAAAGTTTCAAAAAATCATACTAGTGTTTTAAAGTAGTAATATAAAATTGCCAATCTGGTTTCCTACAATATCGATTTGGATTTACTTTTGTCCAATTGGAGACTGCTCATTATCTAAAAAAGGTATATTTTTTTATTTTCATAAAATATTTATTGGTTGTAGAGAGATTTACCATGAAACTATTGAACATAACTGGACATTAGACATTGGATTTTTTCAATTTTCTTCCTTGCAATCAGCAAGTACATTAAGGAAACTAAGTAAGCAAGTATTTGATGGGTTTAGATAATCTTTCTATTCAACAGATTCTCTATTTGAGCAACAATTTCAAAATAATTATTGCTTTATTGCGTGCATTTCATTTTCTCTTTTCTTCTCAACTCAACTGTCTCTGATTAAGTGCTTTCCCACGATGTATTTGCTGATTTTCATCCCTATCTGGGGCAATTAATTCACATCCAACGCCTTTCCCTGTCTTCTTATCCCCCATCTACATCATCTTCAGCTCTCATTTCACACGCAATCCAATTGTCCATTGACCGAAAGATCGGCCAAATGTGGATTACTTACCGATAAAACGCAATCAAATCGGATGTTCAGCAAACAAAAAAAAAATACTACCATCCAAACAATCTAATTGATCCAATTAATGATGCTATGGTTCTAGTACAATGCCTGAAGTTTCGATTACACGCACCAACACCGACCCTACCCGGAAACGCGCGGCTTAATAAAACAGGTTCCCACATTTCCTTTCTCGTACAGTTTGGCACACGTCCCGAATGCGTGGGAGTGTGTATGCGTGCGAATGTTTACATTCCTTTCACATTGGCAAAAGTTCTGTGAAACGAAGAACGAACATCCTCACCGGTTGTGACTTCCGGGCAGCTAATTGAAGTGCACACACGTCACGTCACACCCATTTCCCCCACCCCCGCAGCCAGCCAGGACATCCTAATCCGAAAAAACAACACTGAAACTTTCTCCTCTTTCAATTATCATTACCTTTCATCGGGGCGATCCGGGCAAGCTGTTTTCCGCCAAAGTCGTCGGTACTGGAATTGTTTTTCCTTCGTATCTCTTCACCTCACTCATGCGAAAGACACACACACACACAGGAAAGGCAGGACACAAGACGCAAGCAATAACAACAACAGTTTGGTCTTAATTTCTGCCAGCCAGCACGTGAGTGCTTCTACTTTTCCCCCAGAAAATCTGACGTCTTTGCGACGTGCGTGGACGTTACGCTCGTGTCCGGTGGATTATTTGCGAAACGGGTGCTATTTTCGCTCATTTACGGTCCAACACCTCGGTGGACAACGTCCTTGCAAGGCGCTAGCCAACCGCCCCGATACCCGGTGGCCTGTAATTTGAGCAACGTCTTATCACCATCATCATCGTCACGGGCTTTTCAGTGCGCACTAACGACCGCCGGATGGTCGAGTGGAACTTCGTGCTGACCACAAGCTGCTGGCGGGTGAGGGTGTAAGGACATCCCGTGTTTGCCGCTTTCGACCTTCGATAAGATCAAGAAGTCAGCATCTTTCTCGAGGGAGAGTAAATTACACACCGGCAACGAACTTTTTTCGTCGCAAGTAAGGGTGTCCTCTTGCAAGGCTGCTTCCTTCTAATTATTTCACTGGTGGTGGTTGAGCATGTGCTCACACCGTGCGTTGGACATATGGCTACACATGGGCCTACAAAAAAAACAAACACGAAGAAGAGATGATGTTAATTTATGTCGTGGTCAGGTTCCGTTTGAACTATTCGCGTCCGAGAACATGATTGCTACATTAGGAAAGCTTCATCGGCGGCGTTCAGCTCGGAGGGAACTGGAATGGGTGGTAATTTATGAGCAATTTAGGTGACGGAAAAGACTGTCCATGCTCGGCTGATACGATCATCCCAATCTACGCGGGTGTGAGTGTAGTTGGACATAATTTATGTGTTCTACACCATGGCATTTGTTAGTCGACGACGGCAGCACACGTTTGACCGGATGATCCAAAACAAAAATCGATTCCAGAACATCCGGCACGAACGTGCATGTGTGTATGGGTGTACGCACGTTAATGAAATGATTTATCGGATCGGAAGTGATTTAATTAAGCTGTGTACGTGGTGCGTGTGAAAATAGGACGATTTGTAGTTCATTAGAATCCTTTCCTGTTATCTTCGGCCACAAAATGGGCTGTTAATCAGTTACCAAAAAGAGCAACCCTGTTTTTGGCACCATAACTAGAATCCGTGACATAAACGTCCTCCGTGCCATGCTGCTGAATTACGACCGTTAATGAATTGTGAGCATATGTTATGCTCCTTTACTCCCCTGTTCCAGCCTATACTAGGGAGAATAGTGACATCGTATTATGTTCATGATCATGATAATAATGATGATGACGACATTTAAGGGGCTTAAGAAAGGTTTAATGTACCTAGCGTAAGCGCATGAGAAACCGTTCATTAGACGCATTATGTACTATCATAAAGACATTCATTTTGTTCGTTTTTTCTGACCCGACGTATGTTTTTCTTCGGTTTTTGTAAGCATTTCTAAAAGTATTTATAAAACTTTATACGGATATTTTTTTTTTTTAATTTCATCAGCATTTATTGATCTTTTGATGATTTTAACTTATTAATATTGTTAACGTAAATTTTTCTTCTTAAATATATAAAGTATGAAAGTTGCATTTATATCTATTTAAAAATGTTTTTTTTATTTGGAAACGTGGTTTATATTAACTTTTATCCTTTTATGTTCTTTTCTATCCCTTTTATATCATTGTTTCATGCTGGGATTCTAAGATTATGTGCGGAATATTAAAAACTCTCGCACATTTTTTCTCTCATACAATTTTCTGTAAAATGATATTATTCTTGATCTATGAAAGTGTCCATTCGTTATTTTTAACACAAACTAATGCAATAAAAGCTGTTTTAAAATTATAAACACTTCTTGAAAAATAGGTTTTTTTCTAATCTATTTCCTCCGGTACTCTTGACAGCTTTTCTCCATAATAAGCTTTAGTACAATTTAAAAGTGCTACTTCACACAAACCTTACCCCTTGTATCATTCACTCAGCACACAACTCGACATCTCCTACCAATACCGAAGTCAATTACGGATGGATTTTGTTGAACACCTCGGATGCATTCCGTGCCCGTGGCACAACATTACCGAAAGCATCACCCAGCTTCAAAGCATAATCTCGTTCACGTACACATCCATACGAAAACGGCGCTTGACAGTTTTCTCCTCGATCGAGCACGGGCATCGAGATCCACTCCGGCCTCTCGTACGCTCAATGCAAAAAAGTGCAGCCGGAAAATGGTTCGGGAAAGTTCTCGCATGTATGACAGCCGTATGCTTATTTATTTACTTTTTACTAAATTAAAGCTTGTTAGCGGAGTGTAGCCAATATATTGCCGGCATGAAGTCCGGATCCGGGTTGACAAACCCTCCTGGTTCGGAACTTCCCGTCCGGAAAATCCGCCCTGTAAACTTCAAAGCCTGCACTAGTCCTTTTACCGTACGCAGCGCTCGTTCACAAGCTGGACCGAAATTTTGGGAAATTTCAAGTCCAAATTAACTTCCCTACGCCGTACCGTAAAGGCTAGGAAACACGAACGAAAGGAGAAGTGAAAAAAAACACGACTCCACGCTTGCCGTTTTTGGACTTTTTGGTACGATACGAACCGATAAAATGGAACCGCCCGCTAAGCTGCTGACGGTGCTGCGCTGGCCGACTTTATTAAAAAATTGTTTTCTTTTCATGCACGTACATTGCTCGTATATTGCAATTTGCCGGTAATCCTTAAACTTATTATTACGTCCCGAGCGTTTTCGTCCGCTCTTTCGTGTAACTTCAGCCAACCAGTGCAAACCGGTGGAAACCTGTCCGAAACGCAGTACTGATGAAATTTTACCTCCGCCTTCTTATGTTCCGGTCGAACCCGTTTCCCTTTCAAAGCACTCTTTACAGAGGGCCTCTGCTGAAGGACTGTTGTCGTGGGTGTATGTGAGAATGTGTTGCTCGCGACGATAACGCCTCGCTGCAGTCATATAAGGAGCTGCTTTTGCATACATCATTATTCCGGTGCAGTGGAATGATCCTTTCACCACGGTCACACTCACGCGCTCTTGCTACTGCTGCTTTCCCGGAAAAGCCTCTTTCCTTTGCCCTTTCATCTTATCATGAATATCGAGCAGCCACTTACAGGCTGCTACTCAATTTCGCTCCCCGTACGTTACCCAATCGAGGTTCCTCTTTTGCGGAATACTATCATGTGGAAGCCCGCGCGTTTGCAAGGTCACAAAGAATGTGCCTTTTACGCGGGATTTACTTTCTGATTTTTGCATTAAGCTCTTGTATGTGTGCTAAGCAAGCTAGAAATAAGCTTCTCCATGATCGATCGGTTGAAGAATTCAAAGAACTGTTCTCTATTGCAATGCTTCTGTGTTTGGCGAATGAGATATGTCATGCTATCATTATAAATCACCATTTGTAATTACAACCATTTTCTTTCCTATCCTTTTTTGCAGGTAAGAACAGTTGGCCATCTTCTACTGGGAGCTCTATCCACGGAGGTAGTGTAAAATGCCTTTTTAAAAGAAATTAAATAAGTAAACTAAATTAAATATATTTGTAACATCAAACTAATGCTGAAGCAGTAAACTCCCCACACAATGTCGTCACCGAATAGTAAAATAAAATTTGCAACCATAAATCGAAGGAACCACAAAACCGCATCTTCTTTGCGGGAACGGGGGTGCTGCCCATGTCACTACGCTAAAACGCAAATCGTTAGATTGTTTGAGGCGTTCCACTAACACAGACACAACGACACAAAACGTAAAAGAAAAACACACTCCTTAGCCATACATTTCGAAACGAGGACTTATTTACCATCGGAAGGCTAAATGAAACCTCTTAAGAGGTGGTAAGAAAAAAGCTACCCTTCAACGGGGACGACCGCAAAAACCGCCGATCCACACGCTGCACGAACGATACCATAAAGCCTCGACCGTATGGCATGGAAGCGCTCCGCCGGTAGACGCTCTGGCATGCCACAAAACCACAAAAATCAATCAAATTTCCTCACCATTTCTTATGCACGCGCCCATCCTATCGACCAAAACACAACCCCCGAGGCTGACAAAAAAAAACCTCCACAGATCGCCCGGGTAAAATAAAACAAGCCAACAGCAAGACACGCTTCACGCTGGCACTGGGCGCAATTCCGGGTTTCTTGTTTTCTCTATTTTTGTGGTTGTCATTTTACGTAAATAAATTAAAACGACGACCTAGAAACGGAATCAAAGCTCATAAACCAATCGCTGTCACGATGCGATTCGCCTCCGATTTCATCGCCGTGCGTCGGGCGGATGGGTGGATGGGTGGTGAGTGTAGGAGGTGATGTGCCACTAGGCTTCCTCACAGCTTTCACTAACGTTGGTGTATGCTTCCAAGGCGGAAGGCCCGGTCCTGGTGGCTGAAGGCAAGCATTACTTTAGGTACAAAGGGTCGCTTTTGTAAGAGAGCAAAAAAACTCACAATAATGATGGCTGCACGAACGAAATGAACACGAGGAAGTAATATATATAAGTAAGCGATTTTTTTTAACACGTTGCTTTGGGCCAGGTTCGTTCCGAAATACTTACACTGTTTGGTACATCTCTTGTTTTACTTATTAATTGAGTGAAATTAAAGTATTTGAAATTTAAAATGTGTTCTTCAATACATGAAAAGTAGTACCATTCATTTTACATAATGGCAGCAAGGTGTACAAAACGACGCAGCCACGGAATAATTGAACCAAATAAAATTTGGAAGTAATCAAAAAAATTCTTAGGAAATCTATAGTTTATTCATTAATAGAAAACTAATACAGTTTTTTGTGAAATAAATGAAACTGTGCAACATTATTTCGCTGTATTCATTGTCAAATTCCAGCAACTTTAACGTACAGTTTTAGTATTCAGTATAGTATTGTTTCAAAATTTAAAATTTTATATTGATGTTTGTTTTCTTCGGTTTTGCAAAAAAAAAAATGGTAAAATTATCCTACCATTTTTTGTGCGTCTTGAGAGGGAGGCAAACAATTTATATTCACCGATTGCGAAAGAAACAATCTAATGAGTAATAATTTCAAGCTAAAACAACATAAATCATTATATATTTTCAAACCATGTATCTGAAAAATGGTTCATTATAAGCGTCCGCAAGAAAATTACCCCAAATTTATTTTTATTGTTTAAACAATAAAAATAAACATCTAGCAATACGGCCAGGCCGTTTCTTCTCTAAATAAATAAAAATAAACATCTCATCTTGAGCACACCGAGCATTTTGTTTGCTTGCGTGATCGTAAGTTAAAACTTTAAGTAGTTTAAGGAGTATTTTTACAACATTGAAAAGAAATGAAAACCACAAAAAAACAGTTCAGCAAAATCTGAATTGACAAATTAAAAAACTATCCAGCTATGCAGCTTAATTATAATCACTTGCTGCTAACTAATTATTTTTCTTTTTTTTTGTAAATTTGTCTATGAAACCTCCCCAAATAAAGAAAAAAACAAATACAAAACCAAACCGTTACGCCTCAATGTAAATAACGAGCTTGCTCTTCGTAGCGATCGCCACACTCCCTCCACCGGCTCTTCTTTCCGACCGGTGCGAAGGATATCGCCCATGCCAAACGCGCGGCAAACGACAACAACGCGCTGCTTCGCTGGCAACGCTGTCATCGTCAAGTGTCCTGTGGCTTTTTTATGACGCCACGAGGTTTTTACACCACGTGATTTCATGTTTACGAGCGACTTGTTTGTGCCATTCCCATTTCGCGTCTATGGTGCCCCGCGACTCTCGTCGCCCGAAAAAATAAAAGAAAACCGAGAATGCGATGTATAATAACAGCATGTATAATCGATCAATATGTTACCCCCAAAAACCCCTTGCCCCTTTGTCGATCCTATCGTTTCATACGAGGAGAATGCGTTCTCCAGTATGGAACGTCTTGTCGGACGAGGTAGCACTTTGGAAACTCCTTTCCTCTCATCCGGACGCCGGAATTGGGGAAGGGAGGAAGATCCAGTCCAGTATTACGACGCTTCCTTCTTCATTTGTAGCGAACGACGACGTCCTCACCCTTTACGGCTCGTCCGTTCGCGAGCCGATCCTAGTCCGGTTTCGACTCTAATAACAATGCTCGGGGAAGGTTTCTTCGGACGAGGATACCCTTTGGCTCTAGCGATAATATGCACCGTTCGATGGGTTTTCGTCGTTGCATGCGATAATCATCCAACATTTCCATCGTGCTTTCCACTCGGCTCTTGGTTGGGGCAGAAATGAGCGTGTGTCATAATTATTCAGTCCCCTAGCCCGGCGAAGCGAAACGAAAGAAAGGACATCAATTATTCATACCGCTCCACCCGGGCACCTGGGTGCGGTCGATGAGATGTCGATTTGTTGGTTTGTCCAGGTAGAAGAAGCCACGCCGCAATAAACCAACGTTTGGTATCATTAAATAAAAGTAGTATAAAGCGTAGTGAAACTATCAGTGTGTTTTAAGTATTTGTTGAAATTAATGATGCATCATTTACAGCAAAGAGCAAACAGTCTATTAACATTATATCATTAAACCGAATCAATTGGACCATCAATTCGATCGATTAACGATTTGAGCTAATAGAAAGGAGAATAATTACAATCGTTATTTTTTATTATCGATTAACGATCAGAATACTATAAATTTCTCCATCTTTTAAAATTCTATGCTATAAGTTGTCTACAAACTACACTCACCATTCCGATTGGAAAATGTTTGTTCCATAAAATACATCGCTTTACGACCAATCTCTTGTAACAGCGGGTGAAATTCCCGTAATGAATTGTACACTTGTTGACAAACTGAGCTTACCGATTCGCCGTCGCACTCGTCATCACCATCACCACCGAAAACGTGATGAAAGTGGTGAGAAAAACAATTTTACATCACACCAATTTTCATCCCCACAACCCACCGGCCCGAGGTTTATGTACGTTCTTTGCTCTCTTGGAACGCTTTCAGGTAACTATTTTTCTATGCGGCCGCTCTTGAGAGTATGTGGAAGAAATCGACACTAGTATGTGTACAAGAGTGTGATAGAAAGTGTGTGAGAGAGAGCGAGAGTTATGTGTGCGCGATTTTTCTTTCACACCCCACCGTCAAATAACCACTTCCACGCGTTTCGGTTCAGACTTTCCGTTTTGCGAAGAAAACCAATTTTCATATTGAGAAAACTGACTCTTGAGATTTCAATTATGCGAGCACACTGCGTCCCCAGTTGCCCCAACCCACCTCAGCCACAAGCACGTGGAAGAGGAGGAAACCGGTGGCGACGTCCTTTTCTCGCCAACCAACCATGTGTATGTGTGTGTGTGTGGGTCGTTGAATGAATAATGACAAAACTTTCCACTTTCTACGCTCGCTTCGACAGCAAGAAGGATGCGAAAATCAAGAAGCGAAGGGTGCGTGAGTGTATGTGGCAAGTGGGAATCCAACAAAATTTCGCTTTGCCAAGATTCACAGAACTTCGGTTTTGGTTTTTTGAGTTTTGCGATGGTGTGCCGTTTTTGTTCGGTTCTCGGCCCCGTTCCAAGCAAGGCCTTCATAATATGTCCATATTTATGCTTACCGGTTCTTCAGCTTCTCATATTTCTCATTCCATTCACTCTCTCACACACAGCCTCACATGAAAACACACACACGTACAAGCTCGATGAAAACAAGTCTTTCCACTAAACGGAACCCATTTCTCGGCCCGGCCTCCACCGCGCACCATTGAAGTTAACATCGGTATCGAAATGTTTCACGGGTTACACCAGCACTTTTCATCAGCTTTCATACTCGCGCCAATATCGACTCAACTCAGCGCAACTGATCTCCCGCAATTGCTTGTGGGCAAGACAGATTTTTTTTTTCTTCCTTTTGCTCCACAAAACTGGGCCTGGAGGGATTTCCACCCCAGGAGAGGCTGAATTGAAATCTTTCATCGTAATGCCTGTGCGGAATCGCCCCCATCACGACATCCACGTCCCATGGCACACTAATTTCACACATTTGCTGCTGTTAGTGGGTATGGGAGTTGCTGTCCTTTTGCCGGCATCATCCGTTACCATCCTAGCAACCATCGACAAATACAGCTACGGTGGAAGTGGTGTGGCTTTAGAGACGACAAGCTAAGGTTTGGAGGAACTCCACCGGTCGTAACTCGTTCGAACGACGGCAAAATCTGTCGCCTATATTTTATTATTGCTTGCCACATATACGACGCGAGCTGGCGATGTCTTGACACGAAACGGTGGACTCAACGATGGAGAAGTTGCATTATCTCACACGTTTTGGCTCCGATCCCATTCTCTTCACTTTCCTTTGGTCGGGTTTTGCATATTTTCAAACATATTTTGTGCCTCCAAACCGTTGTATCATTACTTGCTGTTGACACTATTGTCTTTATTAAATTTGATTCATTTTCGAGGTTTCGAGGTTTTTTTACTCAAAACGTTATTTTCGTGTGTGCTGAGTTCTTTCATGTTCATAAAAAAAATTAATAATTTCTCAAGATGAATCAAGATGAATGGCCAGACTGTTTTTATTTTGAGATGAATCCACGCTTTAAGACATATTGGTCAAACGAGAAGGCTTTTTAGATAATTTATTCAGAGGTATTTAAAAGGATATTGATCTTCATGTCTTAAAACTAATGGTAGATTATGTAAAATTTTAAAATATATTAGTTTTAATGTCAAACTAGGAGTCCGAATAATTAAATCCAAATAAACATGTAATTCAAATCATCATTAGAAATTTTCCTTTAATTCTGCTTTGTTTGTCTGCACGTATGTTATGAATAAACATTGGTTTTATTTACACAGTTTACTAATAACTAATAAGCTGTTCTAATACCTCTCGTTAATAAAATGTAAATTTAACCAATTTTAGCAGTATGTATTTAAAAAAAAACTCTTAGAAGTTATTAGTAATAACATTGATTTATTTAAAGATGTTTAAAGATCTTTTAAGAGCTTTGTATCTCACCTGACGAATAAAACATAAAATAATTTTTACATTGGATTGTATATAAAATAGTTTATATACACAGCACACATAAAAACTATCAAAACCCTTATATGAGCATATTTTGATAGCTTATACTTTTGGAAATAAAAACATAATTTATTTGTAATGCATTTTCATTTATGAAACATAACAAAATGACCCCAAGAATACTACCATTAACAAGAACCAAAAAACGAGCAAATCTAGTAAGAAAACATCCGAGTATGGTAGATGAGATTAAAACTTGAACAATGGCTAATGCAAAGACACTGGAGCAGAAAAAGATTCTCAAATATGTTCACGGCGCGGAAAGCAACAAAAAAACAGCAACAAATACCATAAAAAATGCACATGCTGGTAGATTTTCCGTTCAAGAGTACCCTACAATACCGGGCAGTATTTTGGCTCATCCTTGGATGCATCCCGAAAGTAGCCACCACCCAATATTGTATGATTTCGTCGGGATGGGAAAGTTTTTAAATATGTGTATCTTCGCAATGAAAAATGTTTCTCCGTACATTCCAGCTCCGCAGGATGTGTGAACGGACGATACTACCACACTAATGTGAAATACTGCACCTTGGGATCGTGCAGGCTCTAGGAATGGGGCACATTGTTTAGTTTGTTCATTTTCTAGGCAGCCGGTTAGACAGTCATTACCACCAACCTGGTATAAGTGACCTCGAAGGATGGTCCTCGCGTGAAAATGATTTTGCCATAGTTATTTCCTTATTTATCATGTTTATTTATGCTCGCCTCCGTTTCCCTCCATCTCACTCTCCCTCTCACACACGCATACACATACACGGTGTAGTTTTTCTTCATTTACATTTCACCGTTTTTGTTTCGGTGTTGGGTGCTTTTGAGCACGACAGCGACAAAAGAGGATGATGCATAAATTATGCACCAGTGGGACCTTTTTTGGGTTCCATCTACCCTAGTGTGGCCATGACGTGCTGAAACAAGACGCGGAAAGCAAAACTACCATTGCCCCAAGCCGGTTCCTAGCAGCTTCTAGAAAAAGTAGAACCTGCTGGTAGTGGTGGTGCTGCTGCTGCTGGTTTTCCTCAACTAAGAAAGCTCATAAAGCACCCGTTTTTGTTTCGAGCTTCTCGACCGCCTTTAGGACCGTAGGAGCGCGGTGATCGGATGGGGGTTTTGATGCAAACTTTGGACTGAATGCAGTTTTATCGTTTATCATTGTTATTAATGATGCCGGTTGAAGATCATAAACCTGCAGCAAAAAATACCCATTTAAGACGGTAAAGTTTCGGTGTTTAAAGGACGGTTGTTGTTTGAGCAACGAATCCTTTCTCTTGTCTTTTTGTATTTTTACACATTTTAATAACAGAGTAGATAAATTATGTTCTATTCTCAAGCATAAGAATATTTTCGATTTGTCTATTGTATTAGAAGTCTATTGTCAGGTGATAATTTGCTAACTAGTAAGCTTATAACATAAAAAAGAAACATAACAAAATTATGAAATTTTTTTTTTTCACTTTTACACAAACAGTTGTTTGATTGTTGCAACAGTATCAAAGGAAACATTAATTTGTTAAAAGTTTCACTCTACCACTCTACCTCATGCTTCTTTTCGTGCATCATAATTACTCTCACTCTGTCATGTGAAAGAACTCAACCGCAAACAATAAAAATATCGATTTTTGAAATCCTTTCCCTGCCATCATCAACCTACACTCCACATTCATTGCCTACCTTCCACACGAACATCGCCGATTGTCGGACGAAACGGACATGGTCCTTCCCCCGTTGTACGTTGCAACGAATAGTATGGATCGACAACAACAAAAAGTTGAACTCCTAGGAAGAGTGGAAGGCACTCATTGTAAAAGTCCGCACGTAAAGCTGGTATTTAATTTTAATGACGGGGTCCGACGGGGGTCAATTAATGTAATTTTTCGCCCCCGCACGCCGGCTTTCAAACTCTCCATTGGGTTACATTTCCTGCACTTGCCGCTTGCTGCCATATCGTTCCGGTTTCCGGGCCGTGCCTGGAAAGGAATGGAAAACTAATTATATTTATTGAATTGATTTTGTGTTTTCCGATACCGAGTGTGCTGGCTCATCCCGCCAGCTGGGCGGAACTTTTTTTTCAGATGGGAAAGAGTACTTTCTAACGGGGTTTGAAGGTAAATTTGAAAGTCATATTCAACTGAACAACGATGCAACTTATTATCATTGTTAATGGTATACAACACAATGTATGTACTTAACTTAATTTTCGAATATAAGATTCACATACTTGAACGTGTTTTATTCAAAAAAAGTCTACCAATTGCCTTCTTCTACAATTTGTTCTTTATCTACACAAATATGTTCTATAATTTTTATTTTCTGTTTTTAGCCGTTTTTCAACAAATGTATTGATTGTTAATAAGAATACATTGATCATTGCAAATAAGCTACCCGAACTCCAAGCTCCCCAATAAACCTTTATCTAATCCACGTAGAAACCAATCTCTAGGAACGACTCACGCGCAGCCTTTAGTAGAATTAAAAACCCTTCGTTTAAAAAAAGTAAATTTCGCACGGACGCCCGGCTGGCCCTTAGAGTGTGCTTTCCGTCAGAGACTCACCGATTAGTAGCGATCAGAATCAAAATCGATATCGAGATAAGCGAAGCAGAAGTGCCGGAACTCGACTAACAGCAACAAAAAATTCAAGCAAAACGTCGTGCCGTGGCAAAAGTGGTATAACCTTCTGCTCTTACCATCGTTTGTTACTTCCGGTTCCGTGCTATCCAGGTTGCTTTCTGCTCCCAAGCCCTACCCTACGGGTGATTAATCGTCCACGTTATCTGATGTACATCTTTTACGTTTCGAGCTACCCAACCTGGGTCGATTCGATTTTAAGCACGCGTTCACTTTGCGGCTAAGATTTATTCAACTCCATTGCCTGTCCGTAGCCCAGAAAGGGTGACCAAAACGGATGTTTTCGAAGAACCTCGAGAATGAGCGATTGTTTGAGAAGGACACAATCAACGAGCTGTGTTTTCGACTTTTTATGTAAATTTTAATTTTCAGTATTAGTTTCGAACTGAAATCCGTTCGAATAAGGATTTATTCCTTCCTAGGATTGGTAGGCATTTGGTCATTCTAAAAAGGACGATGGTATGAGTTTCGTGACTCCAGTTAAATTCAATTAATTTTAACTTCACGTTACACGCCCCTTGTGCCGCTTGAGGAGGTTTTGAAGGACATTTCCGACAGAAGCGGCAATGCTTGAGGATTAGTGAGGACAACGGTGGTATGAAAAAGTTACTGGAAAAAATACTGAACATTCTCCGAATGTCAGGTTCGTTTGAAACGAGTCTTCCGAGCTGGAGAGGAGTGCCTTACCAGCGTGTGTATGCTCTTCATGCGTGTGTTAGAGTGTATCGTACGTAAGACAAATCTGAACTGAAGCGAATCCAGCGACCATGTTTGGATATGCAGATTACATTCGCAAACCAAGCAAGCGTGTTCGGCTTCGTGTGAGCGAACATGACTTAGCCCTTTCGGATGCGGAGGCTAACAAACGCCGTGGACGAACCGTAAGCATCAGGACGCCCAAAGACAATCTCGTTATTTTGATTCGCTGTCGATTTTATTTTTTATGCCTTACATTTGTACCACTTGCACCCGTCGCTGTTGCTTCGTGTGCTTTAGTTTACTCGTTTCAATCACTTTTGCGAAGTGTTGTGTTTGGTTGACTGTCTAGCGCTAGAGCTAGCCAGAAGTAACGAAGACGGGGACGAAGGAAAATACGTTTTCCTCTCAGCTTTTACATACTCGCCCGGACAATGCCTTCCAGTGCCGTGTAGCAGTGTAATGTCTAGAAATTTGGTAAATGGTGCGATATCTTGCACGAACAGCCAAGCACACCGCAGTGCCCGGTAGCACGCTTAGCACTCCTCGGTCCATTCGGTTGCCGTGGCAACCGATTCATCCTACCCGACACATGAGCAAAAACGAGTGAAGCAAATATCTTCGCACGAAAGATAATATACGAGGCGTGTACGTACGGAATAGGGAAGATGCTTTGCTTTCAATACGAAGAAACCGAAAGAAATGCCGTATTATTCCACATTGTTATACCGCTGATATGATTGTTATTTTATTCCGACTTCCAACGCGCAAAACGATGAGAACTAACCACACCAGTGGGAGCATGGATTTGAGCTGTTGCTCGACCACTGCTGCGAGAATGTGCAACAGGATCAAAGAGCGAGTATGATATCCTTTCACATACGACTAGAAAAAGGTTGTTTCAATATCATTACATACACATTTGCCTTATGGAATGGGTTAAAGAATGGAAATGTAACTGGAGTGGTTTAGATGAGGCTTTTTCACATCCTCAAGATTATTAGTATTTTTTTTTATAAAATTTGAATACTCTAACAGACTGTAAATGAATATAAATTACTTCGATTCATTTAGGAAAATAACTAGGTTTCTATCCTCAATCCTGCTTGTATCCTCAGTATTTTATTGTGAGTTCCTACTGTTGTAGATGTTCTCTTATCTCAAATAATCACTTACTAATAGCAAATCGTCATATCCAGGAGTTCTTGAGAATATTCGTGATGTTTGTGCAATGTTTGGCCAAACATTTCGCAATAATGATATTCTGAGTGAATGAATTTCAAAGGCGACTTCAAGTTTTATTTAGTTGCCTCGAATGCTCTAGATCTAATTAAGTTACGATTTGAAAGGTTTTTATACGATTACAATGGTTGTATAATTGTTATCAAAAACCTAGAGTAACAAAAATGAGCAATAGTAGCAAATGCTAGCAAATTTTATGCAAAATGTCGAGGAATAAGAAGTAAAAAAAAATTGCTAATGTGAGTTTGATTATTAACGAAATATTCAATAAGATGCAATTTAAAAATTAAAAGTATATGAGTTTAACACGAACTTGTTTTAATAGTTGTAATGGGTCTATTTTAAATTGAAATGGTTATAAATGGTTCTAAAATGCACTTGTTCGTACCGTTAAGATAACATGATTAATATCCACGTGCAAACGTTCCTCAACGCGCAAGGCAAATGATCTTTTCGAGTATCATATTAAACAAAAAAGTATCCAATCTTAAACTTGAACAAATGCTGCACCAGCCAGCAGCCCATCTAATGGCTTACGCGATTCGGGCGAAAGATTAAACCACTTGAGAGAAAGTTAAATTTCTCCATCGCCATAGCGGCGTCCTCGTTTCTCGTCTTCAGCACCGTCGCTCGCCAAGCGACGAAGATAATGAACTTTCCGTTCGATGAACATACTTTCGAAAAGGGCGAACAAAAAATAAAAACCATTTCCCACCCGATACTCCATTCCCTCTCCGGTCGGGCTCTGGCGACGCACTGTATCGACGTTTTCCTATCACTTCCGAAGCATGGAATGAATAAAATAATAAGAAAAGAAACTACCCTTCCCGTGATCGTCTCTCTCTCTCTCTCTTTTTCTCACACACACACACACCTACACACTCCGTTTGCTTGACGGATCGTATTGCACGCTTTCTTTTTTCGAGCGAAAAAAATAACAGGAATATATCCCGCTGAACACGCCCGGAGGTGGTAATGGCAGCAAACTCGGGACGATCTCATTAAAAATCCAATTAAGAAAATGCAGGGAGGATACCGAAGTGTCCGCTGCGCACGAGGTGAAAAAGAAATCAAGAAACAGAAGAGTGGAGCGAGCCACCACTGGAGTGCAGGGAAGTTGGCTGTGCAACGAAATGTACCAAAACGGAGGAAAAAAAACTGTGTGTATCTAAAATTCAAATTACATCCTTCCATTAAAAGAAGCAAGCGAACAGAAACTTCCCCACCCATCAGTTGGTGCAAAAATTTTCACAAACTTCCACTTCCACTTCCTCCCCCGTCTCTAACACAGTTGTTTTTTTTTTGCTGTTTTGTCTTTTATTCATAGCTCCCACTTCTCCCGCCGTGCATTCTCTTTCGCCCTCATTTGCAAATATAATAAAACGGAGAATGGAAAAAAAGTGTTTCGGGCGAACTAATGTTTCACTTCGCTGCGTGGCGCGAAAAAGTTCGCGAAACGATGGGGATGAAATTTGTGCATGAAAAATGCTGCCTCCGTAACCCCACCCTACGTTTCACATGAAACGAAACGAGCGCCACCGAACGAACGAACGAACGAACGATTCACTCCATAATCAAGAGCACCCCATTCAATTTAATTATACAGCGAATCAGACAGACACAGGGAGCTAAGGCATGGAACGCTGTACTACTTCACGGATTGCCTCAGTGGTGGGTGGCGAGCACTTCCAACCCGTCCCCACCCCCACACACACGGCATCCTTTTCTATTCGCACCATTCGCAGTTGTGTTTCATCCATTTGTCGTCCTGTCATCGGGTAAGCGGTATAAAGTGATATTAAAATCGTAAAAAACGCACCAAAAAGAAAAAAAATACGAGACGAACGAACGGACACACAACAACAAAAAAGAACAAAAAACGTCGTCGAGGCGGGCGCGCTGAGAAAGAAAACAAACTAGGGAAAAAACACTCGTCCACGCGTCGATGGAAATCCGCACCACCGCGAAGGGATGCTTCGATCCGATCGGAACCCGGGGGTAAACAGAATGAAAAAGGAAATGACACAGGACTGTGTGCGTGTGCGTTTCGAGGGATGGAGGAGGGGTTGCGGAAAAGTGGCGGAAATTAATATTGCATGTCGGTGGCATCTAGCTACTTGGTGAGGGTGGTGGTCAGTGTGGATGAAAAATAAACCCATGAAATCAAAGCCAGCGGAGGCATTTTGTTTTTAAAACGGCATCGCCCGGACGATGGCGACACAATTAAATTCCATCGCCACCATCATCATCATTGCGTGTGCTGCACGGGCGGGAGGGAAAGAACTTCCTTCACCACTACGCGAATCCGGTGGAAATGACTTTTCCAAACGACGGTGCGGCAAAGGACAAGCAGCGAGCCGAACCCGATGACCAGGGAAATTACTTTCATTATGGCTTCCATCTGATTGCTTGCCGGGGTTTATTATTATCGTTGTGCTGTATTTCCCGTCGCGTTTCAATCCCTCCGCCTTTGAGCCTCGCGATTAATGAAGCGACTTTTTTGTAGCGACGAATGAAAAAAAAAAACAATGAAAATGTCCCAATCGATGTGCGCTTATATGCGCATGAAATTTAATCATCCAAAGCGAATGATAACAATCGCCGGGCATTGGGCTAGAGGACTAAAAGTGACGACACTAATTTATTCAAGGATTTTGAGTTTAAATTATTGTGTGCTTTTAATTAAAACGGGAAAACTTGTTTTGAAATTTTCACTCAATCATTTAAAAGTATACTTTATGTGGTGTTTATTTATCTGATTCAGTGGTTTTATACGATTGTTATTGTTGTTTTAAAGCAATGAATTTTCAATCAAGATTTTTTATCAAAATGTTGAATTAAAAGAACTTATCATGAAATTTGCAGCGAGGAATAAATAAATAAAAAAAAGCTGTGTAAATTTTTAAAGATTAAAAAATATTTAACCGGAAGATATATGTATTCTTCATCTTTTACGAACCATACTTTATGTTTGTACGGATACTAATCATCGCTCGATCGATAGTTTGACTGCCTAGTTAACTAAACAAACAGCAAACGTCATTTTAAGATGATTAATTCTCATAAGCAATGAAATGAGTACTTAGGGTGAATTAATTTTGCTCACTAAATCAATAAATTTATATTCTTTTTACAACTTTATATTCTTTTTTCACAAAAACAATTGATGTGCTATGCTATCAATAGTGTTTTCGTTTATCAACTTATGAATTTCAAAATGAAAACTAAAATCCATATTTCCTGGCATTTCAAATTTTCAAAACCATTTGTCGCTTTCAAATATCAAGGTAATTGAAGCATACGATAAAAAATCAACTAATATATTTGTAGTAAACTAGGAGCGCATATTTTGGCAGTCAAATGATTGTAAAAGCTCACTAATGTTTACAGATTACTTATAATGCAATGATCGGTATTACTTATAATTGAATTATTAAAAATAATAAAATAAATTATTAATATTTTCTTTATACTTACAATGGGACATGGGGAAAATCCTCTACAATCATTAGAGCACAAATACACATTACCAACAACACGTCCACCGCAATATTAAAGTACCTTTTCGGTCAGCAATGTTCAGGTATTCAATCCAAACCAAACTTACACCTACCCAATCCATACGATTCCGTAACATTCCCTCTTTAAAAGCTACTTTAAGGCATCCAACCCAATCAAAGTAACCTTTGAAGCTCGTTCCTCGAGAGCCTCAATCGATCATACGGTTCCCATCCCAGGCGACGTGCGACGATGATAGTAAACCATCTTCGGTCTTCAAACGCAGGTAGACTGGAAAAGATGCTCTTTACTAGCAGCTCCTAAACGCCGCTAGAAATAACGTTCCAGGCCAGACGATATCTTTAAAGGCAAATAAACAAAAAAGATGGTCAAGCGAAAGCATATGTTCGTTCGCAATAGTCTGCTCGCGTAAAACGCTCCGACACTGACCGCCGTTGTCGTACGGGTGGCATACCCTTCCGTTTTTTTCTTTTTTTTTACACAAAACCAACGCAACCAACCTTTTCGTTGCATCCGTTTTTCGCACGAGTTAAAGCTGAAGCTTCCCCTTTTGTTCACCTTCGATTTTCGCCCACTTCCCACTTCGTGTTTGAGGGAAAACTACGTAAACTACGGCCGCATGGCCTCGATACACAAGTGCCAGAAGACTCGTGGGAGCATCCCAACCGCTTGCAAAGGTTTTTCAAAGGTTAACCGCTTTAGAATGGCAAAATATATGGCCCGCTCTCTTTCTATCTCGCCCTCGCTGTCGAGTCGTTCAAGCTGTTCCAGTGCGGAAGCGCTTGCGGAATGCCTGCGTAAGCCTTCGGGATGTTTTCACACGAGATACGTTTGATGATTCCTTCGTTCGCAGAATTCGAACACGCTGTCCGACCCACGGACCGACCGCGGCATGACTGTGAACAATACGCCGAGTCAGGCGGGACACATGATGACCGACGAAGATCGACCACCAGTCGGGAAGACACGCTTCCTTACGGCGTCCTTGGACGATGACAGTTCTCTCGATTGAGGTCAGCACCTGTGTGTAAACGAGCGAGTTTCTCCCACCTCACTAACGCTGGTTTGGCAGTTTTCCCACCCAACGACGGAGACAAGCCGGTTCAAGTCTGTCGTAAAACATCACTTTATGCTGTGCGTACCATTTCGGGGAAGGTCAAACGAAGAGTGCTCGAGAGCTGTGTTTAAAGTCGTCACACTCACTCGCTGCCGGTCGCTTCGACTTTACTGTCGGGCTGGCTGGATGTTGTCTACCGCGCGGCCTTTAAAAACGCCAGATTCCGGCAAGTATGGCGGGCTTTACGGTCGCCACTTTTTAGTGGTCTGTTTGAAAGGCTACAAAATAAAAGGATTGACGTAACAGACAGCCATCTGAAATGCGCTTTCACTTCGTCGTTCGACATTTGTTATGGCTTTCTAAATCAATTACCAGAATGGGAGACACGATCATACTTACTCCTGTTTATTGTCACATTTGATCTCATTACCACCAGAAATAAGTAGCAGTGGACAGTGCTTTGATGTTTTGGAAAATATGTAACTTTTTATTTTCTTCAACAAATGGATGTAGGATGTTTTGTTTCTAGCTTAGTTTTTAACGTTTGGTATTTCAAATGTATAGACTGAGATAAATTTAAATGCTCTTATGTATATTCTATAGATAATAATTTGGTGTATCTGCCATTTTCCTCCTCTTGAGTATCGCTGACAAAACTGTGTCCATTGATTTTTTATGAAGTTCTATGAAGATCTAATAATTGGTAAAAAATTTATGGATGCTCAAACTAAAACATTGTCTGAATTTTCTGGATTAGGGCAATTTATTGTGTTCTGTAATTTCTTTCTTTTTCTTTCTTTTTTATCTTGTTTTCCTCTCTTTTATTCTGGATATTATCAAAGTTATGCCTTATTATCGATTTACTGGTCTATTTTATATGTTAAACTGGTCTATATCAGATACTTAAATCTATCAATGGTAGAGGAAATGACAATTTGTACTACAAATTTCACTCATATTGTTCGATCATTTTATGCAGAACCATACATACAGTGTAAATTGAAAAGCATTTTTGAAATTTTGTTGAGTTTATAAAAAACATTAAAAGAAACGTTTCCAACACATGTGCAACCGAACATTTGCATATGCGACTGCGAATAGTCGTGGCTTTTTCCGTCCACCTTACTTAACCTTTTATAATTGAAGCAACCACATCCGACACCTACAGGATGAGCGGAACAGGCCCAAAACCCACTCATCGCTCGCGAAGAAACCACTCAAACCTCCCGTATGTGCATGCCAGTGGTAATAAGATTTCGCATCGAATCGCTCGTATTTCAATCGAGACTCGTTTTCGATATTGCCTCGTTACCAACCCGGAGGGGGTAGAATCCGTTTATTGGTTCGCTTTTCAATTTTGCAAATTTTGTACCAAAATACACACACACACGTGTGCCCACACATCGTGAAGCGAAAGAAAGGAAGGAAGAAAAACGGGTAAGGAGCTCAGCCAACTGCCATTTGCAATCAAAACCTCTAGCACACCAGCGCCTTCTTGACGCAGAAACGCTCACCCAAAAAAAGAAAAAAAAACAACTAAAAATGAACCAAAGCAACCGAAGAGCTTTTCTTTTCCACCATCGCATACACTTGAGCGTGAATGACTGTGTGTGTATGTGTGTTTGTTTGTCACATACATCTCCGGTGTCAACTTCAGTCATCCACGCGCGCGCGCCTATATATTCGTCAATCCGCAGCTCTCACCCTCGCGCTCACAACACGACGTCATTAAAATAATGGAAAGCCGTCGGCAAAATTTCCACATCCACGCCACGTGACGGTGTCGGTGGTGGTGTGTGACACGAGAAAGCTCTTTATTGCTTCGAACAGGCGCGCGAGCGTTTCTTACGGTTTACGACGCTGGCGACGTTTCGAAGATGGCGAAGGGAGTGCTGCACCACGAAGGATTTTCATTCGCGCGTTACCGTTGGAAACCATTCTGAAGTGTGTGCGTGTGTGTATGAGAGATAGGGAGAGAGAGAGAGAAAGAGAAAGAGAGAGAGGCTATGGAGAACGTGTGTAGAGGAAACCCTTTCCTTTTCCTTCCTCGGCTCATCTCGTCCCCTTCCAGCGCGGGATGACGTCGAATTGGATTCGCGTGTGCAAATTTTCCTCCTCTCCCTCTCGCTCTCACCCGTCCACTCTACCCATCCTCAAGTTTTCACCCGCACCGCGATTTTACTTCCGCTGGTTGCTATGTGCCCAGAAGGGGGTACCCTCCCCCATGTGTGTGTTGAGACTGTGTGTGTTTGAGTATGTATGACCACCCCGCATGCTTTTACTTTACTTTTTCGCCGCTACCAATTTTCATTTCAATCCACACACACACACGCGCGTCCCTCACGCCTTTTCTCCCAACACGTACATTTTTCCACCAGCACCAATCGCGGGAGGCTGTGTGGACTGGAGCTCGATTTTTCTTCTTTTTTTCTGCACCTCGCTAAGTAACGGGCGTAAATGGGGAGTGAAGGTGTGTGGGTGGTGCTGCTTCCTTTTTCTTACACCCATTGGAAGCCCGAGGTACGCCGTTGCGGCAACGGGAAGTCTTGGTAAGAAAAAAAAATACTCCGAGTACCGGCCGTCATCGTTCGACACGGCGACCGCGCTGGAAGATGGAAAGTAAATTGATTTTTATTCAACTTTCTCTTCAATTTCAGTTTTATTTATTTACGTGTCTTCTGCGCGTGGATGGGGTGAATGTGCTCATGTGTGTGTGTCGGTTCTTTCCGTGCTCACCGTCACGGAAACCAAAATGAGTTTGACAGTCACCCAAATCGGGGAAAGGGAAACAGAATAATAGTAGGTACTTTTCCAGTTCCTTAACGTGCAAAGGGTTTAAACCTAGCGACTCTCTTTTTATGAATTTGTTCTTCCAAATTTCTCAAATAATAAGTGTTTCATTCTAAGTTTTTTTTCAAACACTTTATCCCAATATTCATTCAAAAAATCATGCGAAACTTTTTTAAAATATTCACACACATATTCATGAACTGGAATCACAGCTATACTATGCTAATAGGAAAACATCCACCATACAGCACGCCACACATGGAGTTTCTTAAAGATTAAAACACAGAATGTCGACTGGGTCTCTCGTATGCTTCATGTTTCCCGTACTCACTTACCAATGTATGCGCCATGATGAAAACGGATCTCTCAAGTAGGAAGCAAATATAATTCCCTGCACGCGTATGTGGCGGTTTTTATTTATTCCCGTTTTTTCCCGTTTGATTTCGCCCGCTTTTGCTTCATCTGTTGCCCTTCTCAAGCACATATTACGTATGCAGCCGGTGGGATTGCTCATCTACATAAGACATATAACATCGCTTTAGGCTTACGCTCCGTGGCCATTGGGGTGGCCCAATGGTTGGTGGAATCCACCGAGCGAAGCGTCTTTCCTCGTGGCGCGGACTTTTTTTTTGCCGATGAGAAACACCTAATCTCGGCACAGTGAAGAAAGGGAGCGGGAAGGCCTGAGCAATCGGAATGTAAAACGAAACCCTGGCGACGAGGCGTATGAGGCAATCGAATGAAGAAATTGAACTGCGCCAAAGCAAAACGAATTGCTCGCTTCGTCGTCGTTCGATGAGCGAATGGTAAATGGCGAGCGGGCGAGCGGCAACCGGAAGTGCAGGATGGGACACAGTGGTGAAAATGGTCGTCGTGCACGGGGAATACCGGCGCATGGCAGAATTTCATTACAACGCTAACGAACGCTGCCTCGTACGACCCGGAACCTCGATTGGGAACCCTCATTCCCTCCCTCGCCAACGCATGCCAGGACGCTAGACCAAGCACACCGGGTGAAAGAGAGATAAAGAAAAGGGAGTGAACGAGAAGTGCCCATACATGCATGTTTTCCACCGATAACGATGCCGAACGAAGGGATTATCGAAGGCAGGATAAGAGAAGCGAATCCTGCAGGTTTGGCAAATGGGTCAAAGGGCAATCAAAAGGGGATGAGGAGCACAGGGGGACAAGTTACAAACGCAAATTCACGTTTGAAAATTGGACTTCAATCGGGCTTCCAGGAAAAATTCGGGCTTCGGGCCTGAGAACGGACGCCTTTCGCAAGGAGGTGTTTGATCAGATGAAGAAAAAGAATTAACCAAAATATCGTTACGAAGATGTGAATGTAAAAATAGCTAACGGATAAAAGCATGGAACACCTACCGGAAAGCTGTCCGTTTATGATCTCGGGTGGACTTTCCAACATGAAGTTGTTGGAAACTCAAAATTATGCTAATAATGATAAGAATTGCGGAAACAACAACTTCACAAGCCATAGCCATATTAATCCTCGCAGAGTAATAGGCAGTTGCAAACAACGCCCAGCTTAAAAAATGGAAAAAAATGGCGAAACCAAATTCTACAAACTGCCAACTAGACCAATGACCAAAACAGTCCGGCTCAAGTTTAATTTGGATCGTTACACTCTCGGCTTGCTCGCTGGCAGTATGTTTTGTGTACTGCCCGCTGCGAACGGAACACTTGAAACTTTTAATGAGTTCATTTGTACTGTCGTCAGAGGGGTTTATTTTTCCACTTCACCTTATTATTTTTCCTCTTTTTGGGGCCCACTGTCCAACCATCCTTCTCGGTTGACTGACGGACGGTCGGCTTTTGGGACGCTTCCCAAACTGACCTCTCCTAATGCTATCGATTTTGTGCTATTCATGCGTTTTATATCTTATTCTGCTCTCTTCGGTTGCTCTCCGGGACTGCCGGACTTCAAATTCGACATTATTATGGCCCCGATCGGAGATGGACGCAAGCAACAACTGAACGCAAGCAGACTGGTGGCTATTTCCTTACGGAAAAAATGCGATAGACAGAATTGAATGCTTTTAGTAGCGTTTCAGTAAAGTTTATCAGATAAAATAAATCGAATTTGTTGAAACAAATTTCTTTATACAATTTAATTAAACATATTGTTGTATACTAGTATCAAATAAATAATCAAAAATGATTTACTAACCAATTAATAATAAAATTTGATAATCAGATCATAAAGATTATGTACAATATTTTATGTTATTATTATTATTACACATTATGTATGATTATTGTCAAACTTGGCACAACTACATTGAATTATTTCAAGTAAATAACGAAAGTGTCTACACAAAAGAGTTAATCTAACAATATTTTTATGTGATCTTAATGCGTTTTCATACTAATATTCAACTTAATTTTTGTCTACCCCAGATCCCGCCAGTTTATGCCACGTTTCATATCTTGTTTGAATGTTTTGTGACATAAGCTTCGCAAAAAAAACTGTTGGCAAAATGTTGGAAAAATATCTTTATTATGCTGATGTAATTTCCACCATCCACCGATAAGTTAAATGCTAAAAAAATATAAATTCAAACCTGCGCCCGGATGTCCGACGACCGGATGCTTGGAAGCGGAATGAAATGTAAATTTAAACATTACACGACACTGTGAATTAAACTAATACAGCACCGGATCGATGCACAATTGCAATTTCCATCGGTTTTGCATGATTAAATTTATTCCTACCTAAACCTGTAAGCAGGCAAAACTAGCACTAACTAACCGCGAGTTGGGTCGTTTTTCAGCACCGTTTATAGTTTTTGTTCATGCACCACCACTACTGGCCCATCCGCTGCGCTGCTAATGCATTTATCCGATCACTCAAACGCACACGTTCATTACTCGGTTTGCCACAAATCAGGCCCGAGCTGATGATGACCACCCGATGAAGCGTTGTTGACCACTGCTGGTGGTCAATAATTGAATTTATGCAAAATCGTTCGTTTTTGAAATTAAATTGCCATAAAGTGTTCGTGTGGTTTGTGTTGTGCGGTGGATGAAAGGTAGCAAGTTAAACTAAACCACCAAGCACCAATGGTATCGGTGTGGGAAGGATCGTAAACCACAACTCGCAAACGCTCGCTACGATGAGCTACATTATAAATGATAAATTACAATCATTTCGAAAATATTTCACACTCGCAACGGTGATGTTATTATTGGCAGATATCAAATAGAAAGGGCACCACCAGCGGCCATTAAACAACGACCATTTTGCATTTTCCAACGCGTCCACCATTCTAATGCCTTTGTAAAAAGTGTTTTGATAACATTTTCTCCCTGCCGGTTGAGCTATAATTTGGTCGAAATGCCATTCCTTTATTAAGTACCATCATTTTAGGCACCGTCCACCGGTCCAACGAAACGATGGAGCTTATTTCGAACATTCCAAATAATCAGCATAAGAACCGGTTTTTGGAATGAGCATTCCGCCGAGGTTTTCCGGGCTAACCTCCGAAATGAGTTTTGTGGAACGGGAGACTCTGAGCGGATAGACAAACTGCAAATGCACTTTCGTGTCCAGCTAGCGGCTTATTGCCGACCAGCCAGACGTATCGAACAATAATACGACAAGAGTGTACGACGAACACCGGTAAAGTTTAAATGAAATGACCGGAACGCATGGAAGCCATGTTCATCGGACCCGATGTAGATGTTACCATTGCATCCCATTGTTCATATCCATCATTGCCGGCTTTGGAACACACAGCTAGACGCCAGAATACCATTAGCACCCTCACATGCCGGTGGGGAGAGAAGGGCGATCGAATCGGTACGAATGACCAGGCGTCTCCATCGCCCTCAGTCGAACAAAATCTCTTTCCGGTCCTTCTCGGAACGCTCGGCCCGAAACTCGGCCCGGTTCATGGTCGAGATGCAGGCAAAAGAAGCAGCCAAAAACCGCCCCCACCGATGCCCGGCCGGGCCCGAGTCCGTTCATTCATATTTAATCTATTGATGAATATGAAAACTTTCAACATTTTCAATTACACTCATACGTTTCGAAGCCGGTACCAGAGCGCGCCGATGTTGGCCCCGTACAGAGGCGCGCTCTCCGCTGGCTCGGTGGAGCTCGTTGCGCTATTCATGAGGTTATGAAATTTTGAATGACTAATGGACTAATAGGGATAGGAGAACCGTACCGAGAAGCGTGCGTACGAAGCAGTGCCGCATCCACGGCACGGCGACACCACCGCGCGGTGGTACCGTAATCTCATCTCGCACACAAATGAGGGAAAGGAAATTCGGCAAACGACACATCAGACAATCAGTACGTTTCGGTTCATTGTAGCCAGCAGGTCCGGTTTTTTTTCTGCGTTGCCGGCAGGCATATTTATTCGAGGTAGTCAAGGAGGACGGTCGTGAACCGTTGAACGTCATGCTCGACGCTGAATGCAAGATGCATTTATTTATGCGTCTGCAGCGGATATAATCACCCTGTCGCATCGTCTGTCGTCGAGTGCCGTTTGCAAATCTTCCTCTCGCATGCCGCATAATGTTTTGATTGATTTCACTACGAGTGGAACAACATGGTTCCGGCAAGGAAACAAAAAAAAACAAGCATATTATTCCATTATGGATACGTTTATCATTAAATGGGAAAGGTAAATTGAAGATGAATATCCAGTGCTGGGTTGAAGAAAGCCATTTATTTGATTTAATCACAGACGAGTAAAATACTACAGTCTACAATGATTATTGTTGCTATTGTATATTGCTAAATATATTTACACTACATTTATAAAAAAAAAACTCAAACAAAAAAGGGTTATAATTTACAAGTTTCCAAACGAGTCGAGTTAATGAATTAACATTACTTATTTCCTATATATTATACTTATTTTAACTATATATTGAATATTTAAGCCTGGATAGTGAATTTCGTATTTATATTTCCAAGTATTTCGTTTTATCACCTATATAATACCACGACTGAAACAATTTTAAAACGAGAACATTAATGTTAAGAAAATGCTTGACTTTCAACCGAGTAATTTTTCAAAAATTTTAATGGTTTTTGTCTCCTTAATCTCCTTAATTCCTCCAATCGTAATAATGTTTGTGTGCGATTAGGCTCGTAAATTTCAAAATGAATAGCAATTATATGTTTTGGCGGGAAACGAAATTAAAAGGAGAGTGGTGCAATTTTGTTTTCAGAACAATTCAATTAAAAGGAAAGCAAATAATATGTTTCATCCGTTTAGTAAAGTGCCGTACAGGAATAATATATTCGTATTAGTTTTAAATAAAAAACTAAATAATTAATTAAAACTCAGAATTACAGTCTTTATAGCAAACTATTGACAAGAGAAATGTTTGAAAGTCTTCTAATCAGTTACCTCCTTACTATGAATTTTCTTCAAGAATCTTATACGAAATTCTTCAAAATGTGATACAAAAATGTTTTACCTAAATATACCCTAAAACAAAAGATAAAAAAGTGATTAATTAATTGATATATTTACGTGCGATTTGCTTTGCGACCTGAATTTTTACATAGAAACAACATATTTCTTACTACATAACCGTAGCTAAAACTAGTTCCACTACATCCTGCTAGATCCACAGTAAATTACATTAAACCCGTCATCAAACGTGTCCGCCATTTTATTTCCCGTCATCTACAGCGACTATCGTTTCAACAAATTATATACTGCCCTACACGCCCGCAAACCCTCCCCGTGTCACATTTCCTCGCAGCATCCAGGAAAAACCAGCCAGCAGCCAATTACTCTCCGCTCCTCTCGACGGCTTTTTCACTTCCTTTTTCAACCTTTCCTGCACTGCCTCCCCCAACAGCGGGAGAGGACCCCTCGAGTGTTGAGTGTCGTGAACGCCCTTTTTTCGGTTCCGTCTCATAAATTAATCGCCTCGAAACATAGCAAAAAAGGGGTTTCCAGTGTTTGTGTGTTTGTGTTGGTGTGAGCGAGTGTTTGGTTTGCCCGCCCGCCGTCTGTCCCGTTCTCTCGTTGTACTAATTAGTACCGGAAAAACATCCGGCATTTTCTCGCCCATTTTCTAACACACATACCTTTGCAGAATGCTACCACCACCACTTGAGGAAGCTTCTGTATAATCGTTCGTCCTTTCGTACCGCCCTTGCCTGCTTTCTTCCTGCCCCGTCTTCTCGCCAACTGCCATATTCATCTCATTATATACCTCACACATTAGCGCACGTACGGGTTGACGGCCGAAAGAAATAAATGGCTAGCTCACGGCTCCTTTCTTTCACCCACACACACACACTTACGAAAGCACACATACGAGCGTATAGACAAGAGGAAAAACTTTCCGACCACGCTTTTCCAAAGAGATGCTCTTTTCGTTCTTCCGTTCGGGATGCTGTTTTCCTCCATATCGCTCATCCTGCCCCGGTTTTCCTCACCAACTAGGTTTTGTTTCACACCAGCACACTTACACACACACAGACACACACAAACACACCGTTGGATGCTCTTTACTCTCCCTCGCCACATTTCACTTAGTAGGCGCCCGCGAAACGAAGCGAGGAAAATGAAAATGGGCGGTGGATCATTGTCCCTCTCACTTTCTCACTCAATCTCTCTTTCTCGCTCTCTCTCTCTTTCTTGCCTTGCCACCATGACGTTTGTGTTGCTTTGATTCATTTATTCTTTTATTTCTTGCCTCCAGTACACCGGCTCCACTCACTCCCCGGCTCGCCTCCTCCATTCCATCGTTTTGTTCCCATTAGTCTCTCCTGTTCCACCACCACCATGATGCCATTACGCGAATGAGAATCGACGTTCCCTTTCTCTGTCCCACAGCGTCTTGCTTACTCCCGCACGCGTATCCCTGGAAGCCGGGTGCAGCATCAGTACGAACAAGAGCTACACGATGGAGCGAACATTTAATTTGCTGCTTTAATTAAGAGTGACGATGATACGTGCGAGCGAGCGAGACGGCACTGGTGCACAGTCAGCAGATTCGTGCCTATTTAATGGGCGCCATTTTGTTGCGTAGCTGCTTGTGCTCAGCGTTGCCCCGCCGCTGGTCGTATTGTTTTCCTTTAATTCAATTAATGGTTGGGCAGGGTTGTGCCACTTGGCCTTCGATTGGCCACAAAATCGCTATTTACTAATGATGTTTGTCGTTTTTTCGTTATTTATTTCTTTTCTCCGTACAGATCTCTGTATCGTCTGACGGTTCGAATAAGATGATGGCAAATAAGCGAGTTGGTTCATGAAGCTTAAAATGACTGCACTTTTTCGTATAAAAGGTAAGTTATTTTGATTTAGAATTCATATAGGGCAAACAGTTATTTTTTTAAGCTCAACTAAATGTGTTTAATTTGTTTCCTTTCAGCCCTTTTTCAAGATGGTGAAACTGGCGTTGACCAGCTGTAAAGCTTTCAACACTAACCCAGGAGGATAATGTTTTTTTCGATGCTTCTTGCACTGAAGCTACCCATTTCAAAGAAGGTTTCCTTAGGTGGAAATCAACTATGCACACCTGCACCTGAAACAACCCAACAACAGCACCCTCAAATCAACGAACATCAAAACATCGTATGGACACGCTCATCGAACGTAACAACGAATGCTGAAAAAAAAAACAAACACCGTCTCAAGCACTTGCGAAACGAAACGAAAACACAGCACACGCACACACTCGCGAGCCACTGACATTGCTAGCAAAACGACACGAAAAAAAAACTACAACAAAAAACCAAAGGTAAGGCCAAATGAGAGGAGTTCCACAAACAGAAAACATGAAACACGCAACCGGCCTGCGTTAAAACGCAACATAAGAAAAGAGAAAACCAGCAAACTATGAAGAAACTAACGAAGGGAAGAAGAAAAAAGAGAAGAAGGCGAAGAATCAGAAAATCGACACAGCTAAACAGAAAAAATGCAACAATTAAGTTCCTACTTTAAAATATAAATGAAATGAAATGAAACATGAAACATAGATAAAAATATACGTTATAAACGAGAGTGTAATAATTGTACTATTTAGGCGCCATGAATTTATCCCCCCAAAGAGAAAAAATAACAAGGCCGGATATTGTTCGATGTGTTTTTTGGGAAAAGATCGGATGAGATGCGGATAGTGGAAACTCACTCAACAACCCCCTCCCCCCTCTCCCCCAAGTCCTCACTCCCTTCTTCCCTTGCGGTAAAATACACCTATACGAAACGCATTACCCTGCAGCACTACAACACTACACTTCCCCGGCAAGAGAAGATAATTGGAGACGCAGTAAAGCATTGTGAAAGTGCGCATGAAGATTTCATGCCACGACAAATGTAAAGTTACTAGAGACTGAACGTGTCTGGCCGCGGGTAGGTGGGTGGATGACGTGGCGTGTTTGGGTTAAGGCGTGAAGGGTGCGCGTTCGATAGAGCAGCTGAAAATGAGGATAATTTCCTTCTGCCCGATGCCCTGGTTTCTTTTCTACGCTGGAAGCGAACCGCCACCGGTTGGAGCCGGCTTCGATAGTGCGGGAAAATGTGCGTTGGATGTTGTGAAGCGAAAGCTTAACCCGGAAAAGGATGCACCGCGGATCGGAGTGCTCTCGCGCCAGCGGAATCAACGAACCGATCTCCGGACTGTATGGCGACGCAGAGCACTGGCAGATCGCTGGCATTCCGATTTGGCGCATTAGAACATTCAACGCACCATCACCTACCTTCGGCAAAGCTTCACAAAGCGCTTCACTACCTTGAGGATTACAAAAATGGGGCATGTGTGTGTGGAATGGTAAATGTATTCACAATAGAAAGAAGGATAGACACCTCACAGCCTACCCAGCGCATTGCGTTACTCGCGGCAGACAGAACAGTTTGTGCACCTCGCTTGTTCTCATCTCAAGAGAAACAAAAAAAAAACATTTGAGATGAGATCTATAATTCTACTAACTATAGTATGTAGCAGCTAAGGAAGTTACGCGGCAGACGACGGCGGATGGGGAGAGAAACGTTTGTTTAACAGATTAAATAATCATCAAACACAGAGTCACACGCACACACCGCGGCCCACGCGTGTCCCCAAAGAAAAAAAATGGATGAATAGCGTGCATTTTACGCGTGGGAAGCCGAAACGCTGACGAATAATTGTATAAAGGTGAAGTTTTAGGTGCAAGTAATCGAAACTCCGATTGATCGCGTGTGCGTGTGTGTGTGTTTGTGTGTAATTTAAAACGAAATGTAAGGGAATCGTAAATGAAGGCGAACAATGTCCACCATGTATTTTCAGTTTCCAGCTCAAAGTTGTCTGAGGAAAAAAAGCTCCCGGAAAAAGGGCACCTCGTTCCAGGCTCTGTGCACTCCAGCAAACATTTGATGCGGGCAATTTTCGAACCATTGCACTTTAGCTAACTTTAACGAGATCACGTTAACCGTCTGGATCGCTCGTACGGGACAACCAACCAACAACCATCCGCGCATTTCCTATCCGCGCGAGATGGCGATCCTATACTCCGTAAATGTAGTTGGCTTATGTATAGAAATATTTTATAAAACTTATTGAAAAAAGTCACAAAAAAACACATAAAATGAGATAAAAAATGACCCCAAAAAAAGAATGTATTAAATTGCGTGCATAAAATAGATGGAAAGTTATCAATATTCATATAATATCATTGAATATTCCTCTACCCGGCGTGAGGCTCACGCGCAAAACGCAATCCATGTGCAATGTAATTATTCGTTTAAATAATCTGATAAATGGACGAAATAGAATAGAGGGCCCGAAAACGGCTTGAAGCACCTGAAAAGATCGCGTGCCAAATATATGCGAGGAGGTACGTTTTGATCCTTTCGTGTCCTTCTGTTGGTTTGCGGGAAAACCTAAACAATCGACGAATGGTGTTAAAACTTCAAACCACTCTCTTGAAGTCGACAGGAGCGTGGATTCAAAGTTTCAAACCGGATTGAAACTCTCCGCTCGAAGCCTACTGAGCGTGAGAAGTTATCGTCGCCGAGATTACGATTACTATACGATGATAGGGATGATGATATTGATTGAGAATGAGTGAGTGGCTAAGCGGTAGCACTAACTAATGAAAAGTTCCTAAAATGCAACCACCCGGCCGAAGTTTTCCCCGAGTCGATCGGGGAAGGTTCGAGGAGGGTTTGCGACAATTTGCATTAATCTTAAACACACACACAGACACATTTGTATTACTTAAACTATAAATGACGATCGTACTAAGGCATGAACGTGCACTATTTTCTTGTGTTTTTGTTTATTAGTTGATTTTTGACTCACGATTCATTGGTCGCGATTAGTCTGTAGAAACGAGGAAAATATATACGCGCAAGTAGTAGTGACATAATGATTATAATGATACCCGGAGCGGTCCAGAACAGGAAATACAAGTGCAATGTATATACATAAGGAGTATAACAAGAGGAACTTTCACAACAACTACCATCGGAGCATGGGCATGGAGCGACAGGTGCACCGATTTCGGAGAGTTTTCCAATAGCAACGAGCATTGCACACCCTTCAGATGGCCATGGTAAAAAGGTTGAACTGGCCGATGCCACTCTGTCTGAGCGAACAATCAGTCCAAAGCGATATGCAAACTGACACACCCGTGTGTGTATGTGTTTTTTTTAAACCTATGTTTATGAAATCAAGCATTCGACACAAATGCATCGTTTATGAGACAAACAAGAAGAAGAAAAAACACTTAAACTGAATTCCAAAAGATTGCATATTTGTGAAGAAAAATTACGGCAATTGATACTCGCGAGAACAACAATAATAGTTTAGTAGGTTGAATAGCAAAACAGAAACAAACAGAGCATGTTTGACTGTTTCGTGTACGTCACGGCCCAAGCACGCCGAACGTGAAATCGAAACGAATTTTGGTTCCTAGACGAGAGCGGAGGAGACATGTGAAGGAGATCAAAGACGAAGGACAGAGTGTATGGTGAAACAGTGAAGCATATAAGACAGTGCACATAATAAACATGCAATAGAAACAGATGAAGCCCATTAAACGGTAATATGAACATAACAACAATAATATAACAAACGAAACACGACATAAACACACATTGCGCCGATAAACGCCGAGAATAATCAATTCCGTTTTGTGAAAAGAAAAAAATGAACGAGAAGTAAGGAAACAGAAAGACTCGACATATCATGAACGATTACTTTTGCCCTCGCATTTAAAAAAAATCGAACACATGGAAAAAAGTCCATGTGAAGATAAGCAAATTTTTAAACCAAAACCCCGATGTTAAGTCGAAGCATGAAGGTGAAGACAAGAAAATAATGCGTTCTTTCATGTGTCAAATGTCAAACCATTCCTCCCCTCTCCCACACTCCCTTGGAGTGTAACACACTATTACTACCTACCACTAGTAATACTGCTATTACTATCAATAATACTACTCTTACCACACTACTACTACTAATACCATTAGTACTACTACCGCTACTAATACTCACTACTCGACAACAGGTACAGATGAAACGGTGGAAAGATCCTTTACCAACCTAACAATTTAGGTTTCGTTCCGTTTTGCGCAACAAAAAACCCAAATACACAGAAAAACAATCTGCACAGATGAAAAACAAACAACCTCTACTACAAAGTTCCTGTTCCCCGTGCTGGTTGGCAAAACCCGATCGCGTACAGGGAGAAGCGATTGGTTGCCCAGGGGGAAATATTGTTTGCATTACGTTTCCAGTCGTTTTCTTGTTTTTTTGTTAATTTTGTTTAATGAGAAGCTAAAATCTTTGAAAATAACTCCCTTCCAGAAAGATTTATTGTTCCACGAAACCACATACAGGTACATACACCCGTATTGGCATGAAATAAGAATGAGAAGCTTTTGAACGGAAAGGGTAAACCACTATCAGCATCAAAAGGCGAAAGAAAATCTTCAAACCTGTTGAAACTATCACACCGCAGGAAACCGAAGCTACTAGCAGCGAGGTGTTGTTCCTTGCGGTGTGCAGTTGGTTTCAATTGTTTGAAGTTTTATCTCACACGGGTAGGGTTAAGCATGTAGTTTTTGCTTGAGATTGCCATGTTGCGGAGCGTCACTGATGCACCCGCAGCAATGTCGTTGGCGATCTTGACCAAATGCTTTAATCGAAATCCGGCCCGTTGTCTACGGCTGCCATAGTGCGTTTCAAAAGGCTCTAGTAAGTGTACCGCGAAAAGAAAAGAGAGAAAAATGGATTAAAAAATACTTTACTCATACACAAACAAACATACACACACACCACTCCTAACGAAAATGGTAAAAAGAGTTCCTACTAATTAAGTACACTAGAAATCATAGGCACTCACACTGCGAGTAAGTGATCGTTTCCGTTTTGCTGTGTTTACTTTGATTAATTTTCGTTCAAGATTGGGTTTACGTTTGTGTTATCTTTAAGTTTTAAGCTAAACGTATAGCTTGTTATATCCTTTGTATGTTTTTCCTTTTCCCCCAATCGTTCTTGATATACTCTCGGTGTCAATACTACAACGTTACTTTGGGGCTTTTGCAACAAACAAAAAACCATTGCATTTTGTACCTTTTTTATTAAACATACGAGCCGGCGTTGCGTACTAGGTATCTGTAAGTTTTATTTAATGAGTTTGATGTGTAAACGAAATTGTAAAGAAAAAAGTGACAAAACAAAATATGGTGAAAAGTAACTATTAGCTGTAGGTAATGTGGTCGATGCGGAGTAGAAAGCGAAGCAAAACAAACTCTCTAACATACAGAATCAAAAATAAACGCCTCCAGTCATGAACCTGCTTCCTGTTGTGGAAGTGCGGGGAAAATCCGGAAGTGCGGGGAAAATACGGAAGTGTTGATTGCACATACGAAAGTGGGTTTTGTTTGTTGTGAACCGCAAGTCCACTATGAACACACGACCGTTCAACACAAACCCGTGCAATAGCATAACCACAACGCAGAGAGAACAAACAGGCTATGAACAGAGTTGATAAAACAGATACAAACGGATGCAAACAACTTTATGGTAAAACTACACGAGTGTAGTATAACGAAACCAAAGTTTGCCAGTGTCTACTTACAGGTTTGAGGGTAAAGGTAAAAGCGCCATTTATCACTTTTATCTTTTTTTCTCCCATCATTCGCAAACCAACTCCCCCTGCTCTCCCACAACATGCAACTGAAACTAAAATTATACTAACAGAAACAGGAAGAATAAATCACTTGAACCGTAAACTTATGCTAACGATTTTTTTGCGAACGAACGCACATCAAAGATGCAACGGAGCACGATGAACGTTTGAACAGAGATTAAAAACGCAGCATGATGGAACAGAAAAAAATTACACAAGATTACACATACACACACGTGCAGAAAAAATCTACTTACATTGTATAAGATATATTGTCAGATGTAAAAGAAGAAAAATAAACTTATTTGGTAGTCAAGCTTCGATGGTTTCGAATTCTCGGTCTATGCAATAATATCACAACTCCTTGAATTTATGTGACCAAATTTATTTTCCTCGACCTATTTTCTTATATAACGTTCTTTGATTTTGAATTACACTTTTTTGTTAACACAAGTTTAATCGTGTAGATTAATTTATGTCGAATATATGTTGTTTATTATTTATAATTATATTCTTAAAAGAAGTCAAACTCTCTTATTTCTTATCACGATTCGTGATGTTGATAATAAGTATTTTATTATCTTAACAATGGTGATTGTGAATGTTGTTTATTTATTTGCATTAGTAAAATATTTTGACATTATTGGTTTTGGTCAGCAAAAAACACTGTAATATAAATGGTTTAAGTCCAGACATTAATGAGGTCAGGCGGTTATTAGACGATGGAAAATATTGTCAAATGGTTTTGGATATTTTCTGTCCAACTTGACTCTGGCGCGGCGTTTGACATATAAAATCAACCCGCTCATCTAATAACGATAAATTGGGCGTGGCGGTTATTTTGTGTAATAATACTTTTAATAATGACTATACAATGAACGGATAAAAAATTGTAGATAAATGAAAAACCATAGGAAAACCAAAAGATCCCGAAATAAAAACAAACAACCATTTTGACAGAAAACAACCGGTCTGAGAAAACCAGAACTGAGCATGTCGAATTTTAATTTGCGGTCTGGATATTTTCTGTCAAACGCGATTTGACAGAAAATATGCAAAACCATTTGACAGTATTTTCCATCACCTAATAACCGCAAAATTGGCGATTTTGCGTTTTCGGTAGGTTCTTCGAGCAATCGCAGAATTTTTTTTGTGATGAATCAGAAAATATTCATTATTGAACAACACTAAATACATATATTCACGTTCAATAAAACACTTTCCTGATAAAATAAATTTATGTTCAAAATTATCCAAAACAACCAAAACAAACCGACAAATAAGGAAATAAACGATTTTCATCGTGACATTAGAAAAAGTTATCACCAAAAAAGTATGTTTTCGGCATCGACCATCGACAATCGTCAATTGTTTGCCGGGGACTTAAACCCACACAAATTGGCAGGTTGGGTTTGGTATGAAAATGACAGCTGTCAGCATAAAAACAACATCAAGACAACCATGAAAAGAAAAGTATCAACAAATTTTCAAGCACTACGGAAGTAAATCAAGAAATTTATGGCCTAATATTTGCCGGTCTTGGGAGATGTGATAAGCTTCTCTTAAACAGCTTAGTACAATTACACCCGCGCGTAATTAAGTTTCTGTGTCGAGCTATCCAAGCGAAAATGAATCCTACATTAGTGTTGTTTTGTTCCCGGTGTCAATGTGCAGTTTAGCTCAACGCGCTATCCAGTCGTTTTTATCAAGTGTATTATACATACTAAGTAATTGAATTGTATGCTTATATATTTCTTTAAGAAATGGTAAGATTGATTACGTTCTGTTCGAGAACTTCTTTCGATAATTCTACCTCTGCGTGAATTTTCACTCGCCCACTTACATATTTCATGTTTTAAATCATTCTAGGTACGTTCCTTGTATCATCAATCTACTTAAAAATGTGTAAAAGACTAGTTATAGCCACCGTTAAATGTTTAAAATATCCAGCATAGTTGAAGAGGTTGCTCTTGGTTCGGGATAAATAACAACGCATGACGGTAATGAGCGAGCTCACCTGTCAAACAACGTAAACGAGAAAGGTGAAAAAAGCCAGTGCGTGGAGGTGGGTGATATACGGGACAGGAAAGAAATCGGAGGAAAATCGACTGCTGCGCGTCGTCGCGGCGGGTCAGTGAGCGGAATTGGTGTGCGTGCGTGGTAGTGTTTTCAGTAAAATGTTTTCTTCCAATTGCAGCGGATGTCGGCGAAAGAATGACGGACTCGTTTCCGCTGCATGAGTGCGTGTTCAACGGTGACACCCGAAAGCTGTCGCTGCTGCTGCGGACACACGAAATCGCCGAAAAGGACAAACATGGTAAGTGCAAAACGACAACGAAATACTTAGGCTGGCCGAGGTATCAGTAGCAGTCGATTTCCCTGTTTCCCTGGATGGGACGGACGAAGGAAAGCCAGGAAGATTCACGCATCGTTAAGTTTCTTTCACTGTGCGGACGCAACCGTGCAAAGGTGTGCGAATTAATGTGCCCCTTTTATTTTTGTTTGAGGTGAGGTAGGCGGAATCAAAAACTGCGTGTTAAGAATCAAATTTATCACATGCTTCACATCAGAAAGGCCTAATGTTCCCAACAATATCGATGCTTGGGAATTCCTTGTCCTCTAAGCTCTCGTCTTAAGGTCATATTGGGGCTCGCAATCATCGCAACCGTAGCCAATCATATAATAATCATGTAGTTCAACATTCGATTCTTTAGTCAAATAATTTTGTATTTTATTTCTCATTCTAGGAAACACTCCGCTTCATCTGGCGGTTATGCTGGGAAAGAAAGGTAAACGTTGTTGACGACCAAACACGCATAAACCACCACTAGTTTAGCTATGTAAATTGGGACCTTTCAGCACCAGCTTCGTGCAAAAATTACTACTGTGCGAGATAAATGTTTAATGCAATAGTTTAGTCCATTTTCGGTGGAACTTGCATCACAAAAATCACACACCGTGCTCAAGGGGGCGATTTTGAGAAAGGAGATCTACCCCGCAAACGACGTAATGCAGACGTTTTATGAAAGTGAAATGTGTTTTACCCCACTGGTGAGAGAGTGTAGTGCGAAACCACTTGAAGCTGTAACGCTCCGGTGCGTTTTCTGTGATGAGTGATAACAGTGATACGATGCTACTCGCCCGCACATATCAGCTGTATTGTTCGGAATACACATAGAAAACGTTGACAACAGTGGCGCAACAGTGGTGACTAGATAGACTTTTACCTGTATTACCTTACCCACGAAGCAAACCACATTCGTCGCTAGTTTGTTTATCTTCGGTACAATGACACGCGTGTGGCATTGCTAACGACTGATAGAAAAACTAAAAAGAAAAATATATCTCTCCCGCACCATCATGCTACGCAACATGCCCGCAGGATATTGTTATCAGCCGGCGGCACCGAACAGTTGGCGCGTCGCAGTTGTGTGAAAAAGAGAGACGGCATTTATACGTGCAAACAAGTAATTTCAATTGAATCGTTTTCTAATGGACTCCCTTTCTATAGCACTTTTGGTCGGACCGGACAGGTGATATCGTTGAATAATCAATATGTTCAGTGCAAAAGGGGAAAGAACCGTATCGATTTGCCGGGAAATAGTCACGCTGTGATAAGAGCAAACTTCGATTCGTACAAATGTACTGACGTCCTGATGTTGTTAGTCACCAAAGAATTTTACCTTACCAAATAGTGATGATGCTATTTTCAATCGTATGGATTAGGTGTGTTATCAATATCGCTTT
The DNA here is from genome assembly GCA_000473445.2 of Anopheles farauti. Taxonomy (NCBI): domain Eukaryota; kingdom Metazoa; phylum Arthropoda; class Insecta; order Diptera; family Culicidae; genus Anopheles; species Anopheles farauti. The sequence goes on along the minus strand of KI915042.1, from coordinate 5,639,567 downwards.
AAGATAATCCTTTCATGACTTACGATTTTGTCGACTTCAAAAAAAAAACGACGTTATCTTAAAATTATGTTTGTTGCAAAATATGGGCTTCCGCTATGCAAAAACCCTGCCTATGTTACCGCATCAAATTCGATTGATTCTTTGGAAAACGTAAGCCTCTGATCGTTGTTTATGGTTATCCTTTCATCACACTCTTGCGCATGGCGAATAACTTCCAATGGATAACGTCGCATGTCAGAACGAAACGACTCTTGACTTCCAATGCCGAAGGCTCCAACCACCGTTTGATAGTAACCTTGATTTGTTTTCCTTTCCGGCCGCGCGTTGTTTGGTCTAGAATTTTACAATCCCACTCGCTCGGCCTGAACAAACTGTTGCCATCCCCAGTGAAAGAGGACATTGGCTGGTGCAGCCCAGATAGATGGAAAAGGATAAATCACCAGATCCTTTTTTACGTTCCGTCCTGCTTCCTTGGTTATTTCTTTTTTATTTTTTACTTCTCTTCTTTATTGATTGTGCTCTCCCGCATACTACCACGACCAGTTCGTTACCTTGGGATATGTTCTTCCCATTACCTGTTCCCTCCTTATCGTACGCTAATTCTTTTTTTTGTTCCGGACCGTTGCTTTTCATTTGTTTATTTATAGTCCCGGAGCGAGCTTGTTTCATCACTGGAAAAGAAATGACCTTATCCTTTTTGTTGTGCGAAAGAATATTCCTTTTACACAGCACGCTTTTATCAAACCTTCCAAATGGATATAGCTCATTCGTCGCTGGCACTCGTGCGAAGCAATTTATTTTTACACTACGCATGTAAAAAAACCACCATATTCTGTGGAATCCCTACTTTAACCTCTATGATGGGATCAGCGGAATACATTTTGCATTGGGATGGGAATCCTCATTTTAACTTAAACTCAAAGTGCTCCGTAGAGATTTATCTTCGATTTTACCATATAAAAAATCTAGTCAATTATGCTATTACGTTAGCATTAGTTATTAGGTTAAATTTGATTAAGAAATAGCGTCTGATTGATGAAGACATTCTCATTTAAGGAGGTTTTTTCTTCCAACGAGCGAAAATGATTTTTTTAAAATATAGCATCCTAAACGACCATTTACCATTAACTTCAAATACATAAATCGTTTATGATCTATATTATTGGTGTACTGTCTTACAGATACTTACTAAAAACGTATACAATTTTACAACAATACAATAATCATTATGTTGCGGTATTTCTCAGTTTTGAAGCAATATTTAAAAAAAAGTATATGTTCATTAAGAAAGCTTAATGTAAATACAATATTTTTTTTTCCAGAATGTACCTTTCTATTGCTTGCACATGGCGCGCCTGTTAAAGTAAAAAACTCACAAGGATGGTCACCGCTAGCAGAAGCGATCTCCTACGGAGATCGACAGATAAGTAAGCACTTTGCGCATTTTTTATATTTGAAGCACAGCATTTAACTCAAATTTAACCTTCATTTCCGCTGTAGTCAGTTCACTATTACGCAAGCTGAAGCAACAAGCCCGGGAGCAAATGGAGCAGCGGCGTCCGAATCTGGTGAAGGCTCTCAATCAAATGGGTGATTTCTATATGGAGCTGAAATGGGATTTTCACTCTTGGGTGCCACTGATTTCACGCATCTTGCCATCGGACGTTTGCAAAATCCACAAGTCCGGCTGCTCGATCCGGCTCGACACGACTCTGGTAGACTTCTCCGACATGCGCTGGGAGCGGGGTGACATTTCGTTCATCTTCAAGGGTGAAAACCCTCCAAAGGATTCACTGACCGCGCTGGATAACGAGTGCCGCTGCTACCAGCACGTCCGGCACGAGGAGACGGAGATGGAGATCGAGGACGAGGTCGACATTCTGATGTCGAGCGATATCCTCGCGGCGCAGATGTCAACCAAGGGTATTAGTTTTACGAAAGCACAATCCGGCTGGATCTTCCGTGAGGATCGGCGCGAAACGGTGGCCGGACAGTACGACAGTGATCTCTACACGATCAACGGACTGACGCTCGAGCAGCGGAAACGACGGGAACATCTGTCGCGCGACGATCTGCAGAAAAATAAGGCGTTGATGGAGTCACTAACGAAGGGTGGTCAGCAGGGACAGCAGGGAGGGATCGATCAGAACGGAGAAATATACCGACGGGAGTCGCTTCAGCCGCCGCCTAACTGTGAGGTCACCTGGGAGGATTACATCTCGGCTGAGCCGGGACAATATCCGAACCTGGGCCGTGAACTAGTCTATAAGGAATCGAGTAAGAATTTTAAAGCAACAGTAGCTATGGTGAGTAGTAAGACAAAAAAAACAAATATCTCATCGATGATGAACTTAACGACAATGTTGTTGAGAAATGTTGATATCACCCTACCATTTCTTCACTAAATGTATTAACATTTACCCATTTGTTTCTTTCTGCTTAGAGCAAAGACTTTCCGCTGAGCGTCGACATGCTATTGAACGTGCTGGAGGTAATAGCTCCATTCAAACACTTCAACAAGTTGCGCGAGTTTGTGACGCTGAAACTGCCGAGCGGGTTCCCGGTGAAGATCGACATCCCCATCCTGCCGACGGTTTCGGCCAAGATCACGTTTCAAAAGTTCGAGTTCCGGGACAATATCTCGCCCGACCTGTTCGTCATTCCGGAAGACTACAAGGAGGACACGATGAGGTAAGATCGCGCAGTAGAAGCCACTCCGCCGAAAAGCTCACTTTTCCGCCGTGCCATCTAATGCGCTGCTCTCTTGTTTGTCTTTTTTTCTCTTTCTCTCTCGTTCTCTCTTTTTTATTCCTGGATCTGTGTTTTTCCGCATCCCACTCCTGTTTTGTTTTCCTTCTTCCTCGAACGAGAATCGTATTATATCTGGTACCTTGTTTCTGTTTTTTTTTTTTAATATTTTTACCAACCCATTTCACTTCCCACTATTGATTTGAACGCATTCCTCGCTCTCGTCACCAACGCACACAACCACACAAATGTTCGCAACCAACTTCAACTTTACGACTCACACCTACCTCCCTGCACACCGAGAGCACATCCGCAACATCCGGTAAATGCCCTCGACGATGATGATAATTAACGCCACTAGGTTTCTCATCTATTTTATAGATTTCCTGATTTATGACCTTTCGATATCGACCGACTAAATGCATGCATGTTGCTGCTGTCACTACTGCTGCTCGCTGTTATCAGCCAAACGTCGGCAATTATGTTTGCCACAGCTACACGAGGCTTTGCCTGGATTGGCGTGCGACGCGTGTGGTTAACTCCTCCGCAGCAATCGATATGTGCGTACTTCCTGGCGACGATGGTGGCCGCATGAAAATGGCTCCAATGGATTTATCCGTCGTGCGCCATACTGTATGTCACCGGTTTCTGAGATAACAAAAAAGTGCATGGGAGTAGAGTTTTGGACAAATTGTAATACACTAAGGATGAAAGTTGGTACTCGTTCAGAGGTTGTAAGACTCCCGTGTCACTCCGACGACGCAATGGAGACAAAGGTATTAGAAAATGTTAGTATAGTATTTTATTGTGTCCTACACAAGCTGTGTTTAATAGGCAAGGAAAGCTAACGGCCGGAACGGAGATCCTTTTGTTTGGAAAGACATAGCGCGAGCGCGTTTCTGTGTGTATGCGTGAGTGAAATAGGTTGTCTATCAAGATATACCCTGTTCCAAGCCGTTTGAACCGTAAACGTTCGGATCTCCTTTTATCTGTGAATCAAACTATTAAGACAACAAATTAACACATGTAATGCAGCAAAGGAGATTGTCGGACATGATCATTTTTAATCTTTGTTTTTCAGTTATTGTAGTTGACGAATGTGTGAAACGTGACCGGCGAATATTATATTTGAAATCATTTACAAAGAAGAACTAAAAATCAAATCCAACAAGCAATCTCCACATCACACGTGAAAACTGGAACAATTCAATTGAAATGATATGACTACAGAACCAAACGAAAACAAGCTACAGTAAACAGGTCAGAAACAGATGAAATACAAATTTTTCGTGTACGGCACAGTAATCACAAACGAATTTATCATACATTTGGGAAAAAAACGAACCTATAATATACAAATGGAACTTTGAAAGCTACATTGACGCAGGTTGAGGAACATTTTACAGAAGAAAAACGTAAAACAAATCGTAAACAAATCAATAATGCGGCTCTTACCAATCCCATCCAGTTGTCTATTACACTGCAGCGTATCAATTCCACCGTGCGCCAGTATACGCTCGGTGGAACAGTAGATGTAAATTTTCCCAAAAGCCGCCCAAGGCACCCGTGACCATGCTCGCCATGTTCGTTGGTTGGCCTTTACACTCGTACTACTACTCCGACCCCGTGCAGCGGAACACACGGTACGGTGAAATATGTGCGTCGTTCTTTCCCCAGCTGGACACACTGTCAAGTTCCGGCATTAGGACAATTTATATGAGCGAATCATTGCGAAAAGGGCATTCGTGAGAATGAAAACTGTTAGGGAGGTAAATTGTGGATGCTTATTACCAAACGGATTTACACATATGTTTCCAAAACCAAAATCGGCAATTCGTAAGATGTTTCTTATGTGGATAAACTCGAGGAGAGTGTGTTCAGAAACAAAGAAATAACTTAAAAAGGGCGTCCTTGGATTTAGTTGCGCAGAAAGAACGACTAGGATGGCAGGTAAGTGAATCAGATCAAGCTTAGCTAACAAATAATTTAAGTGAAAAATATGTTTTATCTAGTTATATGTTTAATAGGTTGATGATGTTGTTTTGTTCTATTACTTCACAACCGAACGAAATTTCTCATGAAACATCCACAAATAATCTCGTACCAACGCTCGAGATCGAAGCTCTCACTGTTCGATCACCATATATGCAGGGCGTTGCATGTCATGCATGCATTCATGAATAATTAATCTTTCATTTCTCCTTCCACCAATGCGCCATTACGTCGGAATTTATCTCATTACGGAGCTTAATAGTCTCGAGCGATGGCTCGCGGATGTGTTTTGTTGGTGCAGCTGCCAAATAATTCGCATTGCTTGAACCAGGAATGCGGATAAACAAGTGTTTCTGCCATAAGTAATTTCCTTCGATGATGTTTGCACGTACGAAAAAAGTATCTACAAGCACCAAAAGTAGCACAAAATTCGGCACAAGACACTGTATTACAGGAAACGAGGTTCGTGAACGTTTTATAAATAGCACTATCCATGGTCATCACGTACAGAGAAGCATTTTCGAAGTTTGATTTTAAGGAAATTGCTTCACTAACGAGAGGCATTCGTTTATCATCTAAAATGTGTGTACATACATTAAACCTTACTCTTCTAAACCTATGAAAGCATATGACACATAATAATGGTCTCTGTTGAACAGAGCATGAACTGCTCGCGGGTTTTAGTGGTGTTTGGTCCAGCCTGGTGGTGGCTTCGGAATCGGCACCCATTCGGTCACCTTCACCGGTCCCCAGACCCGCTTCCACACGCCCACGTACACCTTCTTCTCCTGCCAGCTCTTAACCCATCGTGGCTTCCAGACGAGCTTCTTCTTCCAGAATCCGGTCGGTTGCGGTGCGGCGGTAACGAGCACGTGGTCGTGGTGCACATCGTGATGCGTGACATGATGCACGTCGTGATGGTGCACATCGTGGTGCAGATCGTGGTGCAAGTCATGGTGAAGATCGTGGTGCAAACCGTGGTGAAGATCATGGTGAAGGGTTTGGTGCAGATCGTGATGCAAAAGTGAATGATCGGTACTGGCGAGGCTGTGCAGAAGCGCCTCCGGATGATGGTGCACCAGATCTTCGTGATGATGGTGAGCGAGTGCTTCAGTAGCTGCGAAGCTGTGGAAATGAAGGAAAAGAAAAGTTCGTGTGAAAGGAACCTAACTACTCATGGATTCAATTTTTTTTTTGTTATTATATGTGCCCAGAACACTAGTAACTGTTTGTGACTATCTAATAATGGTGTTGAATAGCACCTTGATTCGAGTTGATTAATCGTTCGGTGAAATGGTCATAAAACATACTGAAACTAATGCTATAATATATTGTTTATCTTGTTAATCTCTCATGCGCGGTGATCTGCATGACATTATTAATAGAGCAAACACATTTGTCTTGTTGTCTTGAAGTGTAGATCACCATGTATCTCATACGATCATCACTCATTGAATGTTAGTTGTTATGTAGTCAAATTCAGTAGGATTTTTGTTAGTTATAGGCTAGATAAAATGATGAACAAACATCTGGATGTAAATTTCCAGTCCATCCCTTCGTATCAATCAAACCAAAACCTCATATTTAATCGCGGCCCCTTCAGCAGGGCTGAACTGCATGAGAGGCTACCTCACTTAATCTTCCGTACCAATGGAAAATGGATTGAAAACGTGTAACGCTTGTTCCATTCCCCAATATCCCCCCGCGAAGCCCCACTCATTTGCGAACTCAAATTGAACGCAACAATCACTCTTCAGCTCTAGTCTGGCGTGGTTGCGATCGTAAGTCGAAATCCCAGTAATTGGTACCTCTTGGCACCCGGCGATAATGGGCACCGTGCCAATTTTCTTCCACGGGGGAAAGTATCTGCCGAATCCATTTTCGCTGCGGTGGCAGTAAATTATGGTAAAGATTTCTGTTCCTTTTTCCCGCCCGATGGCGGCGCGGAGATTTTTTCTTCGGAAAACGTTTTTCCGTACACTTTTCCTGTGGTCCGTTCGTGGTCGAAACGCAACGGCAATTTACAGGCTAATTGAAAACTAATCGATACCCACCCACCCCGCAGCACAACACTCCCGGCAGTGGAAACGCAAAACCCGTGTTTACTTAATAACCCAAACCAGGAACCACAGGCGGTGTTTTGGTGTTATGTGAGGCATATCCGGATCGGTTTTCCCGGGTTTTGTTTTGGCAGATGGTTAACGTTTTGCGTAACACCATATTTTTCTATCTTACGTAAAGCTATAGCTCTAAGGATTTAGAGTCAGATTTTACGTGGTTCGGAGGAAAGTAACGTACGTAAATGATTTTTCTGTCCTGACCTGACTTGACTTATGTCCTAGGATAAAATCGGAAAATATGTTTTTAAAGACGTTTCGTGCAGAATGCATACCTTTCTAAGTCACTAGCCATGGATGGGGGCAGATTCGGCAACACGATGGCCATGGTTACTATTAGTAATAATACCTGGAATTAGAAACAAAAAACATGAAAAAAGCCATACAATTCACGACTGCAAATACAACGTTGCACAAATTAGCACAAATTGGCACAGGAATGATATTCTTTCGATGGAGGCGCATGGTCGCTTTTGGATTTTCAACTTTTTTTTTATTAACAAATCGATTCCAAAACTTTCGTAAGATATGTAAACAAAAACATTATAAATTGCAGTTCTACTATCATGGCATGTCGCGCGTGCCATTTAACCGGCTTACTAGATTGATTTTACCACCACAGCTGATTTATCACTTCTCGCTAGAGAAGACGGTCCGAATGAGATCATGTTCATATCAAACCGGCACCGCTACCACTTGTATTACTTTTAATTATTTCTACAAGATTATGAGCAGTATTTTGACACTGTTTTGTTTTCACACGCTTTGACACTGTTCGAGTTAATGTAGAAACAGTGCGCGATCGGTGTACTCATTTTAATTTATATTTACGGTCTACTTTCATTTTATGAACTTTATGGATGGATTCTATGAATTCTAGTTCATACAAATTATATCATTACACCCATCAAACGCTTCAACCATCAACAACTTCACTTGCACCAGCACTCACTTTCATCGCTATGCTGTGTGTATGTTCACGAAATGCAACGTTCTTCACACCACAAAAGTACAACGATCACTTTCACTCAAAAACGATGATACACTCCAAATTTGCACAACTCAACTGATTGCAGTGAAGCCAGCGCGATCGAGTTTTAAACCATTGACGGAGACTATGCCCAACTTGAACCGTAATGTACGTCCATTACCTAATTCGTTTTTAACCGCTTCCACCTCCAGTCGACTATTTTTTTGTATTCGTATGGCGATGGAAATGGTAGGATCGTCGTAAAAAATGGTGCATGTTGAAAATGACAAATTCGTAAATGAACCTGGGTGAACAATAGCCAGCTGGAGGTGACTGCGGAAGTAGATGTTAAACATAACGCTAGTGCATGGAGCGCAATATGCGCCTACAGTGTGGTAAATTGTGTTGGAAGTATTTAATATGAAGGGTTCATCAAATAAATTGGAGTATGGACCCTATGTATTATATATATATTATCCTTCTATACTAAATGTTTTTCTATCACTGATATTAATTCATTCAACATTTGTATGTTTATATACGGATACTGGTATTGCAGTAATTATATCTTTTCTGTTTCTTTGAGTTTTTAAATAATATAATTTATTAAATATTCTTATGGAATGATAATAATGCCAAACATTTTAAACCTGGCGACCTATCGAAATAATTTTTCTTACATTTGCGAAACACTTAAAAGATAAATGAAGTGGGTTGTATCACTTGGCCACCTATTACTTTTTTTCATAGATTTCACCGTTTCATCGATTTTTCTTAATAGAAAGACGTAAAAAATTTTATCAAAAATCTCTATATTCAATCTACATTTCGAAGCATAGAGCATTTTGTGGCCAGTTATGTTGGACCATGTCTTGATCAGTTTACTCCAGCGTTAGTATCTCTTCTATCGAGCATGAAATCATCCAAAAATCACCAAATAATTATTATTGTGATCTCTAATATAAGGGACAGTACTTATTGGAAACACACATTATTGTGACTTATTAGCCATCACAAAATTTGTTTAAATAAATTACAGCAATATGTTCCGTGATAGTATCACATTTCTTCAATACTAATAATCCAATATACGAGAATCAATTTTCGTTGTATTTCCGTAAAGTTTGTTTAATGAAAAAGAAAAGTAAACGTTCCTAGGAACGTTATATAAAACGGATTATATAAAACGCATATTGTTAAAACCATTCGATTAAATATTATTTGCTCTCCGAATTTGCATTAGTCTGCGGTATTACTTATGCAGCAATCACTGTAATGAAGCATAAACAGTGTGATGCTTTTTGCGATAGCTCCACATGTCGTGGCTCTACTATCGGCACTACTTTTCGATTCTCCTTTCGATTTCTTTCTCCCGACAATCGACCTGGCGGTTCCACGGGCGCTACATAATTCGTGCTATTTTGTATTCACCTCCCGTTTGGAACGCGACCACTCCCACCACCACATGCGGCTGCTTCAAGCTCAGCCACGATCGTAAATCGTCTCGTGTACCGTAAGACGACACCATCGGAATTAAAATTCACTTGCCCCAACCGAGAGGAGGGACTGGCTTCCGCACTACACTATCGAATAAATCTAGATTTTCGGTATAAGTTTTTATTCCACCAATAACAAACAGCAATCAACTTCAAACCATAACGATCGGGCATGCCCGTGATAGCTGCGCATCATGCATACCAAGTTTGGTATTACATTTATCGATTATGTCACCGATTATAGTGCAGTGTTGCAAATTCAAGCAGACGATGGCAACAGAAATATTAACCCAGAAACGCGTGAGTTCGCTCGCCTATACCGCCCGGTATTCGTGATCTATATTTGTTAAACCCATATCAATCGCTTTTATTTCATGTGGGACGTATTAAATTATCATATATTTTCTGTCGGCTTTAAAATCATTGTCCAAAAAAAGAGAAACATCCAAGAAAATTACATTTATGAATTCAATAACGATAAATTCCCTTTCCCATGAACAAATTCTTGCGAATAAATCAATCGTATCCAGACGATTAAAAGCGCAACCCAATCGAACACAAAACCGCTCAGACAGCACGTTCCACTGGCGTGCGGGTGAAATAAAAATCACACACCAACAGCTACAAATGTCTAACGATGTGCCAAAAACAACACCTAAAATCGCCGATCGAAACACGTTCCCCAATTTCACCCGAGGCCAATGAACGGTGCAGAAAGGCACGAAGAAAAAACAACACCGTCTCGAAGCCAACATGACTATAAATAAAGCATTGGTAAGCCAAGTAATCGAGGCTGGGAATCGGGGAAAGTCGCGGAAGGAGCAGCAAAGCAGGAAATTTAAAATCAAATTCATAGCATCATTCTTTCGACCACCAACTTAATATTTTACTCTACAGGGAACCACTGTAGGTTGTTGTGGTGCTTTCGTTAACGCTTCGGATTACCTGCCTTTTTTTCCTCCCAAAAATTCTCCATTTTATTTGCTTCCATTTCGAGATCAAAGCAGAAGCTCTAGATCAAGACAATGGCGAAATAACATAAGTTTTCGCTCACGTAAGACCCCCAGATTGGAGACGATACGCTTTTTCTTTGAAATGAAAAAATCGAACCAACCCTAATTAAAAACCGCATATTTTCCTTGGAATCGTTTCTACCGCAGAGCGGAATTGTTTATTTATCCGGTTCGTTTCACCGCACAAGGTTTTCCTTTCCACCAGCATGGTGGCAGTGTATGTTTTTTCCAACGAGCTGAGGCTGATTATGTTGCGCGTGGCATTCGAATTTCAACACCGATATTTAAACGGACGAAGTAGATCGGTTCGATGCCCAGTTTATTTATCTTTCTTGGCGGGAAATACGCGATTTTCTATGCTGAGTTTGGTGTTTCATGTTAAGATTATTAAAAAAGCACTTTTCCAGGAGTTCAGCGTTTTTCATTGCCTGTGATGTAACTATTCGTTTAATATAATAGTGAAAAATAGTGCAATGACATACGAATCGATGTAAAAGCATTTCTCGATCCATCATCATTCTCAATTAAAAAACACCAGTAAAAAGATTGAAATACGTTTCACAAACTCGTTCTACCTTTTTTTGCAGCTCACTCGTAAATTTTCACCATTCCATGTGAATCGTGCCTGCGCGAAATGGAAAAGTTCTTTATTGTAGAATCTATAAAAAACAAAGTGTTTTACATAATCTATCTGCCTTTTACACTTGATTTACGCTAGCATGAAAAGCGTAAAAGAATTATGTTACACCTGAAATATTTTCTCATTAATTTACTTCCTTTTCTTTTCTTTTACTAAAGTTGTTTATTTTATTTTTACGTTTCTACATGTAAGAAATGATCATATTAATAAAAGTTTACAAAAATTTATCAACGATAGTAACAATTATAAGACCACTATAAGAGCACTAAGATCACTATTTTGTCGTGCAGATGTAACACGCAAACATATATAGAGCAAAAATATACAATGCAATAAGCTAAACTCATAAGGTAAACATGTGACAAAGTGAATCACATTTTCATCGCAAGTTAAACGAATACGTTATTCGTTAGCATCTTTAATCTCTCTACTTTTCCTTACGAATTTGAGATCAAAGAAGAAATCTGATTCTTACAAAATACAAAATACAAAATGAAAAGATAATCCCATTCATTATTTCGTCTAACGGCACGAGAGAACCATAAATTGCCGCCAACGAATACGTGACTATCCCGTAAAAATATCTACCTGTCAGTTTGTCGTCTAATTTTTCCTTAATTCCGTTGCTCCGAAGTCGCGTCGAAAAACTTTCGAACCGCTCTCCCATACGCGTGCGTAAATAAATGCCTCAAGTTTTTCCCCCAATTTTCCCCCGAACCATCGAAAGAATCAACCAAACCACACACACGCCACGATATAAAAAGAGGTCAATCGGATCGGTGAACTTTCGGTAAAAAGAAGGATGAAAGATGTTCATCCAAGCAAACACCCAAACATATTTGTCAGAGACCAAAATGAATGGAAATTGGACTGCGAACTTGGAACGATTAACATTTAAAACGACGTAAAACAGCAAGCGTTTGCAAGCGCTCGTAGAAGATGAACGTATAGCTCGTACGAACGACGACACGAACGTGTGAAAATCTCGTTCTCTTTCTCCGCAAACCGATAAGAAATGTAACGCGAAAAGAAGCACCCATCAACAAAGGCGGCGACGATGTTAGTCGATTTATCACCCGTGGGAACTGTCACGCACGAAAAGTCACTAAAAGAGGAGACAAAAAATTCACGCTCAAAGAAATTAACGGAAACAACACACGCTAGAGAACACACCATTTGCTAGCCGGTCTGTGTCTGTGCGTCGTCATCATCTGCTGACAGGGATACCACGCCACGTACTACTTAAGATTTCCTATTTGTGGTTCTTTTTCGGATTGTTTACAAGGGCTCGTACAATGGCGAAGTGACGAATTGCTGACACTATATTCGAAACCGTTCGAAATGTTCGATTCTAGCTCATCAATTTCCGACCATCCATGCCGACCCATTCTTCGCATTCTAGTGCAAAACGAATGCCATCTGTCTCCACCGGCAGCCCTGTGGTACTTACCACCTTTTTAAAGCTGTCTATCTTGACAGGCGACCGTCAAAACAGCAGCACATTTATACTAAATCCCGCACCAAAGCAACGGCTATGGTGGAGCAGCGAAAACAAAAAAGTTATTAGAGTCAAAATTTGGCAGAAACAAAAACATTGTTTAAGAGTGGTTGGGTGGAAAATGCTTAAAAAATCATTGCTGTTCCTTTTGGAACGATACCAAACGCACCGGACGCTTCGGCTTTGGTGTGAGCCAACCCACATAAATACAAACAGCTCTCCTCCGTTCGCTTCGCAACACACGCGAACACATTCGACCGGTAGTAGATCATATTTACACCAAGTAGATCACCATCGATCACAGCGATGTGTACGCGAGCAGAAACCGAAAATCCTACCGCGACCGGGAAGGGTTTGAAACGAACGGCAGAGGCAGGGGAGGGACAGTGAAAGATGATTTGTTTGCCTAACGATCCGCAAGCAAAACTGAGGCTGACAGGTCGCGCTTGTTTTTCCATGCCCGCATGCTTGTGTTTCCCGCACGGTGGCGGGGATTGGTGTTAGTCCGTTTCCGTCCCATGCTCGGGCGGCTGATGATTTGCACCGTTTCGCATAAATCGATGCCAAGCAAGCGGCCGGATGAATGGAAGCAGCTTCTTCTATACTTGTGCTAACGATAGCGTAAGGCTGAGTGACAGATATGGTTAAATGAACCGACTGCGGGGACTTCATATCGTCGTTTCTAACCCCTAACGGAGTGTTAAATGTGTTAATAGCAGTTTGGAAAGTTTGCTGCAAGCGAATGAAACCATTGCGACACTCTAATATTATATATTTAAAAAATTTCTTTGATTTATTATACTTCCGGAGGTGATCAACTTAAGTTGTAAGTGTATCATAGACAAGATATTATAAATTAGCATATGACTTGACATACCACAAAGTGAAGGTGTAAATCTCAGCCGTAGGTCTCTTCTGGGTTGATTATGGAACCCCAGGAATTAGATGAAGATTATCGAGTGAAATGCTTAATATGATTCATTCAGACCACGTATCAGAATAGTTGCTTCTCAAGAAGATCAAGCGAGAACTACAAAAACCACTAGAACTGCTTTACTGGCTGTGTTGCCCAGAATTTTATTCTCAAATATTAATCAACCAGTTTTTAATAACAACTCTAATAACAATACACCTTGTCTTTTCTGAAGCTCAGAGTAAAAAGATAAAACATCGTTTACTCATATAGTCCTGTCTCCGTTCTTGAATCCGTTCTTGAATAATTTTTTACATAACCTGCTCTGGGTTTACTCACTCCCTTTACTGTGAGACTGGGAGACGGTGAAAATGGGATTGTGATACCTGTCTTGTCCTGTAAAAGACCGGCACCATTACTACTACACGTTTACTCAAAAATAAACTGTAATAAAACTCTAGCATCAATTTTAAAAATTATGTCCGCTTATTTATGCCACAAAAAAACTAAAGTTATACAATCAAAATTATGTAATTATTAGCCGCCCATACCCGATGTGGCTTATACTCCAAATACCGACAAAACGTTTCATGTCCATTTGACTCGGACAGGCGCGGAGTGATTTATGTGGCACGTTTTTGCTATAAACGTTTTCCACCGTTCGGGGGCTTGACTCGCATTGATCTTCCGTTTAGTTTTCCGACCCATTGGGACGGTTCACAACGCCCATGAAATATGACGACAAATAATTTCACCGCCAACAACCGAGTGAAACGGCGAGCGAAAATCGTGTGTGAATATGTAGCATTCCAAGACAGCCACTGTGCGAGGAACTGGCGGTAAGCAGTAGACGATCGTTTGTTTACTGTTCCTTGCGGACTGTCAACAAACGGCGCTCTCCATGCGTTTCCATCCCGAAATGGATCGCCTAGACCAAGGCGTGCTGGTCGTATAAATAACTACCCAGTTTACGTTGTGCAATCGCTTGGCCACCATTTACAACGCGGAAGAAATGCGGAAATGCTACTTTGAGCTTACCTGTAGTGTGTTCTCTACTTAGACGAACGTTGAATCGATATCGTCCCGTTGCCCGAGATGACTGAGACGTATCTGTAGTTCTCGTAGCTTCCCACTCTGTTCTTCGTATCGTTGCTTCAGCTGCTCATAGAGCGTCGTCTGAGCCGTGGACAATCGCTGCAGCATTTCCACCTGTTTGGCCTCGCTCTTGGCCAGCTTGCGCTGCAATTCGACTACCAGATCCGTTAGATCCTGCAGCTTCCGCGTGAAATCACGCTCCAGTGCGTTTAGCCGCACTTCGAACTCGCCGGCCCCGGTCTGCTCTAGCTGACCTACTTTCTGCTCCAGGGCAGCCAACCGATCGGACTGCCCGTTTGTCAGCTGATCGAGCTGCACTTCGGCCGCAATGATCCGGCTTTCCAGACTCAAGGTCATTGCTGTGTTACCGGCCGTACTGCAGGGACTACTGGAGGACTTGCCAATCATGACCATGCCCTTCTTCTTGCTCTGTTCACTTTGGGTCACTTTCAGGGCGGCGATCTGCTTGGTCAGCTCATTCCGACAACTGGCCAGATCGCACTTGAGATTCTTGATTTCGTCCGCCTGTTCTTTGAGCCGCTTCTCGGCCGACTTCGATCCCTTGCTACACGCGGCACGCTGCTCGTACTCGTCCACCATCCGCTGTTGCTCCTGCAGACTTTTAAGGGCTTTCAGCTCACTGCTCAGCTCACCGTACGCGTACTGAGTCGCGGTAAGGTTCTTGCGAACGTTGTTCAACTCGTTGCTGATCTTATGAATGTCGGACGCTGTGTAGGTGGTTTTGTGGCGACTAAAGTACGACAGCCAGCCCGTATTCTCGTATTCCTCCGGTTGCATGTTACTCATCTTGACGCCGTTAGTGGACTGTCTTCTTCAGCAACCAATATCGTAAATCGTCACTTCATCACCAAATGGAATCACGTTCACCTACTTTCCATGTAGTCATAGAAACACATTCCGTTCCCTTTTGTTGGGACTCTATGACCATAAATTCACTCTACATTAACTTCTCCACGGCACGTTCCATCAAGACGCGGGAGCTCTTTCCCGGCACGCTCACGATCACATCTGTTTCCAAGCGATTTCCTTCTTTTTGTCAGATCGCAGTGTCTGAAAATGTCTTGTTTTCGCGCAAAAAAAAAGAATGGAAAATCTCAACTAAATGCGTACGATACCACGACCAGAACACGACTACGGCTGATCGTGACCGATCGGGATGACTTCGCTGGTCCCGTTTGCTTAAAAATAAATTCGCTTTCCTCTTTCGCTCAGTCAACCGCACCGGTGCAGGCGCCAGCAGCAGCACCAGCTAACGAGGGGAAAACTCCATATTCTCTCATTTTCTCTCAGTACCAAGGGAAAAAAGGTACCAGTCGGAGAATATGTTTGGAAAAAGGAAATCGTTTGAGTAAAAATACTTGCTTACACTGACATGCGAGATGTCGGTTATTTGCAAATAGGTCACATTAACAGATTCATGTTATGTACACATTACTTTAATTATAATTTGCCTAATTGGTGTTGTAACAATTTTATTCTTTTTTGCTCCTTATTTACTTCGCTTAAAACTTTTCCGATTCTTACATATTGCATTTCGTTCAGTTATAGTTAGAAATATAGATCTGTTATGGAAAGACAAGAAACAGATATGTCGTAAGTAATAAATGCTGTTGACTGCTAACTTCTATTCTTCTTTCAAACAATATTTGTACTTTTTTCAAACAACTAAATACTTGGCTTTATTGTAGCAAGTCACAAACATAAACATTTACACTGAACACATTAACGCAAATTCTTAATCTGCAAGAAAAGTTAACACTATGAACACGTATGCTGACACAGTTTTTGTCTTACATTTGTCGTACATGATGAACAGAAAAGTTACATACTGTAGTACCTTTCAATAACGGTATACTGAATCATTCACCTTTACATGAGGTATGTCATGAGATACATATTTTTTGCGGTATCGCTGCCGAAAGCTTCACAAATACAAATAAGTATAATTAAATAATACGTACCACCTCCAAAAACCATCGATAACTACTAAAATCTCTTTGGAATCGCGCTGAAGCGATTGAAATACATAAAAATTGTAAAGCTCATGATCAGCGATAGAAAATATAGCGCGCCACATCGTACGCTTTGCGTACGATCGATCGTTTACGCGTCAACAACTCTGCAACCTGTTCGAATTTGTCCTCGTTTCGTGAGTAATACGACGCTGTATCCCTTTCCAGCTGGGCAATCTTCTCCGGCCGCACCTCGACCATGGACAGGAACTCGGTGAGGTATGGATTGAAGCGAAAGTAGTGTCCCGGTGGCAACAAATCACTCAGCACCGTGTGTGCTGCTTCCGTGTCGGTAGCCGAATCTAGGATACGCAGAAACTTGGTCTTCCATGAGCTCGACAGTGACGCCTGGTCCAGGATTTTGGGACTGATGATTTTTTGTCCATCGTTCGATTTGCTCCGCGTACGGCCCGTACCAAACGACACGACGCACTGGATGCGTTCGTTTGGCCACAGACATTTAGCTTCGTGAATGGCCACGGTCGTGGGATTGTTGTACAGTATGCCCCCATCCTGGTGAAGCTGACCGTTTAAGGGGAAGTCACCAAAGTAGGCCGGCGCTGCGGATGAAGCTCGTACCACTTCCCACAGACGCGCCGTGTGTGACCCGGCGTACACCGATTGTACGTTCTGCGGGAATGTGTAGTTGCGGAACACGTGCGCATCGATATACTCGTCACAAACCGTGGTCGAAACGCAGCAGAACTGTGATGGCAGAGGAGTTCGTGGGGATATCACCAAAAAAGAATGAGAAATCATCGTAAGCGACGAACCGTGTCGTAAACTTGTATTATCGTTTTACCAATGCCTTTTTATCCCACCTTCGGAACGTTTGGCAGCATAACCGTATCGATGATACGTCGGTGACCGACGTGACGCTTAAGCAGTGATTCCCAGAGGTCTATATCGTAGTAGGCGTGCGACGAAAACAGACGCGACGCACCCGAAAGCTTGTCTAACGTCGTCGGTCGATGGAAGATTTTGTAAGCAATTTTTTTGTACAGGTGAATGCCCTCGGCAAGGGTGAGATTTTTCTCTGAAGCTTAAACCATACAAAATAACACCTAATCAATGCAACATCAATACACGAATGTTTTCCAGCACCTACCCAACGCACAGACCAATATTGCTCCGGTCGATACACCGCACACGAGATCGAACATATCGAAAATCCGGTGACCCGTTAGTCGCTCCAGTTTACGCAACAGTTCCATCACGATTATACCCCGAATACCGCCTCCGTCGATGCTCAGAATACGGATTCCTTCGCCCGGAAGTGGTGGTACGTAGCCGAGCAGCGCCAAGCCCAGCTTTGCATGTTGCGTGATTGCCGGATCTGTCGAGTATTGTAGTTCTTTGAGCAACTCGATTGCACCCTCCTCGATTGCGAATGCTTTCTCCTGGGGAAACTTTTCAAACTTTTCCACCAGCTCGTACAACACCTGACGCTGTCGGTCAACTGGTATGGCCTTGCGTCGTAAATCCAGCAGTGCATGACGAGTTTGCGATTGATTTTGCCGCTGTAATCAGATCATCAGGGAAGACAACTCTAATTTCA
Organism: Anopheles farauti; assembly: GCA_000473445.2. Lineage (NCBI taxonomy): Eukaryota > Metazoa > Arthropoda > Insecta > Diptera > Culicidae > Anopheles > Anopheles farauti. The sequence goes on along the minus strand of KI915042.1, from coordinate 5,621,494 downwards.
TTAGCCACAGAATCGTTGCAGAACTCGTTCTGCAAGGGGAAGGTTTGTTTACATGTGTTTGATGATGGTGGTTCCATTGTTGTGGCACGGTTCTTTGCACTATCTTTCCACTGGCGAGTATTGGCGAACGGATACCTGGACGGGATGAATCCATGTATGATAAAGTAAGAAAAATCAAAGAAAAATGCACTTAGTGGGCGCTTACCAACGGTCCAGCGGACGGACATTTCTATATTCTAACTAAATTTCACACCACATTCTCGCCGAAACACGCCACAAAATTGTGTAACTTAAATGTCAAGCCGTTTTGTTTACATCGGTGAAGAGCTGCTGTACACTGCGTCAAAAAATAAAGCATACACCAGGGATTCGTATTTTGCTTTATTTACATCATAACGTAAGTTTGTGATGAAAATGCTGATTTTGTACATAGTCATGTTTACATTCTATTAAACGTTCTTTACGAAAAAGCGTTATACTTAATAGGAATAAGACTGTTTTGACCGACAGGTACAACTGCTACCGGTTCGCTTATGGATTTCAGTGGCTTCATAATTAATTAGGCAGTATCCGTAGTATTGCAGCTTTTAGCCTTTTCTTCGACGATATTTTTCTGTATCATTTTCAGTAGTTTTGGAAACTCTTTTAATTTGTTTTCTATGATAGACATACGCTGAATACTGGCCAGTTTTTTGGCAATAGTCAACTTATCGTCTTTTACAGCAAACCGCTTAAGTATAGATGCAACATTCTTTTCCATTTCCTCTAAGCTTCGATGCATTTCGGCAGGTTCCACATGTGTTGCAGAGATATTTTTTACATTTTCTCCCTTTTCAGATGATTTCGAATCGTCTTTGGTTGTGAGATGCGGCTGATTTAGTGTCACTGTTGTTGCCGACAATTTCGTTTCTATTGCTGCGTCGTTAGTCGCTGAACTTTTCAGAACCGATGTTTGATTTGCGGAATGTTTGTTATGCTGTTGTGTGTCTTCAATTGCTTTGGATGTGCTAGCAATGGACTTAGTCACAGAGGATTTATGTTGTAGTTTTTGTGGGTCCGTTTGTTTAGTGCCAACACTAACTATCTTCTTCGAGGAGGTTGATTTACATAATGGAAGTATGGATTTCTCATTCACGGAAACTTCTGAGATTACCTTAACATTCTGTTTCTTATTGGTCTGGACAATCGCGCTCATGTTTGAGCAGTTGTCTAACTTGGTAACAAACCCTGATGACGCTGGATGTGTAGATGAAGGTTTTGAAACGAAGTTCTCATCCATGGTAGTTTTGTTTGATGCCACATGTTTTTTCTTTGATTTCGAAGGCATTCTCAAATCTGCAAAAACAAAAAGTGGTCATTAAACCAACCGATATCACACCTTCTTTGGAATCGCCGTAAACATGATTCATAATATGTAATACTCACATTTGAAATAATATGAACAAAATCTACTAATAATCACACGATAATGTATCTGTTTACTCCAATTTAGATCAAAATTAAGCAAAATCGTCTACAGCGATGCGTGTTTAACACAGCGTGAAATGGCGGGTCGTTTTGTTGTGTTTTGATTCGAAATTGCCAGAATGTTTACAACTGGTGTCCCGTTTATACTACCGAATTTTTATCTATCTCTGAACTGTGCCTGTTCGTAATCCTTTCCGTAATACGATGGAATTCAAAGTAAATCGAACTGAAGTGCTTATTTTCTTTACAACTATTCTGAACATTCGTGTTTCAAATTACTGGTAATCTATCAGCTAACAAATATTCTGGTTACCAGTGTACAAGAAAACGTTCTGAAAAAGTATTCCTTCCGTTGTCCATACCTTACAATAAATATTTTACCAAATTCGTTCCCTACGTTTTGTAAAGATTTATTTTGTATTTCGTCATGGATGTCATGATTCCTAAGGATACATTTTTGTTTTATGCTTCACTATTCCTTGCACTACGCCGCGGCAATCCAAGTGTACGTGTGCGCGTTATAGGTTTATCCACAACTGGAATGTCTGACAAGGTTGGTCCTGATGGTGCGGCGGCAACATTTTCAACTTCTTCCAGAACATCTTTATTGATCTTTGTAGCAGGTCCCTTTTTCTTAGTTGCTTTAGGTTTTTTATTCACCGGCTCCGCCGCAACTTCTGACACATTTTCCAGCGCACGTTTTTTAGCTGCTTTACGAGTGCGTTCATTCAAACGAGCCAAATTTTTCAGTGCTAACGCTTCCGCACTCAACGAACTAGAATTTTTTCCAGCTCTCGTTTGCTTCACCGCATCGATAACTTCCGAGCGGTTCGAGCAAGCAGTATGATTTATATGTTCTTCCTCTATATCACCTCCGTCCTCGATCGGATCAATCTGGGGCTCGATGTTATCTGTATCATCCCCCATTTGCTGCTCCTCGTCTTCCAATGATCCGTCGGTCACCGTGCGCTGAATAGCTTCTAGTAGAGCCGAGGTTTTGATGCGAAAATCGCGCACGGTTCCGATGTGCAGCAGATAGGTTAAATCTTTCTTCGTCTTTTTACTCAACTGCATAACGATCTTGTTGAACGTCTCGATGCGAAACACTAGCTTCGGGATCAGTTTCGTCTGACGAAGCACCTTGTCGCGATTGGACTTTGCCTTTGCCGAATTCTCCGGTTCCTCCTTTTCGTCCTGTCCGATAATGTTCTCCTCGACGAACGGTATAAGATCGTAAATTTTGGAGGCAAGCGGCTTCGAAGATTTGACTACCAAGTTAAACCTGCAGGTTGAATTTGATATTGAATTTTAAGTTATGAAAGTGTACTACACATCGCGATACAATTCGTTACAGAGATTAACGTACTTTGTCACGTCGTAAGAAATCGGCACAATCGCGTGGCGTGCCAGGAAGTGTTTGCTCAAATTGGCAAGACATCCGTACAGAGACAGTAATAACTTTATCAATGTGTCCATTGTTGTTCCTAATGGCAAATCAGTGTTGCATAGGTGCGTCAAAGAGCCCAAAATATGTACCAACTGCGAGCAGATCGAACGTTCGATCGATTTGAGCAACTGCGTAGCTGCAAAAAAAACCATTTGAATGCGATTTACAAAATCTACTGGTAGTTTTCACACCATCACTTACTTTCATCCGTATCGTCCAGCCCAAATACCTTCAACCGAATCATGAGACTGTTAGTGCGTAGGATCAAATGTTCAATCTCCTCGATCTGCTGCCGAAAGATTGCGCAAAGATAGTGAAACGTTGGCTCTGCCGTAGCGGATGTAATGGACTTGAACGTAAACAACGGACTCGTCTCTTCCGCTGCAATCTGTCCGAACTTTAGCTCCAGGCGCATCGCTATTGAATCAAAGTAAGCCCCCGTTTGGGTACGGCTTCGTAGGTCAAACAACAGGCGATGTACGATGGCGAACGACTTCACTTTCAGCTTGGTGTTGATGCAAAAGTTTTGTAGCCAATCGTATCCCTGTGACAAATGTTCCTGCGTTATGGCGCGCGATTTGTACAACAGCTCCAGACACTGTACCAGCCCAACTACAATTTTCTCCCCAATCGGTTCCGGATCACAATCGTCGCGGAAATAATCATCCAAGATCGTTTGCAATTGCACCAACAGGTCCTGCTTGAAAGATGGTCCGATGGTGCAGCCTGTAATTAAGAAATGTAGCACTTGTGTTATTTTCTAATGGCACACACATGGACCGATTCTGTCAGACTCACATATTAACTGCAAGAAATCGTTCAGCTTGCGCTCGTATAGCTCACTGGCTGACAACAGACCCTGCCGAAAGCACTCCATGGCCGCCTGAGCCACGAGCAGTCCTCCGTTACCAATCAATTCCGAAGTTTGCTTGACACACCTATCGTACACCAGCTTCGTGCACTCGGATAGATGGCCAAAGATGCGCTTACTGTGGTTCACCTGCCAATAGTCAGGCAGGGTACGCAACCTCTCCAACTTTTGGGATGCGATGCGCAGCACGTACTCCTGCAGATCGCGATTACCACGAAAATTTTTAAGATCTTCTTCCTTCGCATAATTTGTCATGGTGCTGCAAAAAGGAGACGTTGTAATATGAGTAATATCGTAATAAGCAAAGATTTTATGTTTACTATAGAGCTAACGGTTGGTCTGAAATTGATGATATGTGATATCATCATGAAGCCTAGAGCTTCACTGTACTGTGTTGAATGGCTAACGAGATTAAAACATCACAAATGTCGATTCTAATACCAATCAGACTTACTCCAGTGATATACGCAGTATTCGCTCTATCGTTGCCAAATCCCAGATGTTTTCGGGTTTGAATGATAAAGCTGTTTTTGTTGATCCTACCATCGAAATCGAAGTATTGTTAAATGTATCTGCCACTTTCTTCTTGTTAACCTTTTTCGGCTCCATTTTCTGCGTGAGAAAGAATAGAAAAGTATTCACTACTATTCATTAATTTTACTTTTTCGATTAAATTGCCTCACCTTAAACTTCTCAACACATTGCTGATGGTGTTTAAAAAGGCGTACGAAGTCGCGTAGCAAAATGTTGTTGGGTTCAGTTTTCCACGCACAGTAAGCCATGGCAGCTTCGAGCATGTTCAAATACTGGTTAGCAATGACGAGGCTTCTTCCATCGATCGCACCTATCTATAAAAAAATAACATATCAAATTAAATTTCCATGGACAATATTATTCGCCAAACGAAAAAAAATATCCTTACTATCCCCATATCATCCGTACTGAGGTTATCTATACGTTCTACGATCAACTGTAACGTTTTCTTTACAGCACCAGTATCGTGCTGAATATTGTGCTGATCGCAAAGCACCACGCAATGCACCATAAATGCCGTCAAACGACCGACATTGTCATACACTATTACAGGCCGCGGTTCATCCGATGGTTCGTTCTCGTCCATTTCAGCCTTGTAGCGCACACATTTGTCAAAGTCTATTCGAAACGCTTCGGTAGGATTTTCACCGAAAAAGCTCTCAAAATGCCAGTCTATAAATTGCAACACGTGCGGCAATAGCTGCGTATTGAACTCGACCGCCCTTGCCAGTGCTTCGTAGAGCATTTCACGCACCTCAACTGTTTGCGTGAAGCATCTGTAAAATGACATAAATACGACATAAGTGTGTAACATTTGGCAAAAGTTCACGCAAAATACTTACTTCCGCAGCATACCCATTATTTCTAACGATAACATATCGAAATGAAGGTTCGGGTTGTTGGGCGAACCGTAAGCGGCTTGTGACAGCAACGACATACCGGAGATGGTAAGCTGCGTGTAGTTTCCTCCTACGTGGCCCATAATCGAACGACGAGCATTGTTATTTTTCAACTGTTTCAACAGCGAACAAAATCCAAAAACACCCATGATGCGTGTGGACGTTTCACTGTGTTATGTGTGTGTACAGAAATATATAATTAATAAAAAGTTGTGATTCTAATTACATTTTCATGATTATATTTTTTAATATTTTTTCTAGATAAACTTTTAAATTTACCTACTAGTGTAAAGATAGATTCATTAATGCTAGTATACAAATTGTCCTCATAACAATTCCTCATACGGTGACTTATAATAGTAGATATTTAAACTTACCCATTGTACATTGTCTTCCGTAATACCTCTATATAACGATCACGTATCGTGTGCGAAATTCGAAGTAACGGAAAGATGAAAGACATGAAACGCATCGCATAAGTACCATTTATCTAAAAGGAAAAAAATAAAACATAATTTAAAATTACACATGTTGTTCTACCCACCTCACTTCTGGTAACTTACTAACAACAAATAGTCCATTATAAACTGCACCGTGCTTGTACATTCGGAAACGGTTAACGCATTCGTTAAGCTTAACGTCGTCAAGCAAGTATTGAACTGCGTTTCTTCCAGATCGGCAAACAGGTACTTCTTCAGTTTCGCAATAATACCACTGCCAAAGATGAAGCGACGCTTGATGAATAGCTGAAAGAAGTTAATCGCTATACTGTGCAGTTTCGTCTGCCGTTTCGCTAGTAGCAACGCAAAGGCAAAATTAATAAGTCCCGGTGTAACCACCTCCTTTCCCTCCTGACTGTTATCCGTCAGTGTGCTGAACAGCTGATCGATCCGGGCCACCGAGGACGGGTCAATGCGACTTCGACACCACGCAGATTGGGTACACATTTCACGTTCTTTCTCACTAATTGCAATCAGTTTGATCAGGAAAGCCATTATGGGCGACGACACCACATCGCTCGTGTCAGGTTGACGATTAATTTTGCTCATCGCCAGCAAGGCACCAACCAGGAACGGAGTTAGTAACACTTCTGGATTGTTTTGGAAGGGTTTAAACATGGCTACGGCTTGATTTTCATCCACGCGGAACTCCGTCACGTTCGAAAGATGGTACAGGATGGTCTCCTCCACTTCACGGATTTCGCTGTCCGAATAACGATCTGGAAATGGATGGTTTTAATACCAGTTCAAATCCATCAATAGTTCCCACAATTTTCCTACCAATACTATCGAAATCCGTGGTATCGCTATTCGCATTCGACAGAATCTTTTTGTAGTAATTCTTATGGAAATACTTCTGCAATGCCATCAAAGGAATCACCAACAGACTCGGATACTTCAAACAAACGTAAAACAGCTGGCACGCCAAGGGAGGAAGTTCAAGTGGAGCGATGTTTTTTAAATTGTCCGATATTTTTGTCACAAAAATGCTCGTTTCGTCACGGGACAAGGTAAGATCGTGAAACATCCCGCACAATGGTGCAAGAATGGAAGATTGTAGTTTCATTTTGAATATCTCCTCTAACAGCTTCTGTCGATATTCCGGCCCTGTCAGCAGCATCCCGTTAGCGTTGATTCTACCCGCATTACCGCACAGTTGAAGGATCGTTGGAGGAAACAAATGCTTCCAACTAATGCATTTAGGATCACCGGCCCGTATAGATTCTACGCACAGTTCGCAGATTTCTACCAGCTGCTCCGACGATAGCGATGGTAAGTCTGTTAAGAGACGTGCGATGATATCGAACATTTGCTTCGAGGATAGTTCCTCCACGTACAAATGCTGAAGAACGGCCATGACCAATTCAAATCGTTTGCTGACGCATCGTTCCGAGAGCGTTAGCCCAAGCAGTGTAAAATGCCACAAGGTATATCCGTCAATCGAATTGATGTTTGATACAACCATATCGATAATCTGGAACAAAGGACAGAACGAATAGACAATGTTTGAACCAATTATTGGAATTTTGCATGGTTTACGTACATCGGATGATTTCATTTTCTCTAACAATTCCTTCAATTCATCATTTTGCCGCTTTTGACCTAGTTTTATAACGGAAGCCACAATATTCGGGGGCATTTTGTATAACCAACTACTCGAGAACTCTATTCAACTGTAGAACACACGACAACCCACTTTCAAGACTATTCTTGAAGTTTTGTAAACATTCAAACCGCGCCAACGATTTTGTTTTGCATTTTTTGAAGGTTATATTCACCACTCTTTAGATTTATATATACATAGGTGGTGAAAACGGCTAAGGTGTGTATACATATTTCTTTCGTATTTGTTTTCGTTAGATATTGCTGTTAATCTGAGATAAAACAGTTAACATTAAAAAATAATGTACTGTCTGTTCAAGACTGCTGAAGATTTTTGCTGAAGATTTAATTTTAACTTCATATACACTACTGCGTTCTACGTTCTATTTATAGAAAAGTCTCAAAGTTCCAGCAAAATATATAGCCAATAGTTTTAGAATAGTTTGCTGTGAATCGTGGGTTTAATTCATGTGCGCAAAAGTTTTCTCCAAAATCTGCATCATCAGCGTTTGTTACTTTGAATACGATTCTCATTTTTCTCAACAGTACGGATTGAATTTCACTACGATCACAAATTAACCCCGTTCAGGTTGGTTTTAGAACACCGCACAGGATCGTGTATTTTATTAAAAAATTAAAATTCTAATTAAACAAGTTCATTAAAATTTATGCATGAAACAGATTGTACGGTAAGCATGATTGCAGTAAACGGAAAGGAAGCAACGCAATACAGCATGACGATCTAATGAAAAACAAACAAAAAAAGATGCATGCGTCGAAGGCAATAACGCTAGTAAAGGAAACCGGGGGAGAAGACGATGTCGCCGCCGGTGTGCTCTTATCAGTGATTCCTGCATAGTATGTGTGCATGTTTATTTTTCTGTTTGTACTCAACAGGAAGACACGGTGATTCCAACACCTCTAGGCCTCAGTGTTATTCCACACCCAAGACCGTCGTGTAATAATCCGTCATGAAAGAATTAAAATCGTCTCAGGGTTGGTCCAAAAAATGGATCAAAATTTTCCTCTGCATGAGCTGCACTATGCTCTGCGTAAGTGATGGTTAAAGGTGGAAGGTCATACCAGAAAATTCCTATTATTTATTTACTTGCTTAAAAGTATTTAGCCGTGCTCTTGATGACAATCGGAACGGTCAGCAAAATGCAATATGAACTGCTGGATGTACTTATGGACGTTCGAATGTATCGGTTGATTTTGTTCCTGATGCTGGTTGGTGCGCTGTGTCTGCTGCTAGCATTCATTGGATTCATTGGAACATGGCGAGAAAAAATTCCGGTGTTGTACACGGTACGAAGATCAATGCACTTATAGTAGGTACATCTTTTTAACGAATACGGTTTTGCCTATTGCAGTTCTGTTCCCTGCTGGTCGTTTTTTCGCTGATGGAAGGTACGGTCGCATTCATTGGGTATCATCAGAGGTATGATATGGAGATGGAAATGGATACCACTCTATGGTCCTCCGTGAATCAGTACCCAATGGACGTTAGTATACAACCGTACGTTGATTCTTACCAAATGCAGGTGAGTTTTAAGCAACAATATCTAGTCTCATAGCATAGATAAATATGATCAATATTATTAGTTGAAATGTTGTGGAGTTCATAACTACACCGACTGGCTAATGGCGATGCCTTCAGATGACTTGACCGAGGATGACATGGATCTCATATTACAATTTGTCCCATTATCCTGTTGTGATCCCACTGATAACACGGAGTGCAAGATATTCGACGTCGGATGTCGTAACCGCGTGTCTGATATATTTAACGAAACGGGATGCACCGTTATCACTAACACACTCGTGGCAGTTTTAATACAGGTGAGTTAGAGACATAGTTGAACTCCATATTGTTGTTGTAATGCAATTCATATTGAATTTTTCTTGCAGCTTGGGGGAGCAGCGTTTACGTTTTTCTCATTGCGCAAGCTGCAGATGCTTAAGTCCAAGGAACACAATCTTTTCCAAACAGATATACGCAATCCCTTCGCTTACTCAAAGATGCAAAGCATTTCAGTTTCAAGTGAAAATGTGTGACCCTACGTTTTTTTTTTGCTTTTACGAATAGCTGTGAGGGTGTTTAGTCATCAAAAATACATTCCCCCTTTCAATTCATATGGAAGATGTACTGCAGAGCTTATCAGTGTGCACAATTGATAAGACTTTCGTGATAACATAATATCGTGAAATCTATCCCACATTCATACGTAGTGTCCACCATTTATTGAGAGCTTTGGCATAAAACATGCTTAGATAAGATTGTAAAAAGTTTTACAAACGATTTTTTGTTATTTCTTTGTTCAGCATAGAGCTTGTTCAGCATAGTAATAAAAATGATCGGAGCTTACAATGCGTAATATATAGATATTTTTTTTTTTATTAGGGACGGCCTGGCCGTATTGCTGTAATATATAGATATATTTAATGAAGAGTTGTTCTACATCCGTTTCTTCAACGATTTTGTGCTCACACATTTTATTAGTATTCTATTTCACTACATTTTTTTAATATGCATCGTGTCGTTCTATTTTCGACTCACGGTAATTCACAGACACATAACTTAAACTAAACAAAAGGGTTTTTATTTTGTTTTTTTTTTTTATGTTCGAGTATCGTTTTTCCTACTTGAAATTATTTTTTTGCGCCGAACGGTTCATTCGAGTATTCGACATAGTAGTATCGCCCCGAACGCGCCTTTACTGACGTAACCATACTTCAGTTTGACAGCGCACATATCAAAACAAAATTTTCACGGATCTAAGCGACTGTCTCGCGAAAGAGATACCTTCGGGAACGGGATCCGCAATATTGTTTTGTTTTGCGGAAATTTTGTGACTTTGCAACATGAGCAGCCCAGCTAAATTACAAGATCTTCCGCCGAAGGGAGGCTACCAGAATATCCCGTTCAAGCGTGTGCCTGCCAAGACGTACTTCAAAGGTGCACCAAAGAGTCGATTATGTCATCACAACATTACCGGGTGCAGCAGAAAGGATCTAACATGGTTTGATACCCGTTGCAGGATGGCAAATGATCGCAGGATATGCCGGAATTTCCACCGTTGGGCTGTTCCTATACTGGCTAAACGTAAAGGAAAATCACCGGAATGAAATCGAGATGCGATCCGCAAGGAACGTCATCTACCCACTGCTGTTGGCTGAACGTGATCGCGAATATCTGAAGCAGTTGCGACGAAACCGCGACGAAGAGGCTGAACTGATGAAGAATGTGGAGGGATGGGAGGTATGGACGAGCGAGAGTAACCTAACCGCTCAAGAAAGTAAAATTTGTTGATGCTTTATGTTTTAGGTTGGTACCTGGTACGGTGAGCCCGTCTTCAAGACGATCCCGAAAGACAAACTGGTTGAACCGACCTTCCAGGAGTTCTATGTCCATACCGATTACAAACATATGGCTCAGCGTGCTGACGGCAAGCTGATGAACTAAGGAGTTGAGCCGTGCTACCGGTGGATTGCAATTGTAGAGGAATGTGTTATTACAAATAAATTTCGTCACAACTGTGAACTAATTAGTTGTACGTGATAAGTGTTTGTGCCCAAAAGTGTCACAGATGGCCACCAAAATAGATGAAATAATCATCAAAATAATAAGGTATCGTTTTTATATTTCTTTCAACCCACTTATAAAAAATGCATGTTAGATGGGATTGGTTTATCTGTGTGTTAACGGTTTATTTGAATGTTTTGCGTGCGTGTACATGATGTCTGCAAAGCGCAAACTCTGTGAGGTCATCTTTGAAAAAAACAGTAACTTAGTAGCTGCTTACGCCTTGCAGCTTAATTTGCTTTGCCAGGTAGCATGCGAATAATATTCCAAAGAACTGTAAAACAAAGTAAACATGAGAGCAAATTATTATCTCAGGCATGGTAAATTGCATCGAGAATTGAGAATCATAACAAACCTGAACAACTGCCAACGCAATTCCAGCAGCGCCTAGACTAACCGCGTGCGCCTTGATGAAATCGCCGAACGAATCAATACATCCAGTTTTGCGCAGCGTATTACTGCTCGCATCCGGGCATGATACGTAACCAACAGCACCTGTCACAAGTAAATGGCGTTTAAACACTCAGACATGTGTGGTAGATTCTTACAACTCTAGTGTTTTATTTCTTACCAGTTTGTGGTCTACAGCAGGTCATCGGGAGGAAAGTTTCATTGAACTTTGCGTTGTTATTGCGTGCCCAATCCGAGCTATTATAAACTCCGCAGCAGTCAAACTAGAAGGCAATCAAAAGTATGAAAAAACTTTTCGACCGGTAATTTTCAGCTATACTTACATCAACCTGAATTTCGTCCCAAATAAGCGTAATATCACCACTGTTCTCGTTACCATAGTTCTTCATCGTCGAGTTCAAAGCATTGCTCACAAGCTCCCGGGTATCGTTACGCAGCACATATCCGCTAATGCCGGCTGCTAGTTCCAGGATGAATATCAAAATCAGCAGAACGGAAAACTGTGAACAAAACAAAAAAAGATACATGAGCATTCAAATCGGCGTAACGCTCTTAAAAGTGACTCACCGTTAGCGTCATGCAGTAGTTTTCCTTGTACGCTCCGCAGCACCCGAAAAATGCGATCACGAATATGAATGATCCGATCACCACCAGGAAGGTGGGAATGCTGAAGAACTTTGCATCGAGTATATCGCGGAAACTATGATAAGCACCTTGTACCGTCAAACCAACGGCCATTATGATCACACCGGTGATCTGTAACCAAGATTAGTTTATATTATTGAAGAAAAAAATCATACTCATTGAATAGAAGTGAGATATCCGCGAACTTTCAACTTACCACAAAGAAAAAGTTGAAGAGGAACAACAAATATTTTATGAAATTAGCGCTTGTTGAAAGAGCCATTTTGAAGGCTTTATTTATGTTCTCTGAAACGATGAAGAAAAAAACAGTTAGTAATTGGCTTATATAAATGCACTATTTGTAACAATATCATTTGGTCGTATTGATCTTTCGAGTGCTAGAACCGCAACCGCACCAACATATACATCCGTCAGCTGTCCATTTTGATACGTTTAATGTACCTTAACTGCGTGAAATTTCCTTGCTGCTCAGACAGGCGGCTGTTTACTCACAAGTACACTCGAATTGCACTCTGAATACCTCTGCAAATTAGCCGAGAAGGTTCACCTCCTTTCCTGCTGCGAAAAAACCACCCCAGCAAGACGCTAACGATAAGATAAGCGTTTATCACGCCCTGCTTGTGGGAGATTACTTCAATCTCGACCGGGGAATGAAAACGACAATGGAACTTAAATCTGATATAGTTCAGAGCGACTAAGAATCTCGTGTGAATGAATGTTTATGACAAATGTGTGTCGGAGTACCGGTGTTGCCGTTTACCTTTGCCGGCAACGGTTTTTTTTGTATCTCAACGGTAACGCACCAAAAAATTAGCGACCGAAAACTTTTCCGAAGCTTTACAAATCTCTCGACCCATCGGTTGGATCGATCTTTCTGAAAGTTTGAGCTGCATTTAATGACGCAAGGTCACGTAACGCGATGTACCATCGTGCGAGCTGTAGGTGGGGTTGGTGTAAACCAAGTGGACACGCAAACGATGTTGTTCGATCGGGGCAACTTTCCAGCATGCTTGTCAACTGGTACGCTTATTTTCAGGGTTTAAAAATTTATCTGCTCCCGGTGCCGTTTGCATTGAGCGCGACATGCCCACCACGCTGGTACATTCATTTTAACTTTTTTTTTATTCACTTTGTATACTCGTAGACGAGTGGGGAGACTTTTTGGGGCAAGCTACCAAAATGCCGACTATTATGCTGAGCTAGCTTGCCAATGTGGGGTTTCAATGCGTTCCAGCAGCGGAGAAATATGGTGTTTTCTTTACCTTCTTCTTCGGTACATATTTCATAACACCTGTAAATTGATCTTCTTTCGAAAACAGATGGCTTTCGTTGCAGTAGTAAGGCTAGGTGTCTGTTCGATGTACGGTTTTACGTGTTGCTTTTTGCCGTTTCCATTTCTCCGTGATAGCTATGCGCAGCAGAAACCATTTCGAATGCTGCCCTACCACCCAAGGTGTACGCATTTATTGGAAATGGACAAGAAAATAATGCGTGTAAAGGAACGCATAAACTGTACCGCTCAATTTATCAACGTGGCCATAATGATCAACATGCAACGTAAAGTTGAATCGTGTTGATATTTTCACCTTCCAACAGGCCGCTTTAAGGGATGGTTGCACGCGCGGGCCTACCTAATTACAATAAATTCGCAAAGGAACAAGTGAAACCGTTCATAAAAATAACGTATGCATCGTGGATGTTTAAACGTAAAGGCTCTGCTATCTTCCTGAGTCAACTATTTGCTGCTTTGTATCGAGCTGTTAAACTGATAAGATGCGTTGGTGTGTATTTTACACGCGACGAAACTGAACGAAGCAGACACCACTCACCAGCGATAGAATGATTCTTTTCACACCAAACACCCGCACTGTGCTTTCAAATTGATCCACTGCCAGTGAAACACGAGGCAAAATAATTACACCAGACACGTGCTTGAACAACGATCTCCTCACAAAACTGTAGCGTATACTTTAAACTAATTCTAAAATTGTAAGTAGAAAAAAGTATCGTCCACTCTCGCGGGCGGCCGCGGCAATGCTCACCCGACAAGTGATACTATGCGAATGGGTTGAAAATACTTGTAGCATGTAAGCGTGTGCCCACAACAAACCACACCATGGCGTCGATACGGGTTTTACATACAAACACCGCAACACATGCAACACACATGGCACTTCCGTCCCGAACGTGGTCGTTCATTGCATGTGATAATATTGATCGATGACGAATGCCACCTCAAATTTGTTAGTACTAAGCAGAAGGGGGACGGGCGCCTTCCCTTCAGTGGCCCAAAGGTTACGGCGCACAATCATAATTGAATCTCAGTGGGTTAGTGAATTAGTAATAAATGCACTCCCACACAACGCTCTACTTCGTGGTATTCTAGCTTTTCTAATGCAAGAGGAAGCCTGGACGGGATGACGGAATACTATTTTATCTCTTTTTATTATCCGTTCCAACAGGATGTATAAGCGCGAGCTCATTTTGGGTTTAAAACTATTTTGAGAAAAAATTTGATATCATGAAATAAAAATATAATTCGATTAGATATTAAATACGGTTCATGGTTTAATTACAGTAGAAGAATATTGTTCAGAATTACAATTTACTTGTTAGTTTTGTACAAAAATAAAAACTCGTCTTTCTTATGCATACATCTACCGGTTATTTTGGAATGCTACTGTAGAATAGCTGTACCAGTTTTCGGTACGTCGAATGAAACACTGAAATATTTGTAATGGAATGGATGATGGTGTCCAACATATGTTTTGCAAATAAATTGATAAATTCTACATGGGGATCAAGTTTCTTCACATGATAATCTTTTTTGGTTTATTCAAGCCTTCAATGCTGTCACATTTTCTTCAGCGTGCTGTCAGTAACAATTTCTGCAGGTATTGAGAAAAAAGCAACCAACTCATTAGAAACGGCAAAGTCGTTTTTTTATTAAAGATAAACATGTTTACTGACTTTTGCAATCTATTATATAATTCTGACTTTTTATTTATGGTTTCATATCACTCACTGGTACATAAAATTTTTAATTCTTCGTCCGGCTACTCTACTGTAAATGCGTTTATTTTGTGTACTGTCAAACGTCATGACCGCTAGATATCATTACGCGCAGTGTTCAGCCTTGTTTACCAACAACCAGCCGATTGCGGTCTTCGGAATCTTCTAAATCTTTTGAATAATATACCATAATTTATCTAAACCACAATGAACATATCAACTCACTTTGGTCCAGATTCTGGAGGACGCGTGAAGGTATGTATTAATCATTAGAGAGACTGGTGCGTGAAATGTATTGCACGTATTTCCTTACCACTTCCGTAGGGTTTAACAATAGTGAAACCGGTGGTGTACGGCAATGTGGCACGATCGTTTGGCAAAAAACGCGAAGAGGATGGTCACACTCACCAGTGGACAGTGTACGTGAAACCGTATGAAAACGAGGACATGCAGTCATACGTGAAAAAGATACACTTCAAGCTGCACGAAAGCTACGCGAACCCGAATCGCATCCTTACGAAACCACCGTACGAGGTGACCGAAACGGGCTGGGGCGAGTTTGAGATAGTGATCAAAATCCATTTCCACGATCCTACCGAACGACCGGTCACGATGTACCATATACTGAAGCTCTTTCAATCACCCATCCTGGACGGTGAGGTTTCGACACAGATCGAAGGGAAGAAAGGCCTAGTGTCAGAGCAGTACGAAGAGCTGGTTTTCCAGGAGCCGACGCAGTTGATGCAGCAGCAGCTGACGAACGTGAAACCAATAACGAGTGGTGTCTGGAAGCACGACACGGATTGTAGGTGTTTATTTTCCCTTATATTCACCGTAAAACTTATTCCACGATTCGTTTATTTGTAGTCGAAGAAAAACAAGTTCAAGCATTGGAAAACATCATCGAAACCAAGGCAAAAGTAATATCAGAAATAGCTCTACTGAAAGAGAAGCTAAAACTGGCAAGAGAAACGATTGCAAAGTTCAAAACCGAAATGTCCAAAGTTCAAGGGCAGCAGCCGGCGGCGTAAGGAAGAAAGGCCATGGAGTAAGTTTTAAGAACATACCTCAATTTAAGCTCATTTCATGTAAAATAAAACATACAAATAAAATCGTCCAATTAGTTTTTCTACTGCTGTACTTATATCATTTTATTGTAGACACAATCTGTCTCTCGCGGTACCACAGTAACTACATATCATGTAAGTATGAGTTGTGCTGGATCCTAGGTATGCCTAAACACAGTCAAGCTAAAATTAGTTGCCTCAAACTAGAGCAACACTCCGCACGTTCCACTGTCCAGAGCTCATACAGTTGTATCTTCGCCAAAAATATTGTATTTAAGTAGCTTCGTTTGAATTGATGACTTTTCTATAAGTACACATACTCCCATTAAGGCGTTTACCTATTGTATCAAACAAAATCGGACACGCTTATGCGAAAATTTCACCGGTTGACAGCATGTTCTAAATGTAAAGCACAATTGATATTTTTAGGGCTTTCGCGCAACTGTTTAACCTTGCTTGTTTTTGGTTGAATGCTGAACGATATTACACAAAATTTGCTTTGCCATAACATCATGTTGAGCAGCTAGCTCCATTACGACCGTCCATTCAATATTGACATCGTTAAGATTTGTGTAAAGTAGTGTACTGTTTATTCCGTTGCTTATAGTTTCTATACGGTTCAAGCAACCAAAGTTGAACATTGATCTCAGTTCATTTTGTCGTTTTAATGGCGTTCTAACAAATAAAAATGATATTTTAACTTATATAATCTAACCATAAGTACCATTGGTTTCAGTAAAAGTACAAAATAAGATAGAGAGAGAGAGAGAACACCATTGAAGACACGGGCAATGGTAGCCAGAGGATAAAGCGACAAGCACCAATATGCGTTCACTTTACTGATCCTGTCCGTTATAGCTCTGTTTCGATTCCTTCGTGTTCAATGGAGTGGCTTCCGCTTCGGCTGCTTCGATCGAGCTCGCTGGTTTGTCACCCTTGTTCCATGGCTGCTCTTCGCCCGATGCAAGTAGTAAGTAGGCTATGATCTCCAACACGTACAGTGCGATGGTCACGAAGAAGATTACACGCCAGGCGCCGATCGTTTGCTGTAAAATGATGGGAAATAAATTAATGCCTGCATTTCCATCTCCCGCCCAAACTCAACACCAACGAAGAAACAACACTCACATTTCCGTGTGTGATATGGCCAACGAAGATGGGTACGATGATGCCGGAGAGCGTTGCTGCGGTGTTTGTGATAGCCATCAGTGTTCCCGCGTAGTTCGGCGCAATATCGATGTGGTTCGAGAGCAGCCCACAGAACATGCCACCGATCGCGGTAATGCCGACCGTCATCAGCGTTACCGCCAGCCCACGTTGACAGCCGATGTAACACAACGCCAGCAAACATCCCATGGGCACTGCCGACGCGATGAAGGTGGCCGTTTTGCGTGCAATTGTGGTCGTGATTTTGCCACGCGATCGCAACGCATCCAGCGTCTTGCTGAGCGCCATGCTGAAGAACCACATCGTCAGGAAGGGAATAGCCGTCACGACGGCGTTCTCCTTGATGTTGAATTGCAGCACCTGCTTCATGTAGAACGGCAGCTCGATCAGCAGCATATACCATCCCCAGTTGTTGCAGATGTGCGCAATCAAAATGCCATAGAACGGACCGGAGGTGAACACCTTGCGCCACGGAACGGGTGGTTTCGGTTCATTGTGACCGCTAGACGAACCCGATCCGAGCGAGGAAGTAATGAGATCACGTTCCTCCTGGCTAATCAGCGGCTGCTTGGTGGGGGTGTCCTGAATCAACCACAACCACAGCACCATCCACAGGCAGCTGAGCCCACCCATCACGTAGAACACCGACTCCCAACCCAGCGTACCCGCCAGCACGCCAGCCATCAGCATCGAAATGACCGTGCCCAGGGCGGTACCGGCGTACACGATCGCCGACATCACGCTGCGCTCGTTCGGTGGAGCCCAGGATGCCAGCATTACGTGCATGGCCGGAAAGGTGACACCACCACCGATACCTTCGCCGATGCGCATCACAATCATCGCCACGTAGTGCATTTTGGCCGCAACTGGCGTCAGCAGCGTGCAGACAACGTTGATCAGCACGGAAAAGAACATGACCCAGCGGGCGGAGAACGATTCGGCCACACGAGCACCAGGCACCTGCGACACCAGGTAGCCCCAGAAGTAGCAGCTCAGGATGATACCTTGCACTGGCTCGCTCCAGATGAATGGACCATCCTGTGTGGAAAATAAAGAAAAGAATAAAAAACGTTTTCATTTCATTTTACACTCTCGCAAATTACATGATTCCTTTATTAATGCATGACTTATATTAGATTGACGGGCTTAAGCAGTAAATTAAAACATTTATAAAACAATCCTCCTGTTTCGAAGTAGATCTCAACAAAGAACAACTCCTTTACCAGGGTGAATGTAAAAATAAGTTTCCTTTTGAAAGATGTAGTAAGAAAAACTTATAACTTCATCAATCTCAACATTGTTTTGGGAAAATTATCATCTTTTTCAAACTCCATTCGCACTGTTGAAAATTTGGACCTAATACATCGAAAAAAAAACTGCAATTTGCATTATGATAGATTCTTTCCATAAAAACTGCCCAAAATTGTGTTCACAAATAAAGGCATTCTTTTTACCAGTTAACTAGAATCATTTATGTTACACAACTAAAATATTGATGATGTGAAATTGTTGAACGATTTAGCTGAAAGAAATCAAATTGCAAACGCAAAGATCGTAAAAAGAAATATATTGGATACTGCTTGACATTAATTGCACATGTGCATTTACAAACAATATTACGGTTATCATTGAAAGCATACGAAAATTGTGGAATGCGGTGCATTGAATTCCTTCTCAGCGTTAAGCCTGACGTGCACTTAACACAAAAGACCCGTACAGCTAATGTTTCCTTTGATTAAAAAGAATCGTAAGCCGTTATAAGTTCTCGTTTCACATGATTTCTTCTCATTCACTTGTGGAATCATTCACTTTACAATCAAACACGACTGCCTCCCAGAACGAAAGGGAAACCAATTGATCGTTTTGCAAGGCGTGATAATATCTTGCAGATCAACAACCGCAAGAACCATTAAAAACATCTGTTCTCGACGCGTGCGCCGTAGTAATAAAAAAAAAGATCAAGAACCAGACACAAACGTGTGTCCGTTTTTTCTTCGCATCATTTTCATTCCAGCGCAAGCCTCATTCAATTGAATCGCGCCCCGAAAGCAATATAATACCGTGGTCATTTTTAGGCAACGCACAACAGTGCGACGCGTGTCGTTCCTGATCTTCTCCTCTCTGGCTTCGTGGCTACGGACGAGATGATTGCTTATGTTGAGCGTTCCGCAGAATAGCGGACAATCGATGTCGATTAATTTGCATCGTTTCTGCATGATACGAGTTTGATTGAAATGTGGCGCTCGGTATTTTTTTGTCGTCCAGAATATCCAGAACTTGAGACCGAACTCCACCAGTTCGGGAAAGGGTCATATTGTTATGGTGTGACGTTTCACTTCAAACGAGGCAATCTATTTTGTTGCTAAGGTTGGTGTTGCGCTTTTGTTGGCAGCGATTCAGGGTGCGATACCCAATATCATATGGCTGACCGCTGATATCAGGTTGTAAATTGATATTATTTGGACAGATTGGCGGCAGCCCGAAACCATCTTCACGAAGAGCGCCACAAATTGGGCTGTAATTCAACACATAAGATGTTTGTTATCGAGCAAACCTCAAGTCTGGCGAGCGTTTCGCGTTTCGCAAAAGGGTCACACACGAAACAGATGCGATTTGAAAAGAGACATTTGTGCTATGATTGGTTATAAATAGAACAACAAAACTATATATCAATCTATTCTACAGTGATGTTATTCCTTTTTGGGAATTGGATATTTAAAAACATTTTCAAGACTCAACCCAATTCATCGCATAAACAAGAATAACTCTGTTTTTCTCATCAGCTTATACTCTTTCGTGCTAATTTTAATATTAATTCTGATGCTTCTAACTATTATCATTTCTTGGTTGTTACGAGACTTTTTTCAGCGCTGTAAGACTGGAACTTTTGCCTGGAGTTTGTAAATTATTCTAGTTAATGATAGGTCTTATAATAATAAATAAATGAATTTCTAGCCCTATGGATAATTTAAATAAAGAAAATATATTTTCAAAATCTGAAATGAATACTCCAAATGGTCTGTTAGTGATGAGATTTTCAAAAAATAATAAAGGTAATGCTATACATTTAAATGGTAAAACTATTATCAAAATGACGTGAATTTGCCTCTTGATGAGAAATCTCTCCACAAAATCATTCAACTCAACAATGAAAATTTCAGTATATTTGTTTGGATATAACAGTAAAACGTTACCGGCTTTCCCAAACATCAACAACCATCATCAGTTCCATAAAACTTACCTCGACCGCTTCGGTTGAGTTGCTTCCCTGGCAGACGGGTTCGGCATTAACGTGTTCCTTCGCCTCGGCCGACGACGCGCCGTGATGGGCAAGGGCCGAATGGTTCAGCATCGCGACCATCGCTACGCTCAGATTCACCTTCAGCCCGTAGATGATGGCCATCGCGATCGAACCGAGAACGGCCAAAATGTACCGGGCAGGGATGAGGGCTACACACAGTAGCGATGCGCCGTGCGTCATGGGGTTAGAACAGAATAACACAAAAAAGAGATTTAAATAAATTACATCCTTAATAAACAGTGCATGTCGTATTCGTGGGGCAGAGAAAAAATGTAATTAAATTTCACTAGGACCCAAAGCTCCCACAGCATGTAATCGGGTGACCCACCCCAGTGTTTATGTCATTCGTACGATCTCTAGTAAAGCATTTTTTCCGCTGCCATGATCGTCCACGTTCTCCCGCTCGCACAGAGGGGAGCTGAACCAAAAGATTCGATCTGATCGCCATGGCATGTAAATCAGTCACACTTTGACGTCGCACAACGAGCGTTGAAACAATAGCGAACCGCCGTTGAGTGCATCGATCCATAACCGGTGACTGCATCTTTCCGCTTCCGCCCACCGAGCAAGGGTTTGGATTTTACAATTGCAGTTTGCAGCACGCCCCACCGCTCCAGAAGCGTGTGCCCCTGCCCTGGGAAACGATGGGCACGACGACAGGGGACAGAACGTTACATCCGGCGACAAACAGTGGCTACTTCTCTTTCCTTCCTTCGCTTGAGTGGCGTACCGAGCGCGAACACGGCACACGAAAATGGAAAACTTAGCGTCAAATGTGGGAATATATTCGCGCTTTTTGTGCACACTTTCCCCGATCCGACGACAAAAATGTGCACCGAAACGGTAGCTTTGTTGTTAACCAACGACAGACACCATTTACTCATCGATCAGTGTGTGCACCAGACGTTGGTTGGTCCGGTGGAAGGAATGTTTCCGACATCTTAGACAGCATATCCCCATTTGAATCAAGTTTTAAGGAGTGCCATACATCCGTGACACAAACGAGGCTACCGGTCGTAGTCCGGAAATCGTTACGGTAGAAGAAATTCTTGAGAAATTATGTGCTTTAGCCATTCATGATTAACCATTGGAACGACGCTCAAAAGCGTTGTGTTAATATTGAAAGTAGTTTTTGAACCTATAAATATCAATAAGGGGCATTCAATTGCTTTTAATGTCTTCCAAATTAAATTCTGTTGTTTCTTCCGTTGTTTAATAAACAACTCGAATTCAAGGATATATTACCAAAAGCATATGTTAATTATGTACACTACATGAACAAAAAAAATATACATTTTTGTGTCCACATCAGATATCTTAAAAAAAATAGTAGACTATAATCCACTACAGACCACCGAGAGATGCAGTAAATAGTTCAATCTATAGTGATTATTAATTAACTCCTCTAATAAGATCATGAGTGCTTTAATTAATTAACTGTAAAAAAAACAATATATGCATAAACACTTTTGAAGGAAAATCTCAAATAATCTACAAATGCAATACGCGGTACATTGCGCCGGAAAGCCCTAACAATTTAAACAAAATAATTTCATTCTCATCGTAAATCACGACATAAAGCCTCTGTAGTCACCCCCGTATCTGTAGTTGCACATAAAATTCTCACAAATGCTTGTCGTATATCTAGCAGTTCGGCGGGAAAATTCAGAATTTGTCAGCACGAAGCACGTGTGGCGTTCAAAACCTCCTCTATGTTATTCTCTCCGCACCTGTTGGCTGCATAATCGAAAACATCGGGGTCCGAAATGGTGTGCGTGCCAACGATCGGAAAGCGAGCGGTGTTTTGGTGCGGAAAAATTGAGAGAAAATGCTCACCGCCGAAACCGGCTTTTCGCGCACCACGTGGACCTACGAAGGATAACTCAATGTCAAAAGCGCCAGTTTTGCTCTCCGCTGCGATTAACCTTCACTTTTCGGGGGGTGAACGTTTCGTGTGCTGGTGGCCTGGATACGCGAGATGATTCAAAGAGCGTTTTTCTTTTGTTCCGAAAGGGAAAGTTATTTTTCTCATTTTAACTACGTTTAAGTATGTAAAAATCCAATCTTGTAATGCACATTTTCTGTTCCATAAAGTAATGTGACCCCAAAAATGTGGTATACTGCGAGTGGGTTGAGTTTTTGGGAGAGAAAAAAAATCGACACAATTCTACCCACCCACCCACCCACCCAGACATGCCGGCATTTTCGCCCGTTCTCATCGAGGAAAGATGCGCTTGATGCCGTGTCCTCTACCTGACCTTTCGGTCGCACCGAAATGGAGCGCGCCTGACGCGATAGGGGAACATTTCGCGCAACAAAAGTGTGAAATTCTGTCCCACGATTACGTACATCCTGCTGGGGGAAGGTTCGATGTATTGTAGGAAATAAATATCGTGCCTATTAGTGTAGAATTTTTGTTTTTTCAACATAAAACACCCTCCCGGGATGGGTAACAAATTCCATATGAAATAGCACGACAGTGTATTGAAAAGTCTTTCAAAACATAATATTTCAACCCTTCGTGCGGTGCACCGAGAGTTGAAGGTATTTATAAACGTTATTGACACGCTGCTGAATACAGCAACCATCAATTCGTCGCCCTGCCACTGTCACACTTATGTACTAAGGTGTTTCATTATCAGTTATCGTGACGCGAGGTTTAAATACCAACGTTTGGCAGAGATATTTTGACAAAACGTTAATCCCATGATGTTGCATCAATCGATTTTTGTGTTTATTTTTACCTACTCTGTTGTGACTGGCGCGAGTCAAAACATGGTAAAGATTATGCAGGAGATGAGATAAATAGTTACTCGGAATGGTTTGATACAATTAGAACAATCCGATACCGAATCCTTACAAGCAACATGTGTGAATCAGTGACGAATGCAAAGACCATTTTAAACTTATTCTACCGCCGTCGCACGTCCACGGGTTTCCATGTTCGTGACCTTTTTTCGTAAATCCTGATTTAGCCCGTCCCTTGCTGGGTGGGGTAGCTTTGGAGCGATGCTATCGGAACTAACTTGAAGTGTAAATTCTTCGAAGCAGAGGCTGAGCACCGAAAACATTTCAGCTCTTCTATTTCCAGATTCTTCCCTCCGAAAATCCAAGACGCGCCCTCGATGAAGTGGGTGCAGGAGAACCGTCGAGAATCGCTCTGAAAGTGCATAAATTAAAACTACGGTAGCAAGCTCCGGGTGATGAACACATCGCCACCATCGGAAGAAGAAGTTCAAATTCGCTCGGGATAACGATTGTCCTACTTTTCGCACTTCACCATAACAAACCCCACTCGCCGCACGTACGTCCTCTCCGCCGTCCCGACAGACAAATAGCTGATATTGGTTTTCAAGTGAGAAAAGCGAGCCATGTGTGCGTTGTATTAATCTCGCGACGGAACGGAACGAAGGACAGTATTCCACGGTGGTTTAATTTTAGTTTAACGAAACCTGAATGTGGCGTTGCCTGCACGCACTCAGAAAGTATGCTCGGATTGAACGGTGCACGGGAGTATTATCGTATCGAAACCAGCCGAGAATAAACGTCGTCGCTGCGGTTACTTGGTACCGTTTTTCCGTGGGATGAGCTTGTATTTGCAGGCATCCTCCGCATGCTGGACGCTACACGCAGGACTAACCATGCCGGCAAATGTCATACGCCCTTACAATATTGCTGGAACGCAATCTGAGCAGAGACACGCAGCAGCAACTCGAAGTTACCAGCATTGTTCCCAAAGGGTTGGGACGGAAGACCATCGTCTTCATACAACCACACGCACAGCCACACAGGCACACACATATATACACATTACACATGTTTCGATACCCGAAACACAACGCCAACTTGATGCTTGTTGTTAAGCATATGGTATATCTTTCCTCTTCGGTACACTCCCCGTAGCTACAGCGATAAGAAAAACGTTGCCAACTGTGCCCGCCAGTCGAGTTTAGAACGGTCACTATCCGCTACTTACATCCCAAAATGTTGCCCTTCGCGGGCACTGCTTGATCTCCCATTTTGCCTGTGTCACTCGTCCTTGAGGTTAGGTTGGGATGAGGAGGAACTTTCTTCTATGCTCGCACTGCACGGCGATACACCCACACGCAATACGGAACACACTTTCGTAGCCGACTGAAGACCGCCCGATCCGACTCGCGGCGCGTTCGTTCGTAGAATGAGTGAGAGTTTTGAGTCACGGACGCGCTACAGCATACACACAGCAAGTTCGCGGCCAACGCGCACCACGCGGATCGTGACGCGAGAACGAGTTTTCCCTCTTTTCTGCTTTCTTCTTCTCTTTCGAGACGGCGGCTCACCGATACAGAGTACGTCGGACGCTGCTAGGTTCTGTGGTAAAGAAGAGATCGAACATGTTTCAAATATTACAATATAACCTCAACAATTGTTACTACGTTTAGCATTACCGGCTGAGCACAAATCGTACGCACATTTTTCACAAGCGAACAGGTTAAAACCTTCAAGGCACGCGTTAGGGTTCGAAATGAGCGGATTTGTTTTTGGACTTCTGCGCACACGCACACCGCGTTTCGTCGTCTTCTTTTCACCCCGCTCGCCGATACGCTTGGTGTTGGTAGCCCGCTGAAAAGAGGGAACAATAACAACCGGCACCAAACCGTCTTTTGAACGCTAACGTTGGAGAGCATTTGCCCTTCCAAAAAATGAGGTTTACGTAGCAGTGTCTCCGTCTCTCCTTATACATTCTACCTGAACCGATTCTAAACAAACAGTTCCGCAATGTTTCCAACTCTCAGAGCTTACCTCGATCCAACGGCGCGATGTTTTGGATAGACCGCTTACAAGACGATATTTATCTTTCTCGTTACGAGTGTGATGTGAATTGTTAATGTTCTATATTTGCTGTCCACGATTAGTTTTTTTTTTGTTCTGGCATGCTCGAGCCAACTGTAACTGTTGCATATTAGTGTGACAATTATGACAGTATTCTTAGCCATTGAGTAATGCAATTTAATAACATTGACGGGCTTGATAGCGATATTCGCACGAGCACATCCAAAGCTGGTATTTCATCATTCACGAGTAATATTACCATCTGTTCGAAAAAAAAAACTAACATAGGGATTGGAGGTCAACGCTCTTGGCGGTTCCGTTTGGTGCATATTGTATTGCTAACTCAATAATTTGAAATAGCTAAACTGGTTAGAACCGAACATTTCTCTATAAGTGTGACATTTTCGATAAGGTGCGTTCGATATCGTATCTCCCCCGAATGCTCCATGTTCACCAATGTTTATAAAAGCAAATATTGATTCTTGCCGCGTTCCTGTATTCAACAGGAATCGACCCGCTAAGTATTGCAGCGGCTTAGATGTGAACGCTCAAAAACAGGAGATACCATAAAAAGGTGCAATTGCATCATAAAGATGAAATTTATTGGACGGCAACGTAATGACTCATGATCTCTTCAAACCAACTGTTGACGCTTAATTGATCACGTACAATGTGGTCATCTGAATGAATCTGTAGAACTAATGATGTGCTTAATTTTTTATTTGTATGATAAAAGTTCACAAATGATAATTAAATAAAGGTGATAAAATGACGAGGTCTCCACAAACGTAACTAGACACCGTCTAGTCCGAGTTTGAAGAAAACTTTTTTCCAACAATCACGTAGTCATGGAAATTATTGCAAACCGTTGCTATGGGCGACCAGCATCATTTTGTCATATCGGCTTCAGATTAAGTTTTCATTATTTCCCAATTCGTGCTCCAAGCTGGACGTTGAACTTTTCTTCTGGAACGTCATACGATATGGTAAGTATTAATCCTTGAATATCCTGTGAAACCCGTGAACCATAGTGAATATTTGCGAGAACTAAGAAGAACGTTTATCCCAGACTTCATCGCATCGTCGATCGGATTATCGAACGAGACGCCGGTATGAGGACGATTACCGACGTTCACGAAGTGTCGAGCGTCGCCATCGGCACCGCCGTAGCCGGTCCACCTCGCGTGACCGCCAGCGGTACCGATCTGTTTCGCGTTCACCATTGCGTGAGCGATCAAGCTACCGGAAGTCGCCAGCATCCACGACCCATCACCGAATTCGTGTCGATTCACCGGCACCAAGCCGGTGTCTGGGAATTTTTGGCCTTAGCGTGTACACGACGGAACCATACCTGGAAGATATCTTCGGTCATTTTGGAACGGTGGAGCGGACGTTTGTGATATACGACGCGAAGACGCGGCTGTCGCGTGGTTTCGGTTTCGTGTACTTCAAGACAAAAGAGGAAGCCAGTGTTGCTCGTACCCATTGCAACGGTTTGCAGATACACGGACGTCGGATTCGTGTGGACTATTCCATCACCGATGAGCCACATACCCCCACGCCGGGTGTGTACATGGGGCGAAGGAATGAAAGGTAAGTAACCTTTGCTTCGCATAGGTTGCTGGGCAACGAAAACGGAACGTATTACTGAATGTTGCAAAACACCATTTTTATTTTCCAGTCCTTTGTCTAGTTCGCGAAATTATTCACGCAACCAAAGCTATCGGCGTCGTCATCGTTCTAGGTCGGGATCTCGTTCGTCCTATGATAGCCGTTAAGATGGTGAACTAATTTTAATGTAAGTCGAAAAAGTTGAAAGCTCACAACAGTGAACAAAACTCAAACATGAAAACTTTACAAATAATTGCACAAATTATGTAGAAGATAAACAGTCAAGTCAAAAGAAGGATGAAAATTTATTTTGCTTACACAGGTGTGGCTACCAAAACTCTCGGTTCTGCTCAAAATGCTTGTTTTACCTTCTACAGATGGTTTCTATAGTGCAATAAAGACTAATTGTATATTTTCTCTTTTCAGAATATTTTAACTACGCCAAAATCACAGCTGTGTCTTTCTAAGTAAACTTAAATAACACCCCACGAATGAAGGAACAGATTAATAGAATAGTAAAATGGTAAAAGGATGTTGATTAATTAAACAACAGGCGTGATAATAAATGTAATAAGAAACTATTCCATAATTGTATATTGACCAAAACCTATTTGTTTATTGAAACATGATAAGTATACCTTTGTATAAATCGCACATCACATCCAGAGACAGTTTACTGTTTTTCACAAGTTATCAACCAACTGTAAGATACGCAAGCGGCATATTTTCTTCACCTCACCTAGTGCAGTTTCCAACTCCTGATCAACATTGTTGTGGATTCGTTCCGAAACGCTACGGAGAATCACCTCGAACTTGGATGCTTCACGAACACAAACCACAAACGGGAAACCAAATTTAGTTTTATAACTGCGAAAGGGAAGAATAGAAATGAGCTGTAACGTACGAACTAAATGCAAGTGTGATATTTTACCTTTCATTCAGCTCCGTCAGCTTCTTTTTATCCTCAGCAGATAAGTTGTCCAATCCTGCCGAGGCATGCTCAATTGATGAATCTTCGGACAGCTCGTTCGTGTCCAACATCTTGCCGGCTAAATCAGGATATAGTCTTAGTATCTTCAGCTTGGTTTCGCTAGGTAAGCGGTCGAGATAGTTTTGAAAGGCAGCAATCAGCGTGGCGAAGCTTTTAAAAGGCATCAGCGCAGAACAGAAAATCGCAGCCTCCGGCCAGCATTCTATTACATTTTCGAATGTTTTGTGAAATTCTGCCGATGAAAGCTCGTTCAACTGTTGTAGGCTGAGTTTAGGACGCCTGCAATAAAATCGAATAATTGTTGGTTGTGTAAGGAAATGTCAATAAAAGGTATCTTATTTGCTTTGGAACTTCTATGAGCTGAAAAAGCGCAAAAACTTACATTATTTCTGCGGTATGATTGAGAGAATCTGAATGCGCTATGGTTTGGAAGGTGACTGAATGCGTTTAGAAGCAACAGATAACAAACACATCCGATCCCCCTGCAATCAGCAGCCCGTAGAACTGTTCCATGCCTCTGATTGATACCTTAATCGCTGTTTACTATCTCTGTTTCGCTTTTGTTATTATTTTCTAACACATTTCAGTTTAACGTGCTCACACAAACTGTGAAATATTTTGCGAAGTTCCTATTGCAATAAATACGAACTTGTATGTTTCCGATGTCCTCCTTATTTTTCGAAATAATGTTTTTATGCAAAAATATTTTCTATTTACACATGCTGATGTAATTTTCATTTCAGTAGTTAAAATTAAAATAACCAAATAAATATGATCACAAATTTAACATTACAGAAACGAACACGAAGCAATCTTTTTTTTATAAATATTTGAAAATAATCTATTAAAGTTTTCAGAATGCTATCCATTTCTGAAGGGTTTTCGATAACTAACAGTTTACATTCGAATCTATTTTCGAAAACATTTGACTTTTCGAACATGTACAAATAACGTCGGCGGCACATTGACGTTAGAAACGTCATTACTTGCAGAAACGAAAACATTGGTTTTGTGTGGACGCGATATTCTTCAAATTAATTTCAACAAAATGGTAAGTAGTATTACTCGGTACTGAAGCACTTATGGGGCTATCACAACAAATATTTCACTCTCTTCTTGCTTAGGATGCTGCTATTAAAGTAACTCCGAAAATGCCTTCAACTTTCAACGAATTCTCTGGTCATTTGGAGCCGCGAGATGAAACCTGTGTAGCCCAGTTGCAGGCCGTGCATCCGTTGAAGCAATCTGAATTGAACGTAAGATTGCAATTATTGAATTGGAGACGAACACTTCGAATAAATCAATAAATTTTCAATTGCAGTACAACCAACACCGTCACAATCTAAACATGCAGATGTTACGAAAGCACGAGGGCTTGGCGGCACCGCTTAAGATTGCGATGGAACTTAAAGCCGTGTCGAAGGTTGGGCATTTGCCGTTCCTTCCCTCGACAAATGTAGCTCGTGATGTGCTGACCGGACATGATGAAACGGTCGAATTCTCGGACATCTTTAACTTGGAAGAGCACCAGGAACTGCTGCGCCAACCGCATGCAGTGATGGAGAAGGCATTGCGTATGTAATAAGCACACTGGGGTTTTACACCATCAAGTTGGATTGAAATATTTCTAATAAATTCTTAAGATTGTGAATTCGTTCTGGCATATGTTAGTAAAACTATTATCTAGAGAAATCTTACATTTCGTGATGAGAGTGTTGAAATTTGCCCAAGCTGTGCTGCTGGAGGTGATGTAGTGGAAATAAACACGAAACAATGGTGAAATAAACCGGTTTGGTTGCACACAATGGTTAAACTCGTTGTACTCGCGGTAGCAAATACAATGACAAACTATAATTTTAATATTGTTCGAAATTAAGTTCAGTATTGCCAACATATTTTTCATAGCAAAACTAATAGAATGGGACTTCCCATTTTAGTTACGATGAGAACTAGGTCTAAACAATCAAACAAACTTCAAGTAGTGGGGATTGAAGGTCTTTGGCCTACAAAAAAATTACTGACGATGTTGTAATTAAAAATAATACAGGAAGTTACATTAACTCGTAAAACATTAGTCGGTCACGCATAACATTTATATAAAAATTCTGGGCAAAATAATTTTACCACCATGCATTATTTTTCAAAGCTCTTTCTGAAGCTTAAAGCTTATTCAATGACAGCTTTTGTAAAAATTTAACGAACAAAGCAATAGTTAAATGCTGAACGTAAACAAGAGCTTCTCAAACACTATCGTATATGGAGTGATTTTATTAACCCGTAAATAGCTATGTGCAGTAAATTATTGTTTCCAAGAAAATAAGGTAAAATAATGGAAAAATTAACACGATTGCCAATTTGTGGATGCCACACCTTCACAGAACTACGCCTGTTTGTCATATATGGGAGGGGGAATTTAATTGAATTAGTGAGTTTTACGTTACATTAAAATCTGATTGTGGAGTACATAAGGATCAAGAGCAAAAAAAAGCAATTGTTTTATAGTTTTTGCTACATTCTTTAATTTACCTTTGATTGCCGATAAAATAACAAATTAAAATCATCAAACATTTTTATATTTTGCAAATCATCAGTGTTTCAAAAATTATGTTCCAACTTCAACATTTTTATTCGTGACCTTAGCAATAATAATCATCATCTGCCTTAAATTAGCTGTGAGATCGAAAACGTCATTTTGTTAACCACAATGGTGGATCAAAGCGCTTGCTAGGCTTTTTTATTATTATGAATCATTCTTCAAGCTGCAGCATCACATTTAATCAGTTAACGCCACACACTATCTAACTAATCCCGCAGCATTTTGCTCGCCATCCTAATTAATGGCTTGTATCACTAATAATAAACTATAGGAAATGGGTATTCAGTGAAATGATGCGGTTCTATCGAAGACAACGAATCGTTGGAAGCATTCCATCAAACGGCCGACAGACAAGCAAAAAAAAACACATTCGCCGGCCCCAATGAAGAGCGTCCAAAGATTCATGCGTTGAACGAACGCATTTTATGAGGCTCTGCCTTTTTCCCCTCCTTTGAAAGCGATGTGAACGAACCGTGCTGGCATCCGAAAGTGTATATGAAATCTACCGCCACGGAACCAACGACAGACAGGCTCGATTTTTGGCCCCGCAATGGCTAATGGCTCGCTTGATTACACGATAAAGAGCCAACACCATCAACCAACTCCTGGCGGTTGGATGGTTGGTTGGAAATTTTATGTCTTCATTTTGGCGCAGATAAAGAGAGGGACATTGCCTACCTACCTACCTCCCCGACTCAAATTGATTGTTGTTGTTGTGCCCGTTTGGCCATTTTCTTTCGTATGCTCGTCCGGGTGCTATCAATCTAATTAATTTTCGAGTTGGCACTGGTTGCCGAGACCGACGTTTGGAGCCATAGAACATAATGCGATGGATCGGTGATTTGGGCGTTGCTAGGACAACTTTCGACATACTTGTTCATTGGTAAAAGACAGTAATCATTAAACCAGTGCATAGAAATGTTCATCCTAGAATTATTATCTATATTAGTTTGTAACATAAAACATGAAGCAAAATGTAAAAATGAATCACAACTAATTTCATAAGATTTTCTTAAATAAAATTACGGGTAATCTTGGGGTTTTAAGTATCATTTTGATTGATTGTTTATGGTTTAAAGTATGTTTTGTTTTAGTAATACAAAGTTTACTGCTTTAGTTATTCAATGCATGTTTAGCTGAGAAACGGCATCTGTTGTATGGTTTAGCTATGAAATTTATAAATCGTACCATACCAAATCGTATATATTGTTGTAATAAACATGTTCTGGTTATCATTCGGGGAGATGCGCAAATTATGTTTTACTATTTATGTTTTTTGTTACTCCATTAGCAATCAAACATGTCGGAACTGAAACGTTTGAATATATTTTTTTTGTAAGTTTTATAGTATCTGTGTCTAGTACATGAACAACCTGTAAACTTCTGGCCTTACTCATTTTGTAACATGAATGATTCTCAAGAATTATTCTTCTAATTGAAATATGTATAAACTAGATATCTTCTTCTTTTTTCAGAAATATATTGTTCTGAAACTTCACTTAATCGATATCATTTTCGTTAAGAGAAGATTGATGTTTTGAGACAAGATTCATATTGATGTATTGTTTTTTTATCTCTGGTAGAAAACTCCTATTAGAAATGCGTTGATAAACTTAATGGGTTGTCTATATCAGTCCATTGTTGTTTGTCCATGGCGCTATGGTAGATGTGTGTTGTTTGATCTCCAATCACTATCTTTTTATTGTAATACAACTCATACTGTCTCTTTTTAGACGACCTATTGAACAGGTTTATCGATGCGCCTTCTAAATAGACTTCCGCACTGTAAAGAATCGTAAGACCACGACAGATTAAATATATTTAACATTCGGTATGTCGAACTGATTTGGATAAAGTTATCGCAAACCGTTCGTTTTGAACGGTTAGATTAGCTTAGAATGTCCAATGATTGTTTTAATAAACAAGAAAACAGTCGTAGAAAAATTGTATTATTGTAGCCTAATGAGTAGCACCCCCCTCTAGATATAAAGTTGTAAGAATACATACCGACATACAAAGATTATAAATAATATAAAATTGCTTCATTCGTTTCATTTTCATGCTAGCATAGAAATTTTAGCCACTTTTACGATGCAATTTTTTGCATGTTTTCCATGGGTTTTCGAAATTTTATGGCACAGCTCCCCCCGGTCATTGTCGATGGGGCTACAGATTCACAGAACCAAAAAAAAAAATAAATAAAAAATTAAAAAAAAAATATGTCATGCAAAGAATTTGTGAAACCTTGTTCCGGGCTGTGTTTTGAGCGATTTTTGTTGTTGTTCGGAGAAGCGTTTGTTCTCGCCGCGTTTGCGTTGCACTGTTTTTGGCATGCATTTTTATGTCCCCTTTCCCCAGGATCATATGCAGATGATCGGTCAATCCGTAGGCTTTTGCCGTGTTTTTTGGTTTTGTTTTTCTTTCCACACAAGTTCACAAAAGCTCGACCAGAGGAATGAGAACACTAAATTGAACCGAAGGCCGAACTCGTTCCGTTGACGAACGGTTCGGGCGGTAGGGTTGGGAATGACCCAGCGAAAGGCAATACGAAACAAAAGCATGAACATAAAAAAATGCCAGAAGAGAAACGCAGCATTCGCAGCGTTTACGACACCACCTCGGGTGCAATAAAACTGACTTTTTTTGGCTGCTGCTCCTTCCGAGCTCTCGAGAACGAAACGTACATCGCGGCGATCGAGCGAAGAGGATCGTGAGTGAAGTGTAGAGTAGAGAAAAAAGTGCATAAATAAGAATAAGCTATGAAGATATTTTAATTCTCCTCCCCGCACTCGTCCGAACGGGAACGCGGATAAGGGCTTATCTGGTTGATCGGATTGTTTTTAATTAGCTGCGCAAGCGGGTAAGTACGGCATGATGTGGCCGTTTCCCTTCGCAAGGGTGCTTACATTTTTGGGATGTGGATATGAAAGAATGATAGGAGGAGCATGCCCAGTTCGGTTGCCTCTTTCCAGTCGCTTTTCACACACTCTCCACGCTCGAGAGAGAGCGAGAGAGATAGCCGAACGAAATGTTGGAGGAAACGAAAATCGTAAATAATCCTAGCCGGCTCGAAAATGGAGGAAATTAATATTGAAACGAGTTTGCTCTGTGGCTCGAACTCAGCCATATATCACTTTGATTCGAGAAACGTTGTTTTATCTATTTTCTAAGCTCCTTCGAAATGGTCATCTTCACACTCCGGCACAGTTTGCGTACACGTTGATGCATCGAGCAAGAACGTTCTCAATCGTGTGCAATGATGATCCTTTTTTATACGATCACTTCTTTTTTTAATGGAATGGAAGCTTTTATTTCTCACAAATAACGACAGCGAGATGGTCTCGCAAACAGGAAAGACGTAAGAATAGATAATACCTTAAAATTTTTCCCTTAAAGCATCTCCTTCATTCGTCCGTGCGTCCGTGCGATGAGAACGAAATTCTCGATTCCAATCAAAAGTGATATTCATTTCGTTCATTTAGTCCGCGCCACCCCGTTTCCTGGCCCGTGCTCTTGTGCCCATCATCGTTTAATTTATTGCACCTCCCCGATACGTAAACGCTAAAACGAAGACGGCTACGACAACGACGGCGACTCTTCACGTTGCCTTGACACTTCATCGAGAGGGGCAGCGGCAAGGATGCCGTGAAAAGAACGAGAAAAAGGGCAAAAGTAAAGAAGACACAAGCGCAATGGAAAAAGCGAATCGAGCGTTCCGACTGCAACGGCAGCAGCTGAACTGGGATTGTCCTTAATTGATTCCCTTTTTGTGCTTCTTCAGCTTCGGCAACGTGCGTGTCGCAGCGTTTCATCGGCCATTCCTGTTTCCTTTCCCCGTGCCGTGCCGGAGCTTCTTGGAGGGAATGCGAAGACTTAGAAGGCGTTGCCATGGCAACGACGGACGACGACCATTCGTTGGGCATTCTTTTAGAACGTAAAAAGTAAGGGAAACCGACGCAACGCAACGCAACGTGCATCCTGCGGCTTGTATTGACGAGCAACAATGAAGTTCTGGAGAAAATGCTTGTGCTCATACTGAACAAGATGGAATATTCCTTTACAAAGGGAAACGATTTCTGTTCAAGATAACTACAGAAATGTCCTAAAAGGATTCTCAATCTCGTGGGAATAGCGCTATTTGAATGCAGGATATATAGTTAATGTTACTGAGCAAAAGTGCTTGTAAAGGGAGCTTTTAAATTTGTATAGATCCCAAAACAAATGCTGGGATCAGCATTTACAACATAGCAGATCACGCTACGAATCGTATCTTTAAACTGATAATTAATACTGTTATATTCTAGCTTAAATATTTAGTTTGTTGGTTATAATAATTGATTTCAAATCGACTTTTGGATGCCCTAATAGTTGATGGTGAATGATTTGGTACGGCAAAAAACTGTTTTCGTTATGTCCTAAAAATGAACACAAAAAACAGCACAAAACACATCAAACTATGTAAAATTTATGTCCAAATTCTTATTCTTGCGTTAAACTTTCCCGATGTTGTTTGAATTGCAAACAAGCCTTAGGCAGACGTCTTAGATTTTTTTCGAAAGGTAGATATTTGGCAACTGAAGACATTTCCTTCGTAACTGCTTCAAACATTCAAACTTAACTAGTTTCAATTCAAATGAATTTAAATCGTCTTCCTAATTAGTCATTCAATATTAGAAAGGTGAAAAGTTCATCCAAAATCACTCCAACATTCTGGCATGTTTAAATACTCGAAAAACCTTCTGCTGTTTTTCATAACTTTTCATGTTCATAACTCAATACAAATAAGACGGTAGATATAATTTTAGTAAGCTTCTAGTGCTCTTTTTTGCAATTTTTCGAGCACAGTAGAAAATATAAAGCAATAGTAATACTTATTGCACTTGACAAATCTAGTGGAAAATATAAAAACTGCTCAAAAACGATCCCAGTATTGTTAGTTTTTTTTTAATAAAAAACAAAAGCATAATTTGGTGTAAAAATCAATCATCAATCAATCTTCAATCATTCAATAAAGATGAATTTCCTTTACTCACAGCAAAATTGTACTTCTAGTTGATTGTATGAAAAATCGTTAGCAAAAACCGGCCCAAGTAACACTTCTACTCTTGTAAGCCTAGTTTTCACACCATTGGCTCCAGGTTTCTTCAGTATACTCCTTAAACATTTCACTGCGTCTCACCTTGAAACCGTAAGTCTCACCCGTACTAGTTGACTCACCTTTGACATCCAACAGCACCTCGATTAGGGTTGCACTGCATTCCGGAGCAACATGTTGGTTATTGCTGTACAAAATAATTGGCCATGCAGGGTGTCGCAAACAGAGCGCAAAAAGCCGCCCGAACCGCCCGACCATAAAGAACCATCCGTCGATTATGCACCACGGCGAGGGCCGCTCTTGTTTGCCGCGCACTATAAACCTCAAGGCTCCACGTTTTTCACACATTGACCAACCATAAATTGGCCCTCCATCCTTTAGGCGTCGCGAAATGGCACAAGGTTAAGCCACCGCTCATCGTTCATCCCGGTGAGGGTTGACCTGTTTCGGTTAAGCAGGAATTAAGCGATCGTCTCAGCAGGAATGGTGGCTCGAGCAGCGACCTGCTCGGTACTGCAGCACGTCTGGGTGGCCTTTTCAGCTCAACTTCAGCGCTCCTATGCAAACGACAGCATAAATCATGCACTGTTTACTGCATCGAACGTGCATTATTTATTGCATCTCGCAGCACGGACGACGACGACGGTGACGGAGGAGGAAGTGTGATGTTTTCCGTACTGGTATGCCCTGTTTTGGAACATCTTCACCGAGCCACTTGCGGTCAGCAGGGATCTGTGAAGCACGAGGCACCTCGAGGTTAAATCCATCTCGATTGCATTGATAAACAAGCGCGAACCATCAGCGAATCAAGCCAAAAACGAACATGGCAGCGACAGTAGCGCAGCAACGCGGCAACAAAACATGGCGCATAGTTGGCCACCGTGCCGATGGCCACCTTTAATCGACGCGAATCGATCACATGCTGATAGGACGATCGATCAGACATACAAACGTACAAACGCACACATGCATACAACCCTTCGGATGAGGCGTGTAAAAAATGACAGCTTGCGCGTGTTCCCGCGCTCGGATAGATGATAAGAAGATAAGAGTGCCCCAGTGCCTAACCTATGTACTGGACACCTTCGGCCACATACATCGGGATATGTGTTGGAACTGAAGCGGCGGGCTGTGTGGTGTTTGCAAATGGGCGGTGCGTATGCAACCGTTATTGGACGATGGGAGCTGACCAACGGACGCGTATATTCTATGCTTAATTTGTCGTTTTATCTACCCGTTTTTTCCCCAATGTATGAGTGAGTTGCTTTTCCATTTTGCTGTAGCTCAAGAGCGTGGTGGATTGAAAATATTTAATAGCAAAAAAGAAAAACCTGATCATAGTTCACATTCAATGTAGCCTCGTAAAGCAATCAATCGCACTCATCGCATTTATTACCAATTCAGGTTCGACATCAGCTTCAACCCGGGGACAAATCTGTACCTTTACAATGCAAACACATTGTAAAGATAGTGGCGCTTGCTAGTTAATATTTTCTTCGTGCAATCAAGTAAGGTTTTCGCGTGTGTTTGTTTTGATTGCGGCTTTGTTTAGGAAGAACCCGAAGAGTGCTGTGGTTTTTCATGAAAACTGTGTAACGCTTTCGTTGCTCAAGGTGCAATTGTGAATGGTAAATACAAATTAATTAATCACTTTTTTTATCGCTCGAACGTTCAATGATACTGTGTGTCTTTATTTGTTTTGCCTCATGCTTAAGAATTCATTTTAAAGATCACCTTTCTATCAAGTTCTCATCAAATGAAGGCATATTAATCATAACGAATAAACAACTACAATTTGACATGATAGATTTTGCATCAAACAATCTATACGGGATGTGTTTTCCAAGAACCATGTTTGGTTCTAGAGCACACTAAATTCTACTTAAAATTTTGTAACTTCAAATAAATATGATGTTAACATAAACAAAACCAATGACCATTTACGAATGTCAATTTCGTTTTGCCTTATAGTAATTCTAAACTAAAACGTAGTCTTTTTTATATTAGCATTTTCTATCAGCAATTTTTAAACATAGAAGATGATTAAACAGTAAAAAGTTCTCGGTGAAAACAATCAGCCCTTATTATTGCAAGGATATGGATCCTTTAAAAAGTGTTTAAAAATAAATACTAGATGGTACAAGAATTTACCTTTGGCACCAATAAAAAGATGAATATGATGTATTTGGGATGAAATTACGGGCCTAATTTATTTGACTATTTATTTTACTTGTTTGGAAAGAAACAATGTAACATACTAAAAATGTTTCTGTTTTATTTGTCTATTTATAAAAGTTCGACTAGTTAGCGAGATAAAGAAGTTCTAAAATTTTCTTTTCAGTTACTTTAAAACTAGCATACATCAAATATTTGTTTAAGAAGAATATCCACCATTAGGTTAGGTTTAGCGTTTACACATAGAATATCCACCATTAAGTTAGGTACACTACACATTAAAAAAGATAAGCTATAGATTACAAAGAAAAGGTTTCAACTATTAATATAAGCATATGATATGGTTTGTTTTGCAAACAAAATTATTTGGATTCGAGAAGGTGCGTTAGCTTAGCAATTTTGGCAACATTTCATATTCCATTTCGGGTGATAAAGATAACATATCCTTTTCGAAAAATGACAACAACGATTTATATGGTTTGTGTTCTGTAAAAAACATTTTCTATTTGGTTGCGTTCATCCTTTCAAAAGATGCTCAACTTTACGTTATTTAAAAATGTGTAGAACATGTCAAGCGTAGTGAAAACATCAAATAAGTAGCAAACTAATGAACATTGTCTTATTTGAAAAGTTTTTACTACTTCTTCAAATGAATTCAAATGAAAACATTCTGAACTGTTCTTCACTAAGAATATCATTTACGCGAAAAAATCCGGCAACATATGCGTGAAATGGCTTTCATTTAAAACATGGGCTTGATAATTTCTTCCATCATGTTGGTAAATGTGCGCAACGGAGATTTTGTATCTTTTCTTTTAGGAAGTGCCGGCCCAAAACAAAACATTGCCCGCGAATATGGCATGAGCTAACATTGCTCTGCCTCATCGACCCGATTAAATCCGATTAATGCACGAGACCTCCGCATTCGGTCGATTACATTAAAGCACCGTGTCCTGGGCGCCTTTTTATGCAAAATCAACTTAAAGTATCACATTTCATCATGGTAACGCCAGCAACGCGCCGATTCCGCATTCGTGGCACGAAACCCTCTCGCCACCCCGGTGAAACAATTCACGTCCCCTTTCGTGGTTTGAGCCTAGTTTGAGTCGGCGGACACTGGGACGGTACCAACGCGTGGTTTGGGTTACGGGCAGGGAGCCACGGCCAGTCGTTATTTATTCGATTTTTGGCATTCGACAAGTTCACAGTTCATTCTCGACACCCTGCGCGTCCTTTGCGCCGTCGGTTCGGGGCCCGGGACCGGCGCCGAACGTCCCCGTTGGCCAATAAAATCGGACTGCCCTCGGGAGAATTTGCTAGCGGAAGGAAAAGGGAGCAGTCTGTGCGACGGAACAGGCGGGTGTTTGTAGGAGAAAAGTTGAGCCCGTGGTTGAGCTACTTTCGGAATACGAAACGGTGCTACCCGCACAGAAACGCTGCCAAACGGTGATGTTTTTCCCGTCGTCTTTGGCCGAGCGTCCAAAACAAGAATCCAGCACCCGCGACGTGGCTGGTGCTTTGACTTTTGGCTACAAACACGACCACTAGGCCGTCGAGAAACGGCGAAACGGTCGCTAAAACTAGCGGCCAAGCGAAACGTTAACCAACTTCGTGCCCCTAAGCCGGTGTTTGACCTTATTCCGGCGATCCAGATGCCGAAGAACATTGCCCAGAGAGGCTGGAAAAAGCAAGCGAACCAGCAAGCAGCCAAGTTTCCCATCACAAATCGGGCTGCCTCGCATTTGACCAGTTCCCGAAACGCGCTTGTTTTGCGTCTCGCACGAAAATCACTCACTAACGATGACTGATTTATTGGCAAAGAAGGAAGCGGATTTGGATTAGATTTTTACTGCCCCTGCATCGATCGGACATTGTGTTGGATTAAGTCATTCTGTGGGGGTGTTTTTTTTCTTCTTCGTTTTCTTCTTCTCAACCCCAAAGTTGCGCAGATTCGGGTGGGAAAATGGTGAGCAAAGCCTTGAGACACTAGAACAGGAACAGGATGTTTGGTGGAAGGATGATTCAGCGAACGATTATGAGCATCCTGTTGCGTACAATCAGAGGGGAGATAATCCTTTCCATCCGTTGCTGGTGGAATCGTGCTGGTTTTGCTAGACACGAAGGTAAGTTTTGATTGATGTTTCAAGCAAAATTTATGTTTTCTAATCTTTTCACATGTTCAAGCTAAGGTAAAGCCTTAATAAACATTAATAATTGCACGCTTGCTTAGGTTTAAGCGATTTAAGGCAGAATATTCTTTCATCCTCAAGTATGTATTGAAAATCCAGCCAATAGGTATTGAAGAGGTTTTTATAATTATAATACTATTTGATGTAATATTTTTCAATTAAATTTAATAAAAATCCAGCAAAATATTTTCATTCGTCGGTATCCAGCAAAATATTTTCATTCGTTCATTTTCATTTCACAGAAATAATACATTTTTCTTGTTTTACGATTGAAAATAAGCGATGAATGAAGCGAATAAATGGAATTACAAAGTCGAAATTTTAATACATATCTTTAGTACAAAACCGTTACAATAAACATACAATTAATTTAAACATTTTTTTTTCAACTAGAACGGTATTGGTATCGGTATATTGGTATCTAATATTGATATAGATTTAAATGAATATTTTGATATACTATTCACAAATTGAATTGTAAAACTAAATAATTAGATTTTAGATTAGTTGCCACTTAAAAAATGCATTTCAATAATTGAACATTAAGTATATATAACATAAAATTTTAGAAATAAATTTACAAGCAAATGCTTCTGTTCCTATTATTGTTTATGTACGTAGACTAATCTTTACCGATGATTAGTTCTATGGCATCGAGCAGGAAGGTACATACAAAAAAATCATGAAAAAAACTTGCTTTGATGGTGGTTCCTGGCAAATTGCAGTTGAAAGTATTAAAACAAGTTTTAAATTTTTGAAACTATTAAAAGTTATTAAAAGTTAAAACAAAGGTCGATATGGCTTTATGGCAATTGCTTTAGGACAGACAGTTTCGTTACAATCAGTGGCTAGTCGTTGAAACTTCAGCGTTAACATGCCATTACAACAATTAACCAGTCCAGCTAGCCGTCGATGAGCAATGGAATGCTATTGCTCGCACCATTTCAACATCAATTTACACCCCGCGTACCTTCTCTTTCACTCAGCACTGGAATTTGAACCGACAAGTCCAGGGCCTTCGAGGGTATCGGACTCTCCGTGCTCATTGTGCAACCGCCACCATCGGTCCCGGCATCGTCGCACCGTCGTCGTTCGGATTTCGCTATTTTACCCCTCAATGTCGTTCGTCATTGTTCTCTTCGCGCTACGGTTCCCGTGCGGGCCGAGGACACATCTCGTGGACACATCTAAGAGAACTGTGCCGACTGTGCAATTACACCGTGGGAACTATCGGAATGCGCATCAATTAATTCTCACTGGCGTGTGAAACTATTAGCACCTTTCTGGCAGCAGCAGCTAGGTATAGGATATCTTACCACGGGGATACGGGTGGAATCACCCACAACGCAACGGTGCAGTAACCTATCCCCGCCCTATCCCCCTCTTACTTACTGCCCATGCTCGGATCGATGCTCGTCAGATCCAAAATGGGCAATGGATTCGGCTGAGATTAAAGAAACTAGACGCAAAGACTGACCTCCGGCAACGGCAGAACGGGAAGATGGCGGCTATCTTTCCACAGCCTGCTGCGGGATTTCACAGCCGGGCGTCGAGTGTCGAGTGATGAAACGTTCACCTCGCCTCAGTTCGGCTCGGCATGTTAATCCTACGTGTAAAGGCCAAGGTGCATCCCGTGTCGTGATATTTTCTCGAATCAGATTAACCCATTCCACTCATTCCCGCAAAAGAAAATCCAAACTCACGGCTGTGTTCTTGTTACTACGGAAACTATACTTTATTGAGTTGCTTTCGTGAGTCTCTACGCTCAGTAATGTGTGTTTTTTCTGAATGTGGGTGTGTATGTGTGTGTGTGTTTTTTTTGAACAATTGTTTAATCGATTTCCTTTGTATAATACTTTTCCCTTCCCATTTACCGCACACATTACTCCCGCCGCTTATCGTAACGCAAAATTTCTTCCATTTTTGTGCCGTCAGCAAACCTTGCCAGCACGCGATCTCTTAGAGATGAATCTCAAAAAATAGTAAACGTAATTGGTGGAACGGGTACAGCAGTAGCAGTTGTGGTAGTAGTAGTAGTAGTAGTAGTAGTGTTGGTGATAGCATTAATAGTAGCTGCAGTAATAGTCGGGACGGGGACGGGGAATAGGGATCGGGATAGGAACAGGCAGCAGGGTGTCCTAAAGTCTAAAGGTTTTAAGCGTCCGGAAAGCCACTATCCGGGGTCCATTCGCCTACACAGACTCCTACCAACTTTACAAACTAATAACACGCCCATACAGGTGCGGATCCAGGCTTAACGCTCGCTTTCCATCTATGCATATATTTTACAGCGCGCCTTAACATAAAAAAACACGAGCGATAGCCCGTGCAAATAATAATAGTATTTAGAAACTAGCAATAGTTGTTAATAATACTCCAGCAAACACTTCAGGATCCGCTTGTACATCTCGTACGGCGATGCGCGATTGAAATAATGCGTTATTAGGCTAGAGGGGTATTTTTTTAAGATTAAAAGTATATCATTTCCTTGTTTATACATTGCACGTGAATTAAGTGTTACTTTTGTGTATGTGTGTGTGTGTGTGTGTGTTTGTGTGGCTTTCTTGTTTGTAGCGCGTTTCCTCTCCTCACTGCGATCGGTTTCTGCGCTCGAAGTCTTAGCTCGATTCCCCCGGATGCTACGCTGCTTAAATCTTATCTGATCGATTTATTGTTCGTTCGAAGCGATAGCTGGAACTATCTACCAGCTACGACGACTTGTAAGCGCGCTGAACGAACACGAACACGATGTGAAAAGCTGCATGGGCTGCTCGTTTTCCAGCCCATTCCGTTTCTCCTTCATCTTCGCTCCACCCGATCGCAAACATGCACTAGAGTCTCCTGAAGCCTGAAGGTCACTTATACCCCTACCCTAGAGGAGGCTTCCCCAACCGGGCGGGCGGAACGATCGGGTGGGAGATTTGTGGTTGCAGCATGCGGTAATAAATAAAACCCGGCACCGGATCGGGCGGCGTTCGGCGCTCAGCCATCACATCACATTATGCTCAGCGAGGACGGAGGCACCTGCGAGGCGGCGGCCGCTGCAGCTGCGGCCTGGTTCAGTTGATGCTGCGAGGTCGGCACCCCGAGATGGGGGTGTAGGGCCGGATGGTGGTGGCCCGGGTGATGGTGCAAACCCATCGAACCCATGCCCATGCTCATCGCGCTCATCTGGTGCAGGTGCGACAGGTGCAGGGACGGTTCCAGCTTCGGTTTCGTGTCCACCAGCAGGCTTTGGGCGCCGTGTACGTTGCCACCGTGCGCCTGCGAGTGGGCGGCCACGAGCGATTGACCGCCGAGCCCACCGAGACCGCCGGCACCGAGCCCGCTGCTGCCCGTTTCCGCCTTCTTCTTCTGCTTGCGGTCCTTGGCGCGGCGGTTCTGGAACCAGATCTTAACCTGCCGCTCCGATAGCTGCAGGTTCTGGGCGAGCTCCGACTTCCGGCGGATCGTGATGTAGCGCGTGTAGTGGAACTCCTTCTCCAGCTCGAGCCGCTGCTGGTCCGTGTACACCACCCGGTACTTGTCTTTCGTGCGTGTCTTCCCTGTGAGAGATGGGTGAGAGATGTGGTTGAGAGAGCTTGTTAGTTGTATGTTACATGAACGATTTTATTGGGATCACCCTGTGGCAAGCACAGAGGGAGAGAGAATGTAAGAAGGAAAAAAAAACAGATAAAACACCGCAGAATGAACCGCGCTGGGGATGATAAAAAATGGTGTTTGTGCATGGCCAACTAGACGACTGCAGTGTTTCTTGGGGCTTCTCTTTTTGGGCCTCCTGCTCCTTCCATCACCTCCTCGGCGAAGGCGGCGGCAGCGCAACGTGGAATGTGTCAATAGGTAATTGTTAATGACAGCTCATTTTCGTGTTAACAAGCGTGTTATGACTTGCGCGGTGGTTAAAGGTGAGCCGAGTCAGCCGACGGTCGCGGGGCGTGCAGGCAAGGCGGACACCCGTGGGGTTTGTACGTGAGTCAATATTTAACTACCATCGTTTCCAAACGGGAACGGGGGGTGGGGGGTGGGGGAGGGTACAACCGCGCCTGCCAGCACACCGTGGGTTTTGTTGGTGTACGTTTTTATTTTTTTCGTTTCGGTTGATCTATTTCCAACCTCTTTACCCTTGCCGGTGCCGGGTCTGCACGACTCGCCGCAAAATGCCGGGTGTCGTGATAAGGCAGGCAGCCCGGGCATGTTTGTCGACACCACGTACGCCAAAGATTAGGGATCTCTCGGTACCTGGGCGGCTGGGCGGGCTGGTGCGTGATCGTGCAACTGCGCTGGGGTGGTGGGCAAACGGCGAGGAACGATCTTATCGTAACCATCTTGTCCGTCCGTTCGGGGACGTACGGTATTTTTTATTTTTTACTGTTTTTTTTGTTCGCTCACATTCACACACCCCGAAACGGTAAACAGCGCATGCACGCACGGGACGTAGTGTCAAAACTAGCTGGTTGTCAAATAAACAGACACCCAGACGTCACTCTGCGCCTACTCGGGATTCGTGAGGGGCAACCGTAGTAGCCCACGTGATTGGTGTTGCGGGCGCTGCTAAGCGTTTTAAGGAGCTGTCGGTATGCGTGCTCACTAGAAAACCAGTGATGTATGAAATCGATCCGGATAAAATATTCTATTTCTTCGATGAAAGCAGTAGGTGCAGCTGAGTCAGCATGTATTAGCTAACCTGTGCTGTGTGGTTTCAACATTGCGTAATCCCAAAATTGTTTTTCACGCTAAAGCTATTGTGCTTCTTTGCTCTATATCATCAAAACCAGCAGCTCGAAAACTTTTTCGTAAAATA
The DNA here is from genome assembly GCA_000473445.2 of Anopheles farauti. NCBI lineage: Eukaryota > Metazoa > Arthropoda > Insecta > Diptera > Culicidae > Anopheles > Anopheles farauti. The sequence continues at coordinate 5,576,715 of KI915042.1, read as the reverse complement.
ATATTTTGCGACATGCACTAAAGGTTCTTGGAAGATTTGAGATGCTGAGGTCGAAATTAAAATGTAATAGAAAATTATGGATAAGCTTTATTTTATGCTCTTGTAGCAGAATATATCGAAAAAATTTGTCATTTCTCTTCAGGAATTGTGAAGTTTAATATCACCTTCGAATCCGCTTCTATTGGTGCCAAAATAGGAATTGTTTAGTGAAGCATGAACTTACTGCTACATTCAGACCTTTCGAGGTACACTCAAAAAAGCCGTCTAGATATTCGAACCGAACTCCACGTAGCTTTACTCAGATCGATCAGAGATGGCGACGACTTTTCCAAAATGCCTAGACATTTGGTCGATTTGTTTTATTTTGAAAATAAGTAACAGCGGAAAATGCTATCGAGGTCGTGTAACATGTTAAAGAACCGCTAAAATATGGGTGGTGAGGAAATTTCATACCACTTCCTGATATTTAAAAACAACGTCACAAAAAGCTCACCCAATGTCGATTCGTCACGTGGACGGAAGTACACACAGGAAGTAGCAAAAATTTCCATCAAACGCCGTATTTTGGAACCGTGCCACAATGACTCGAATAATGTTGGCTTGCGTGACGCTGACAGCAGAGCATCGCCGGCCAGACAGATAAGTTCCCCATTACCCACCGTATCTTAATTATCGTCGCGTCGTTGGGCTTTTTTAATAGGGCTGACATAAAGATAAGTCGTGTGCGATTGTGTGCCTAGGTGTGTGTGCGCGCGCGTACGTTTAATTACTCGTTCCGTATCTTGCGACAGCCTGCAGGCCTGCAAAACCCCACCGCAAAAACCCGATTGCCGGCAGGAAGACGCGTATTCCGGTCTAGGTTAGGTTGGCACAGCTATTCACTCAAGATGACGTTCCGATCGCATACAAATGGGGTACCGCATATGGAAAAGCACCCACGAGTATGATTTGTCGCGAGTATGATTTGCTCCGATATGGAAGTACTGCACGACAGATTTAAACTCTCCAGTGTCCACGTGGAATTTGTTCCAAAGAAAGCCAGCTAGCCCGTATGGACGCTGTAGCCAAACCTAGGCTGGGTAAAGTTTGCCTTTATCGCCGTTGGCACGTTTTACGTTCGTTTCTCTGCGGTGAAGGGAAATTCGGCGACCGGGAGACACACTTCAAACGCGGCACCGCTAGCGCCTTAATCCATGATAACGGAAAATAACCCTTTCGCCGGCTAGCTCAAAGTGATACCCGGTGTCTGTTTTCGCCGCCGTCACCGTCACTGCGTTGTGATTGTATCGTGTGATGTGGTTTTCTATTTTCTGAACTTTTTTCCAGCTGGCACAAAACTTTCCTACCGCCCAGTGACGTGGTGGTAATGATCTTTGGCATCCTAATCCATCCAAGCGTTACACCGTTAGTGTAACCGCAATTTCGAAAGTCGCCCGACCGCTCCAACGGAGGTCCGCAATTGTCGATTTATAGCATTATAGCATCATAGCATTTACCCACCCGTGAAGGTGCGCATTGGAAAGCTGCTTCGTACGGACCAAACCGTGGTGGTGGTGTTACCGAGCTCTTTGCAACAAAGAGAAGGGAGAATCCACACCAACAATTGCACCGAAAGTCAAATTCATTGTCCATGGTTTACGGCTCTGTTACTTCATCTCGCTCTTCGTCAAAAGCGCCCGCTTCGGCGAATCCCTTCACGCAAATATTGACCCACTTTATCCCATCCCAAACCCCTCTCCCCGTCCCCACGCGGTTCTTGAGGATGGCAATTTTCACGCGTTGCACCGTTCACCACATTGGCACACATTGCACCGTCACCGGGTGTTGGAATAAAAATAAGGAATTAAATTGGAATGAAAATCAAAGCATGCCGCCCGTGGTGGCCCGGGGATTCAACGGAAAGCCCCAAATACGTCCGATGATTGATAATATCAATTGACAAATGGATTAGGGGCGGCTTTGAACGGGGCACGACCGCGCCGACAAAACGTATGCGGCCAGCCCACGGGGTAATCCGCACGGATAACAACCAAATTTACCTTCCCGAAGTGCGCTTCCCGTGGCGGTGTTTGATGTTTCGAGCGTCGGAACGACCCCACGGCGGTCTTCCGCTCTGTTTATCCACGCATCAAAGTAGCCCCAGCAGTGCAGCAACATCAAAGGGAACGAAAGCATACGCGATGGCATGTTCGAGTCCACATGCGCTCCGGTTCGCAGCCGCAGTCGGTGTCTAATTCACGCGACACTTCTGCCCGTGGTCACAATGTCTGAGACGCAAGCAAAAAGGGCTAACTCTCGCTCCGTTATCGTCCGGGGTATCCGGGTGTGCAGCGGAAAGAACACCCGAACCCCAACGCGAACCGCGAAGCGACTTCTTTATCGTTTCTGGGAGACCACGGGGTGGATTAGGCAAAGGAAGGGGAAGATCTACCCCTTCGGTGGGGCGGAGCGATGGGGAGGGCTTCTGACCCGGGGGTCTTGGGTGAAGACACCTTCCGTGGCTCTCTATCTCGGCCGTTTGTTTGTGTTCGTGTGCGAGACACGGTGCGAAAGGAATCTCGGCGCATCGTAAATAATTACTCCGTAATCTAGTGGCAATAAAAGCATTAATACTTTTATGATAAATATCAATATAATAATGGATATCAATTTTTATTTTGGGTCATATATAACCGAACCACCGCGATGCCGTTCCAGCTTTGCCATGTGTGTGTGTCCCAATGACTACCTTAACTACCTGCGGTTGTCACACGTTTGCTTGCCTTTCCTTTTTTATTGCTGTTGTACTACACAACAGCCTCGAAGTGACCCAAGTCACCCAATCGCCCACGACAAACGGGAACCTTTCTTCCTATTTTCCTCCCCTCTCCCGGTGCGAAATTGAGATGCTAAAATGTGCCACTGGATGTGACAATTTGGACATGATACGTTCAAATCATCACCCTCGTGCGATGATGACAGTGCGGATGGCGATGGAGAAATGCAACAGGACGGAACGGGGCAGGTTTCCCGCAGGGATAATGGATGTATCACCACATTCGTTACGCACTCCCCGGGGAGGAATTCATCATATCACGCAGCGGTCCTTGCGGGCACCGGTGGCTTTGCCAGCTACCAGACAAAACCCACCGGGCGGTGTCGTTGAAAGGTGGCTGTTCTTGTGGCGAGCCTCTAGTCCCAAAGAACCAATGGGACATTTCTGTATGTTTATTTTTGTGGCGCAGAAATTCGGTTGTTGTTTGCGTAACGGCCCAATTGGTTGGTGGTCAAAATGTTGGCACCAAACATGACCCGAAAGCACAACCCAATTTCGTTCCGCATTCGACGTGGTGAAGGGAGTTGGATGAAGGCCATCTGTACCAAGGACATTCTTTGATTTTTTTGTTTGTAAATGAAGGTCTAAACGATCGTTTTCATCGGTCGGTAGGCTTGCAGAATGAAGTATCGGTACGAATTTGGTCACGGTTGTGGGCATTCAATGGCGATTGGATTGTTCTTCAGTAGGAGTAACTTCAGTAGCAGTTCGCCTTAGGAGGTCTACTGCAAACATTGCGTACAGAACTTTTTGAGCAATAACATTTGATACTTGTTGAAGCAACAGTGAAATTTCAAATAAAATGATTTATAGATGATATTTGGTTTATAAATCTGCATTTCAATGTTGCGGAGTTGAAAAAATCGAAAAATGTTCGTAATAAATGCTTGTGTTTACATTTTAATAACATTTTTTTTGTTCTCAATTGAAGAATAAGCTAGCAATTCTGTTGAATGTTATAGAAAGCTAGTAGAAATTTATAAAACAATACGTTTGCTTAAAACTGTCACTGAAAGCAATCGAATTAATTTTTAATTTTTTAGTCTTTTTATGACTAAGTTTTAGATATCTATAGCATATTTTAAGAAATATTGTAAATAGTGTAAACTCATGAAATTATTAAACTAAAAGGAAAAATAGAAATGTTTCACTTAAAATAAAATGAAAATGAAAATTTCTCAAAAATCTACCAGCAGTCCATTTTTCCACTGAAAATTTAAAACATTTGTGAACGTAAACATTTCAAACGAATAAAAAGGATGCAAAAGTTCAAAAGAAATTTACAAACTATTTTTAAAATTAAAAAAAAAACGCAAACGCAGCTTATATTGAACGATTTCAATATATCAAACGCTATTCTCCTCCGTCTAGTTCCATGGTAGCCATTATAGCAAAAACACTCAATCCTAATCGCGTTTAAATTTATTCTCACAATCCCACATTGTCCCCTTAAACCGGTTCGACCTCCCTTGAGCCCCCTAGTTTATGCATAGTAAAAACAAACAATAAAATGTGGTGCTAAAGCCAAACTGGCCCAGGACATCTAAAGCAGGATGTGCCGCTTACACGAGTGTGTGAGTATGTGAGTGTATTTGTTTATGTTTATAAATAAAGTCACTCGCTCGATCCTAGCTCACCACATAACGACTACTTATCTCGCCGTACTTAGCCGTGAACATAAACAGCTGGAGAGAACCAAAAAAGAAACTATCGTAATCCTCCCTGCCGGGGTTTATTCGAAAGGCGCTTCCGACGCGACGGAAACAACTCACGAAACAATCGTAAAGTGACGTTTGAAGCGGTAAAAACACAACCGCGCGCGCTGCTCCGGAATGTCATTTTCCATCACGAGGCAGGCCGTGTCAAGACCGGCTAGAACAAGATGGTTCTGCCGTCATGGCAACACGCACACACGTACACCGCTTATACGTTGGAATAGTTTCCTTTCGGAGTTACCCTTCTGCTTGCCCTTCAGACAGCAGACCAAAGTATCACCCGTTTTATGGAGCCGCATGCGAAGCGTTTATCGAAAGCCGAAGACGACGGCGATCCACTTTTGGAAACCCATTTTGGAAGCGTTTCCGTTCGACCGCCTTGCCAGTGGTACTTTTGCTTCACCTCCTTGCACCGTCCCTTTACGGACGTTTAAGGACCAACTATTTATGCCGTCCTAATGTTTACGATCATAGCCGTTGGGTGTGCTGTAAACGAATAAAATAGCAGACCGGAGTCGGAACGAAATGGGGAAGGCACTGGGATCCGGGATTCCCAGACAGCCCGTTTGGGGTTGGGAAAGTTGGAACGGGAAGACAAAACACACGCCACGGCTATGGAGTGGTCAGTGGCATGAGAGAGATGTATCTGCTGGACGACAAATCTATTATCACGCTGTTATATTGCAATTCGGATCCGTCTCATGAGGCCGATACACGCCCACGAAGCGTACCGATCGTAGTAATCTTGGAAAAACGTGTACAAAAAAACACTTTTCCCGAAGCTTTAAATTCTCCAAAACACGGGATGACAGTTGTCTAATTGTGGCGGAAGATAATTCTCATAAATCCTGTTGTATTTTTCCACAAGACAACAAAAAAAAAAACGAGACAAAATCAAAATTCGCCTTCTGCTAACAATGCGGTGACAGAATGGGCTGCAATTATCGTTACGCTTTAATTCGCTTCTGTCCCGGCTGCACGAACCCTCGCTGTTTGCTCGCTCGAAGCTAGTGCTCTTGCGCGATTTTCGGTTAATTTTTACAATTTTCCCCACGGGACCGGTTACAAGTGGTGTAGCGTTCGACTCGCGCGCACCGATGACATATAGTCGTTGTCATTTGTCACGTTTTCCTCCTGATCATCAGCCTGCCTCGCCTACTACTCAACTGGTTGTTTTTGGGAAGATTTTGCACACTCGCAAGCATGACATTGCTCGGTGCACGTACGTACCGTCACGAACAAACGTTGGTAAGAAAATTGTGCCATAACCCGGATGATAGGAGAAGGAGAAGATAATTTTCTTGAACGAGGAAAACAAGAAAACAGGAAAACCAAAACAACTACATTTACATGTTTCTCGAATGTGCCTTGTTGTGGTTGTCTCGGCTGCAGGCCAATCACCATAGCAACACCGAAAGGCACATCCATTACGTGGCCGCTTTCGTGAAGGACACGTTCCTCGGTGAACGCTGGTCTGTTGGGATAACGCATCCCTAGGTTCTGGCCGCCGGAAGCGGTGTCTGCCGATGCTTTGATCTCCGATCTCGGACCGTAGTTCGTACGAAAGCGAAACAATCCAGGGCCGGTGCGGGTGCGTTCAATTATGTTGTAAAACCATTCCCATCCGCAACCTTTTCCGGGCGCGAAACTTGTGCGAGAAATCGCATCTGCACTTCTTCTGCACGGCCTGAGCGTTGCTGCAGGGAAGAATGTTTATTTAGGAACCGGATAGGGGGCTGAAATAGTGATAGTTGTGTTGTGCGCGCCCGTGAGGCTTTTTTTTTATTGGCTCTTCAACGAGTGGAACATTCTTTTTGCTGTTGTAATGGTGTTGTTTTGCTATTCTATGCTATTATAACAAGCATTTTTTGCTATTCTTGTTCCTTTGGTGCAACGGTACACATCCTGTTTGCTTAAAAAAACACAACTATGTTATCAATCCTCATCTAACCTATCGATAGAGCACGAACACACCTACATTTGGCCAGCTGATATCTCTTCCTCGGAATAGAATTAGACTTTCATTTGCTTCCCAGTTTATCCAAGCCCAACCGATCGGTTCGCGTGATTGATAGCTCCCGGGGCAACATTTGTTGATCCTGCCTTTCCTGCGGAACTCCTCCGCGCGCGGTGGTGAAAGAATTTCGGTGGGATTCGAAAAATCGATTAATCAAACCAACCTTGTCAGTGTTTGCGAGATAACGAACAAACCTTGCGCAGCACCCTTCGCCGGCTTTTGGCCCCAAAAACTTTAATGACGGCGGCGATGACGGCCATCGGAGAAACGATAAGCCAGCGAAGAAGACGACACGACAAAGAGGAAAATAACACACGTCGAAGTGAGCATCCGGGCACAATCCCCATTGGAGCACATGGAGCCGTTCAGCTGGTAGCGGTGGCTGATTAATCGCAGCATGCCATGAGAGCCGCACCGTATGGCTGGGTGCACCGAGCACAAAATGGCGCCCATTATTCGATTGTTTGATCGATTACTGCGCAGTAGCAGGGCTCGAGACGCGTTTCCCCAGGTGAGATTAGGCTGAATTCGGGCTGTGTTTTAAGCATTGCAAACGAGCGTGTTAAAGGAACTGATGGAATCGGTCGCATTGCGTAAGGGCGCTTTGATATGGTACTCGTTTTCTTCACCTTTTTTGTTTGGAATTTCCCAACGTTTCTTCGCCTTTTTCGTTACTTTGTTTGGCCCCGGATGACTGGGACCGAATACGATAAGATTATTGGCATGGCAGACCGTCTCGAATCGAGCGACGTGCACTGTTTGAATTTAAAAAAAAAATGCAAACATTGTATCGTAACTTGAGGCCAGAAATGTACCATGTAGTTACTGCACCGCATTGCAATGATTTATAGTGCGGAAAGTCATCAGTAAGCTCGTGTGCAAGCAAAAGTCGAGATGCATTTGTTTGCACGGGGTTCGATTTTTTTTACCAGAAACTTTGAGCATTAAATTCGAGCACGATTTATGGTATCGAATTCGAGTGCGCCGTTTAATATGGTTACGAGGGAGAGGAAAACCAAAATCAATATCGTTACCGAATGGTGGACAGTAATGTAATATGACGCGAAGAAGGTATAGTAGATGTAGCGTTACCTGTAGAAACTCGGTAGGGAATGACCACAGCGCGGACATGACAAATATGGCACGGGTTGACAATGGCACAAGAAGGCACAAAAAGTCACAAGATAGGGGTAGGGAAGGAGAAATCAGCGGCCTGTCCAACGAGATCTGACCGATACTTACATTTTCCTGCAAAAATGCAAATGGGCCAAGAAAGAGAGAGAGAGAGAAGAAGAAGAAGAATAAAAAACATCATTAGCACATCTTTGTGTGTATGTGTGTTTTGTTTTTAATTATTTTAGTGAGCAAATCAATCACCCGGTGAGTAGCGGTTTTGGTGAGGTGGCAAGTTCCAAAAATGGAAATAAATCATTCTTATTTCGTACAAAACCAACACAAACACGCAACGCAACAACTATTGGTGAAGAAATATTCAAACGGTGCGCGGTGCAGCAGGAGCAACAACAGCAGCAAAAGGCGAAGGTGATGTGTATGTGTACGTGTGGAGAGTGGTTTAGGAGCAGGAGGGTGTGCTTTGTACAAAAAGTTTTACATTAGATGCTCATTGCAATAGATCAAGATTGCTAGTTTTCTTCAAACGTGGTTGGAAAAACTAAAAAAAAATATTTTACTGTCCAAGAGAATCTCAATTATTTGGATGTTTTAATTTCAGCATACTTATCATTATTGCAAAAATAATTACAACTATAAATTATTTATGAAATAAAGAAAATGATCCAAAAGGGACTGTTTAAAAATAGCAGTTTTAATCATTTCGATATTTCTGACCAAAAATATATACTCATATTTATATAAAAAATGAATTGAAACCAAAACTTTAGAATATAATTGGATTAAACAATCATTGTAACAATGGTCATATCGACGCATAGCCTAACCAACATATGAAACGAATGTTGTATAATTTACAGTTTAAGTCTGTTATTTTTTTAATATGATCCGTGTGTAAGAAATTATTTAAACAGCATTCTGATTCCCAAATATTTTAAGTTGTATTACACAACTATTTTATGTACTTTCTCTGTCAAACCTTATCGTTTGATTTTCGGTGTCGGTAGTTGTATTAGTTTTGTTTTTCAGCAAACTAAGATTGTTGCAAGATGTTTAAATCTCTTTTATTTCCGCTCTTGAGTGGTGTTGCCAACTCTCATGTGTCTCAAAAAAGCAATTGCTACTTAGATATTTAACTCTTGGAGAACAACGAAACTCGATATCGAGTTCCCCGGGAATGTTGGAAAATAATCTTCAATGCTCTTGTTTAATCAAAAATACAATTTCAATCTGCACGAAAACCTCTCTCATTGTCATTCATTTCACAGCGGGGAACCGCTTGGTATCCCCAAAAACTGAATTTCTGTTCGCTTAACGCAAGCCATTTTACAGAAAGCGCGCACACACACTTACATACCACAATCCATAGAAAGAGATGCTTAGTCACAGCTCACAACCACCAATACAAACAGCTTAACATAGCAAGCAGCAGCAGCAGCAGCAGCGACCCAATCCGAAAACAAGTTCAACGTCTAGTGCGTTTTAATGGGTTCCTTTGATTTGATTTGGTTTCATTTTACGTTTCTTCATCTACTCATTCCTCTTCTTCGTTCCACCACCACACACTGGTTTCGGTCGAGTTGATTTTCTACTTTAGATTTAAGCTGAGGTCGCGCGATGCCCTTCCTTGCTCGCCGGTACGCCTTGTGCCTTTTCTAGCAGCGTCCACAACTTTATCCCAACATACCATCTAAGGGATGGGGAATGAGACAGACGAAATCGGAGGGGCCATAAATATTAAACGCCATAAAAATATACATAAAGCGAATAAATTAATAGCGATACGCTTCGGTTTTCCGTAACGCCGTACCGAGGGGCTTACAGTTTTTCGGGGCAACTTGAAGCTTGAGCAGCTCCCCTTTCCGACAAAGCTGGCCCTGGATGTCTTTTACGGAGTCAAATAGCTCCGCTCTTTGGTGTGGTAGTAGTGGTTGTAGTGGCTCGCTAGTTCAACCCCTCAAAAAAAAACCCCCATCACGGATGGAGGAAGTGGAGGTGACGTTGAGTTCCTAATTAATATTCAAACGCCGTTGGGCCACGGTGAGAAAACGGACGGGAAATAGCGAAACCCCGGGACGGAGGAAACAAAACTGCACAGCAGGAGGATTTTTGTTTTTGTTAAGCCCAACGAGAAAGAAAGAAAGGGAGGAGAGCAAGCTACACACTACAGCTAACTGCACCCCATACCGCTATTGTTTCGTTTCATGTTTCCATTTTGTGGCTCACTTTTGCCGCAAAGGTTAGATGCGGTGAGGTCACAAAATGGTTCCGCCGTATTCCGGGCTGAGGTTGGGATTTTTTTGTTGGGTCGTTTTTGTTTTGCTAAATATTGCAATCAAGTAGCCTTCAACCTTTTATTTAACAGCCATGTAGGCGTTTTACGTTCTGGTTCGCTTGAATCCGATCAAAATATTAGCCACGGACGGAAATAGACTTGCGAATAGCAGCAAATGAGAAACAGAAATACCACATCACAAACGGGTTGTGCATGCAAGAAATGTTAACTGACATTGCATGCAAAAACGAACGCAACTTGTACCGACAAAAAAAAAAATACTAAAGGAGGAGAGGAGAGAAAATTGAAATATTTATGGTTCATACCGCCAGCTTCCACCGGTGCGAAGTCTTGCAGGGAGGGCGCCGAGCAGATGTTGATAAGGCCTCCTGGCAGTGCAGGAACACACATTATCCACACAACACACATCGGGAAAAAGAGATGGAAAATATTTGCGATTTAGCGAGGGGTTTAGCACATTTGGAGTTTAAAGATGAAACGAATTGGTTTTGCATTCTACCACACACAACTCGAACAGGGCGTACGACGGAGGTTTACTTTAAAATATTAAAAAACACAACTATCGAACTTGCGCATGCGTAGAAAACGGAGAGGGAAATAAAAAAAAATAAATAACATAAAACAAAACACGCCAGCGCTAGAACTAGAGCAGTCGGTTGAACACAAAATGTTCGTCAGAGAAAAAAACTAGACAAAATACACACCATTTAATAGTAGCAAAGTGGCAAACGAAATTGGACGCTAATCGGCTGCAACAACACCACCAGCTACCGGCGGCGGCTGCCTAATGGAAAAGGTTGCCTGGAACCACGATCCAAAATGGACCCATTTCCGGGGGTGCTAATGGAAAGCACCAACCGGCAGAGCGAGTCGCGGCTTCTTTCTTGATCGCTCGTACGCTCGTTTCTCGGAAGGAAGCGTCCCGGAGACCGCGCCTAGACTTTGGCGTTAAAAGCAAGATAGAGCACACCCTTAGGGATGTGCAGCTGTCATGGTGACGATCGCCATGGAAACGGAAAATCCGGACTCTACGAAGATGGAAGATGTGCGGGATGGAAGACGCAGAACCGAGCGGGACGTCCCGCTGGGGGAGATCCTTTTTTGTTGCTGTTGTTGTCGTTCTCCAACTTCTCACTCGATATCCCAAGCAACCATTTTGTTATGGTTTGCGTGTCTGGAAACACTTCACGCCGGGGTTCGATAAATCATTTGATCGATAAAACAGAAAATAACCGTAACGCGAAGATATCGGGAAGGAACACATGCATCCTTGGGAATCTTTTATGCGTTCGGGAAGTTTGGAAACGCACCGGACACTGATGTTGTGTTGAAACAAACTGGTCTCGACGTGAAGCCATGCAAACGGGAAGATAAGAGCACCCAAAACGGCCTACCAAAGAACATCCAACAGTACAGAGAGGGTGAGAGGGAGAGGGCGGGAGAGAGAGAGAGAGAGATCATGCACTGGGACATAAATCAATCCATTTATTCGTGGTTCTATACTGCTGACTTGAACCGTTCTGGATGTTCTTAATGGTCTCCAGTTTTGATGGTTTTTTTCCCCTCCGTTTCATCCTTCTCCGCTCCACCCTCCCCTTCACGACGAGACGCTACATGTTGGGTGGTGTATCCAAGGTGATTGCATCCACCGCCGGGAGAGTTTATGGAATGTTTTGGGTAATAAATTCTCCCGCAGCTCAGGGATATGTAAGAGCCATTCACCAGAAGAAATCTGATGAAGTGCTGACGGGTTCGTAAAACCGTGCCATGGTGGAAGCATAATGAGGTGCTTTATTGCAAAAAATGCTACACGCATAGCAACTACGGGCGCATAAAGAGAGGGATAAAGCGGTAGAGTCGTCGGGCTTGTTGTGGCCGTTCGTTCGCTTTAGCGCCTGAAGGCAACATTTATTTTTTTTTTTACAACATCTTGTACCACAACACCTTAGCCGGCACGATTTACATGCACCTACCACGCAGCAAGAGTATGTGAAGAGAATGTACAGTGGTGTTGGCGGCAAAAATGGAAATAAAATTTACAAATAGCACACAGGAAGAGAACGAGAAAACAAAAACAAAAGAAACATTCTGCATGCAATACAGAAACGACCACGCGTGGGAAAATTGCAATTGAACGGGAGAAAACTAACCTGGATTCGGTTGACTCTGGTAGGACTGCTTCTTCATCCACTCGTACGGGCTTTTGACCGGTGTCGGGCGGGGTGTGATCTGCGGCGAGGACGATCCCGTCGGGGCGCCCGGGCTGGACATATCGCTGCCGGACACGGTGATCGGGGGCGAAGGGATGCTGTGTAGCCCATCGGCCAAATGGTCCCCTCCGTTGCCACCGCCATTGCCTCCCACGTGAAGATGATGGTGGGGATTATGGTGATGCAGCGGATTACCGGACTGGCCCACCAGATGGTGGAGCCCCGTGCCACCGGTTCCGCCACCACTGTTGCTTCCACCTCCACCGCTTCCTCCCCCACCACCCACACCCGGACTTGGACCGTGCGTCAGACCGAGGGCGGTTTGCGGCGGGGTGGAGAAGTTCTCGTGACCGCTCCAGTCCGGGCTGGACTGCGGGTGGAAGACGTGCGGGTGCGGATAGTACATGGCGGTTGGCTGCGGGGACGACTCGCCGTCTCCGATGAACTGATGGGGCGGCTGGTGCTGGTAGTTGCTCGGATACCACCCGGACGTGGCCGAGTACGGCAGGTTGCCGCTGTGGTTCTTCGGGTACATCGCGAAGTGATTATAGTAGGACACCATCTTGAGACGATAGTTTCAGTTTCTTCTCAGAGTTATTGTACACAACGGCGAAACTCCACGATAAGAGACACGGTCAACGACGGTACGCACTCGGGATATTCTTTTATCCGTGATCCGAAAACGAAAACACTATCACCACAACAACACCAACATCTGCTGGCGAAGCAAGCGCCTCATTGTTTTATGCTTGCACAGCTCGCTTAAAGTAGCCACCGAATAAATCCGTAAAACTTATTTGTGTCGTCACGGGTCTTTTTAACGCTTCTCACAAACTTTCCACTTTTCCGTCGCTAAAAACACGTGTGTTTTTTTTGTAGAAAAAAAAACAAAAACTACACATCACCTGTGCACGTGATCTTCACGATCGTGCACAATCATTTGCCGGGTCACGCTGGCAGTAGTATACCGTGAGTATTTCTTCCCATCTGCTGTGTCACTCTTCACCGCTGTAGATCGCCACGAACGAACTGAACCGAACTCACGAGCCACTGCATTCAAAGTGCGGGCAAATAACGAAAACCGTACGAAACTTTGCTTCTCACACAAAACACTAACACAAAACCAGCACAAGTCGAGAGGAGCTGACGACGAGATATGACGAACAAACCTCCGCTACAATCAGCTCACACCAGTCGACTGATAGCAGGAAGCGTGTGTTTGGTGACCGTTTGGTTGTTTGCTCTGCTTCGCTATCGACTATCGTCTTCCCTTCTTCGGCGTGCCTTCCACAACGCACCGCGCCAGTACCTGTGCGAGGCTTCGGAAAAGTGGGCGTACCCTCAGCGTTGTACCCTTCCAACCAATGGACGGTGTGTGACGCATCGCACACTCTGATCATAGCGGACATGTTTTTCTTCGGTGTCGTATGCTCTCTCGCTTACACAGGTTGCGACAGTTTTCGAGAGAACGAGGTAGCGAGCGTTTTGATGCGTGTGCTGCCTGCCATCTTGCTCTGCAGCCCATAGACGAGAGGTGCTGTTTTTGGGATACGATTGTGAGCCTTTTGTTGCTGCTCTCGCTAATAGGATCAGCCCCGGTTTGCGTTGGCAAAAACAAAGCCGTGCCGTGCAGTCGCAAAAAAAGGAAAATCATGAAAATGTGGGGGAAAAATACAAAAATTCGTGAGAAGCTTGAGGAAGAGCCTCATCCACAACATTAGTAAAGCCCACAGGAAAAAGCCCACATCACACGGTCCGGGAGACGCCTCCGCTGCAATGATTATGATGTTTGATTAATACCCTCTCCCGCTCGGTAATAACCCGTATTTATCCGCATCGAGGGGAATAGAAAATATAGCGCACGGTTTCGCGGTCCGCTTCGCAGCACACACACGCGCACTGTGGGTTGGTAACTCCCATTTGCCGCGACTACTAGGAAAAGCATCACCATCATCACCCCCGTCTGTCCTGGCGGGAACTGGAGCTACAGAATTAACAAATGAACGACATTCTAATGCTCGTCGCATTAGCAGAAAATGGAACGGTTTTATAGAGTTTGGCACGGTACTAAAATGATAATTTAAACATGCATCCCAGGGGCTTGGAAACAACGTCCAGCAGCAGTCTACCGTGTGCTGTAGTACACATTTCCCTGCAGGTGACGACGAAATCAATCACAAACACCCATAAATGATTGGTCTGAAAAGAAAATAAACTACCACGATTCTGTTTGTTTTTTTTAAGCCTGATGATAATTAGAAGATCGGTTTAGTTGAGGTTTGTTGATTTTATAAAATGTTTGTGTAAGGAAGGTTTAGTTTATAGGTTGTATGTGTAAACAAATTATAAAATCTATGGTTTTTGTAAATCTGAATATTTATTCAGCAATATAAATCGTTTATAAAAGCAACATATTGAACAAAACACATCAATATATTTATCAAAGTACACACAATATCTCGATCTTATAAAAATATATTCTTAAAATTATAGTACCAAGAATAATGACTCTTCGTGATGCTCAATGATTGATTGGATTAGATTTACTTATTAAAGGAACTTTGGCTCTCTATATTTTTTTCCACAAATATACTGCAATTGAATTGTGTTTAAATTTTAAATACAAGTTTTTTTTTGCTTAAAATGAATCCTACATGATTTTTATTAGTTTGAAAATATGCAAAGATTTTTTTAAATTTTTTTTAATACCATGTATTAGAATTTATCACACTTTTTATTTTCCATATAAAAACATCACAACATAGCGCACATGAGCGAGAAAAAAAATCTTACGCTGCAAAGCAAATAAGACAAACTGAAATTTATTTTTAAAAAATCCCTTTTATTGTTTCTTTATTCAGCCTTTAAGACAACAAGTCAGCACGTGCGCATGGCAGGCGCGGCATTATACGGCACATCCTGACCGCGCCCCAGTCAACCCCCGCCAATCCTCTGATCCTGCAGGGAGCAGTGTAATCATAACCGCATGCCGCTCCTTGTTTCTAATGATGGAAATTACGACACCATGAATCACGACCGTAATATGGCCACAAGTTCACCCACGACCCTCATCGCGAGCGAACCGAGCCGAACCGAAACCGCCGTCCGTCGTTTTATGTTCTCGAGTGGGTCGGTTTCCGTGTTTCTGCTACCCCCGTTCCCCACACCGCACGTCACATGCGAAAGCACCCGCTGTCGCGCTTTATGGAGTTGTCCTTGGGGTAGGGAGAAGTCGTCCTAGAACCTACCCATCGCCCAACGAAGCAACCGACGACGCTGAGGTACCGCCCTTTGAAGTAGGGCCCCGTTTTGGCACGGAAAGCAAATCGGGGCGAACCAAATCAGTTACCCATCGGGTGCGGTAATAAAGCATATTTTTGGCTGGAAAATGAAAATAAAACTCCCTTTTTACCGGGCACGGTGGCCCCGAGCGGATCGTCTGAACGGTCGGAAAGTTGGTGGGTAAAAAAATGCACGACAAAAAGGACAAAGGAAGACGCAAACTGAAGCTTTCCGATGTCGAGTGTTGTCTGTTTTTTTTCCTTCTCATTTTACTCTGATGTACCATCACATAACGGAAACTTTTGCGTTCGCGTTTGGCTGATTGATTTTCGTGTTTTATTTTTTTTTGCTTGGGTTTCCAGCCGCACTAGCCTGGATCGTTACAATTTGCATTAATGTCGCTGCACAAAACTGATTAAAAAGTAGAATAGAATAAATCAACTTTATGCCGGGTATAAAATATACCCGGATTCGACGGGTTTGGGTTTGCTGTTCGTGCCCGTTATGGCTCTGGAATCTTGAATCCGTCG
Organism: Anopheles farauti; assembly: GCA_000473445.2. NCBI lineage: Eukaryota > Metazoa > Arthropoda > Insecta > Diptera > Culicidae > Anopheles > Anopheles farauti. The sequence continues at coordinate 5,560,719 of KI915042.1, read as the reverse complement.
CATAAAAATGGTATCCGGGGAAACATAAGGCAAACCATAACGTTGAACGATTGCGGGTTTACTTTACGAACTATATCAGGTCTGCACTGCAAAGTGCTCCTTTTTGTTTTATCCCATCTTTGTAAGCAATATTGTCGGTATTGTGATTGAAATTTAAACTACACTTGTTCGTTTAAAATAAGGTTAATGTTAATCTGGAAACGAATAAAATAATTTACTTTCAATATTACATTGCTCCCTCGAGCATCAACATAACTTCTCTAATATTACTAATCCAAACAGATTAAAACTACAAATTACATTCTAATTCTACAATTGCGACGAATAGACTAAGTACTTATTTTTGTATTATTATCAACTATTCTTTTAACACATTGGTTTATGTTCCAACTTGACAAAAATATTGTCATTTTGATACAAATTTATATTTAACTAAAGTTACCACAAACAGCTTCTTCTACCTATCTTCATAGACCAAGCGGAAAATTTGGAATCAGATCTATGTTTTTTGCTCGTTATTGTAAAAATGTATTATATTTTTTACGTTATTTGCCCTCAATCGTCTGTAGGTATCTACCAACCCATTACACCAAGAAAACTTTTCGATTTTAGTGTTCGAGTTTTTATTCATTGCTCACAACAAAAGTTCATCTTGTGTGACGGAAATACAGTGGCATATGAAAAACTCTCACTCTCTCTCTCTCTACTTGGCGTAACGACCGAAGTCATGACTGTCCTTACTTACAGGCATACTAGATTGATTTTACCACCATAGCTAGTTAGTCATTCCCTGCTAGTGACAGTCCGAATTCCGAATTTCCGAATTTCGATGTTAACATTGGTTTGAATATAATAAGATAATCCAAAAGAAATAATCCAAATAATAATAAAAAAGGAACGGAACGGAACTTAAATGGTTTAATAATTGAAGATTTGTGTACTGCAGTATGTTAATGGTAATTATAAAATAAGAATTATGTTAAATAAATCAGTCAGATATTAAAAAAATAATAATAAAGCTTCAATAGCTTTTTGATAACCAGACCAGATCCTTTTTCAAGCATAAATCATTATTGATAAACAATTTAAAAATCAAACTAATCCTCCTAAGAAAGCAGAGGCAGGACTTTGCTGTTCTGTTCTAACCTGTTTTCTATTTTATGTTCAAACCAATATACTTGTAGAACAAAACATTCAATTTGTTCATCGAAAATATCGTAGAGCAATTCTGCGGGTTGACTGCTTGAGTTCCCCAAAAAAGTTCTTTTTATTTTATGTGATCTATAGACAAGCTTTCCTTGAGACACATGCCTCCAGTGCCTCTTCTATAGCAAGATAAAAAAGCACGCTTCCAAAGACACTTGCTTGGATTGACCTTATCGCGTCCGACCCCGTGTCTGGTGCCGATAAATTCATGCATTGTTTTTGCGATGCGTCAATGCCGCGGGAATGCAACCCCAACCAACGGGCACACCCCGCAGCAGAACCCGATAGCGCCCGATTGGAACCGGTGCTCCAAAAATGATAGGAAACATCCGTCGACGCGCGGGGCACGGTATATAAAATATTACCCTTTCCACCGTCAGCCACATACATACACGCACATCTCCCGCGCTAGCCATAAAGGCCGCGATTCTTTTGATGACCCTGTTTAATTTTTACAGGTGGCCGTTAAACGTTAATTGCCGTGACTATAGACGATACTAATCACATGTGCGTACGCGTCTGTGTGTGTGTATGTGTTTGTAATGAAAACTGTGGAATGTGAGCAAAATTGCAACACCCGGTATCGATCAAATGGTGCGTTTCAACTGCATTCGGATTGTATTTTAAACAAAAACGTTCGGCGAAGAAAGCGCTTTGGAATAATGGAGTAATATTTCTTCCCTCAGTTTGATCAGCGGCTTGCTGATTGATTTAGGATAAGTCTGAGCTTATTTGCGCGATAAGGCCATCCCATCGAGCCCGAAATCATAGTCGAACGCTTAGCGTTTCTCTCTCCCTCTCTCTCTCTCTCTCCGGCTAGGTGTAGGACATAAATTTCTCATTGTATGGCCGGTGCCGTGTTTGCTTTATGAATAAAATCTGACACTCGGTGGGTCCCCAGCGTGCGGGTTATTTATTGCATCTTCCTGTTGATCGGCCTTATTTGCTTGTTCAGTAAATCGTCCCAGCAGCAGAGGGAACATTGGACATTTATAGTACAGCCCGCAGAGGCACAAAGGTTGTCCCCGTCCTTTAGCGGAATAGGAAAACTTCTCAACCCCCGGTACAGGGTTGTTGTACTATATGTGTGTGTATATTTAACGAGTAATTGCGTCCTTTAGAAGACGCGCTCGCTGCCATAGCAAAAAGGTGGGAATGTACGAAAAAAAGCTCCTTCAAACGGTCGTCCGGTTTTGTTTGATCCTGTGCTGCACACACACACGCACATGTGCACATTACGTATCCAAGCACGCCCAGCCAGCAAGAGCAGGCTGTGCTTTTCCCGCGTGGTATGGGAAAAGCGTTACTTTGGGACCACGTTCGTTCCATCCCTAATTATGCGACCCGATCGGTACGGCATCGATCAGCAATTTAGTGATCAGGTGGTGTGGAGGACATCCCAACAAGGGCACCGGGCATTTGTTCGCCCAAATGAGGCGTCATAAAATTTAATTGAAAGACAATGGAAACCGTGAACCGGGCACCGGTAGGCCGCCCATTGTTTGTCGCCTCACACGCGGAAGCCCTAAAGTGTCCCTGCAAGACAATGCGCAGCGAATTGTCGCACTAAATAACAAATTGCCCACAACAACAGCCCCCTGGGTGAGCGCGCTCCTGCGAGGCTCACCCATATCCTTTCGTGCCAGATATGCCGTTGCAGGATCGAGCCCGAACACTAATCCGCCGTACCTGCGCTATCGCCGTAAAGACGCTTTCTTCGTGCGGTGCGCCCGTCCCGTACCCCGTCATCCCATGGTTATCCCCTTCTGTTTCGCCGCAAAATCTCGTATGCAAAACGTTACTACCCCGGAAACGAGGTTACCTTGGGTGAACCGTTTGGTAGGACCTGCTACCCACGACCAGCAGTAAAAAGGATCGTTCGGGAATACATGAGTGTTCCGCGTGCCGAGTGTCGAGTTTTCTTGCCTTCATTTTGATCTTCTCCTGCCATGTACAATAGCAGGGGTGTGGCGATCGGCAATGTTTCGTTTTCGCGACAGTATTTGCAAACTTAGGTAATAGTATTTGTTTTTCTAGCTAATTACCGTTCGCCATGGAGGGTTGGGTAGGTTTGCGGGGATGGAGTTTCGGGCGAGGGTTTTAGGATGCTGGTGCGTGGGCGCGGAATGTCTGGTCGCCAGTCGGAAAATCCGTTACCAATTCGATTCGGTGTTTTGTGCTTTGTTGAGGGTACCGAAATTAAGAGTATAATATTGTAAGGACAGTTACAATGAATAAATTCGAATTTGGAAATAAACTACGAGCTAATAAAATGTCGGATTTTTAGTCAGTTTTATGCTTAATGTAGGAATTTACGTTTTCATAACGAAATATAATTGTGCATGAAGGTAAAATCAGTCTAAAATCAGTAAACCGGTTAAACGAAAAGAATGTCTTCGGCCGTTACGTAAAATAGAAGAAGAAGCGTAGAGAATATGCAAGAGATTTTCCAAATTTTATTATATACATTTTTTCCAATTTTCTTTTAACACATTTAGATTAATTTAAACCACTGAAACATGTGCCATGTCCAAAACATACGAAACCGCGACTGAGATAGCCATTGTTTGGGAAAACAAAGGTTTGTAAATCGGTAGTATCCCTACAATTTTACCTTAAACACACATGAATTAAGATACCAAATTAGAACATGCAGAATTCGTATATACAAACCATTTTGTCAGATTTTCCCTATAAAAAACTACTTAACCTGTACTATTATATTTCATACTAAAGTTGAAAAAGAGAAGAATGTTGATAGTAATAACCGCTTGGATTATTACTATCAACATTCTTCTCCATCAAATACAATAATACATCGAGAGGTATATAAAAAATGTTCAAATTTGAATAAGTAAAAGCCGTTTTGATTTCTTGTTTGATAAGTTCTTTAGTATCTTTTTTCTTTTAGCATCTTAAATGTTGATCTTTTTTCGCGATTGAAGTTTAAATGAATGTAAATCAAATTCAAGTTTATTTTAAACAAGTTCAATCTTCATTTTGCAACTTTTTGCTAACAAAGTAATTTAGATTTGTGAAGAATCAAATACCAGAACAGCACAGACAGTGACAAACTTCTGTTGTTGTCGGGTTATAGACACACACATTTTTGATCATTTATCTGTCGTGTGAAAAGCCAGCGCCACTACCACTACATCCAGGAAAGACAAAACTTTATTACATAACAAAAAAAAAGAGTCATTATAAATCATACGAAACATTTAACTCACATTCTGCACTGTTATACATCTGTGATCAAATTAACTTACAGTGCGGTATAAAAATACGTATATTACTTGTTTAATCATTCATTCAACAATCAATACCGACCATAAGCACGTTTGTTATGATTGCTACCATTTTCATTCCTATCCCACACCGTTGTTGTGACCTTTCACGCACCTTCAGCTCGAACCTTACAGAGGTGCGTAAATTACCACGCATATTTACGTACCCCCTGCCTCACATAACACAAACAAACCAAAGGTAACGACGACGTAAAATCGTAAAAATCCCGCAGCACTCCCGCAATTGGAGCAAGATTTAGGATTGTTAACAAAGTCAAAGGGCATCAAACAACGCTCACAGGGCCCTCAAAAACGTTGGCTCCCCGAAGTTGTGTGTAACGCAAATATGTTGTGGGATCTGTTTAGTTTGGAACCATTTCCACACAACCCTAGTAGCTTTCGGTGCTGCTTTCGGAATGCGGCAGTTGACAATACAATTAATGAACATTTATTAAAATCTACCATATCGTTTACTAGTGTGAAACTCTTACACTACCTGCATCGACGACGCAGTAGGCGAAAATATTGTGTGATTGAACTTTGTACCGTTCAACGAAACTTGAAATCTGTAAGGTGCAGCACACGCGCTATCAAATTCTTGCGGAAGATTTGTTCTCGTTTTCTCTTCTTCTAGCACTATTTGCCGTACCGGTACCTTCGCCTTCACTACCACCATTTACTTCTCCTAAAAACCCTCTGTCTGTCCACAAGAAACGTCGTAGGGCGTTCTTTTTCGGCACATTTCCTTCCAGCGTACGGTTTCGGAGCAAACGCATCGTATCTGGAAATTCGTTGCTATGTCAACAGGACTACGACGCGGGAACCGGAGCAAAGCAAAAGGGAAAACAAACGCTAACCACACACAATTAACATGTGTTTGCACGCATTAGGTCAGGGTGATAAGACTATAAATTTAGTTTTTTTTGCTCAGGTTTTTTTTTTTCGACCTGCAGCCCCATGCGTGCAATCAGCAGTGGCCAACTGCGCCAACGCGTTTGGATGAAGCCTTTCTGGTGGATTTATCTCGAACGTGAAGCTCTGGGAATGTTAATGATAAAGTTACTGTCGGGATGGTGGCGGTGGTTGGCATGGAAAAGCTTAGTCGCAAACAATAACTATGACTGTATAAAACGGCACGGAGAGAAATATGGACCCAAAACACCTTGCGAATCCTGCGCTCATAGAAAGATTAAGCTTCGTTTGGGTGTATTATTGATGAGCCTATATTAATGTTTGCATGCTTGCGAAAGGTTTGCTTCAACTCATTGATCAGGTATCGTATGTATTCGATGGGATTCAGATTTGTTGGGTTGTATGGAAAAAAATATTGAAAATCAATTGAGGAATGATGTACGTACAGTAATTTAAATATTTAAAATACCTGTGTAGATGAATAAGATTGGTTTTGTAAAGTTGGACAAGAAGAAAATTAAATTAAAGAAGATTATTTTAAGTAAGTTTAAACACATTATACAAGAAACTCAGAAGGCACAAAGGATATATTCTAAAACAACCTGTGTGGATAATAAAAACACATGGCTATGTTTTGACTCAGAATGTGAGAAAGAAACAAACTTTTGTACATATTATTTGTTGTGAGTAAACAAAGTATATAAAAATTGGATTATTAAAATAGAAAGAAAGACATTTTGCCAGGATCACTAGGTCTTATGCCAAGTCACGTTTATGATGGCTTTTTAATTGTTAGTAATCGTTTTTCTACATTTAAATCACACACGCTTCTGATTTATTCACTAACGCATAATTGCAAAGTAATGTAATGTTTGAAAAAAAAACGATAACCAATCATTCAATTATGTTCAACGATAACTAGAATATTGCTATTCGAAATTGAGAACATGATTAAAACCTTAATGACAAGCCATTATGTATAGAAGGGTATGGATAATAACCAATGGCTTTTTATAGCTGTTCATTAATTTGCAAACTATAAAACGATCTACAAAAGATCTACTGCTGGAGCACTCAAAACAGCTCCAAATAGGGACTCATTCTGCGTCTCTTATATAAATGATAAGGTTTCAATTGACATTACAATGTAAAATCAGTGTATTACCTGTTGAAGTATTTCGTACTGGGTTACTATTGCATAGCTGTAAAATATTAAAAGCAAGAGTAAATTCGGAAGTAAAGCTTCACAATTACATTACAATACATAAAAAAAATAGTGAGAGCTTCTTACAGGTTTATTATTTATTATTTATAACTGGGTTATTATTTCATTGCTGTGAAACAGTAAAAACAAAATAAATGGCACTTTTGCTTAAAAAAGTTTAAAATCGGGAGTAAATTCCAAAATAAAACTTCACTATTAATAGGACAATACATGTAAGGAAAATAATGAGAGCTCTTTACAGGTTTTTATTCGTCCAAAGTATGGAAATATTATAGTATAAAAACACTTGCCTGCGCAAACGCAACGAACAAACATAAATAACGATGAATTGCGTAATAAAAATGACACCTTTTCCAATGACGGTGGTGCTGATTCACGATATAAAACTGAAATTTAAGATTCATAAGTTACCCCAATACATGGAACAAAAATAAAAAGCAAAAGCAACGTATTGCTATGTGATGCAACAACTTGAACAACATGAAAAAAATCACGTTTTATGGTGTGCTAGTTGTGATATTATCTGCCGATTCGAACAGCCGCCACTAGTTGTTCGGTAAGGCCATGCTAACTGATCAATCAGTAACAAAGGTTACTTGGTTGATATCGCGGCCACCTGCAGGCTGGAATTTTGCGATGTAAGAGTCAGACATCCAGCTTTTGACGAAACCAAGGACGTACACCCTTCGTAGGCTGAGCTAGTAATCGAAATAATTAAATTGCTTTACTCGTTAACGTTGACTTACTGTTGGATTTTAGCTTCTTATGCATTTAAGTGTAGACTTCCACTTTTTTTATTACGAAAACTTGTTTCAAAATGAGTAAAAATTTGACCCTCATGATCAATATATACGTATTGATAATGTATTGATATCGGTTAATAACACATAAACAACAAACCAAGCATTAATAAACGATCTGTATGTGTAGTATTGGAGTTCTACAGGACCAAAAATGCATATAAACATCTGAAAAGCTCTCTATAGTCTAAAATAAAGTAAAAAAAGCATTTCAATTGATATTTTTTTCGAAACATTCAAAAATCCCATAAACTAACCGTTCACAAACTAATCCTATAACATATGGACTATATAATATTAAAGTTTACTTTGGTAATTTTATGCATTAAGATATTGAAAATTTCCTACGACAACATTCCCTCTATATAACGAAAATGTGTTCAACCATTTTGTTCAGTGATGTTCAATGCACCGAATACCTTTATAGTATCACAACGTTGAAGACTGTTCCCATTTTTTTTCTTGATGAACATCACATTTAAACATTACATTAATACCATTAATACCACATAAAAAAACATTACCAACCACCAATAGTTGGTCAGGAAAATTGCTTCCCCACTATGTAATTATATGTTTTTAATTATAGAAAGTATTTTTCCCACATTACTAAGGTGGAAGTGACCGCTAAAGTGTATAAATATTTGCACTAGAACATATAATCAACAGCCAGAACCATGAAGATCGTTATGTTGAACGGTTTACATTTCAAATCCAAACGTTTCGTTAGGTTTTTCAATACAAGCCGTAAACGTAATATTAGCACTGTGAATCGCTTAAGCATGGCCAATCCGTTTGGTCACCGTTTCACTGCCACTCGAAACCACCGTTGGTTGGTTGGCCTGAAAAAACAAGTTTCTTTCTCTCGCGGTGCCGATGTGGAAAAGCCTCATTCGCCCCGTTTCGCTGGCCCGCGTGCCTGTCGCACTCGCGCGGGTATGCTGCATCATTACCCTTAGCACCAAGGCCCACTCTTCCGTACGCCGACGCTAGTGAAAGGCAACCAGAGCAACCGGGCGGCCAGAGAAGGTGAAGCTTTGACCACGGCTAGCGAGTAATGAAAGCAGAAAAAATGAAATAAAAATAAGCCTCCACCACGAGAGGTAACACCTTGCGTGATTGCTCCGTGTGCAAAAGTATTTCCGACCGGGCGCTGGACACTGTGTAGCCGAGTCGCGGGTCTCTCGGAGGACTATAAAATGTAAATGGCCACCACCAAAACCGTACCGAATCCTTACCGCAGCGTGGTCCAAAGCAAAGCGCAATAACACGGCGTTGAGACGGCGGACGGTGGAGCTGAAGAGGGCAGCTGGTGGATGGTGAACGCTAGGTTCAGCTGCCAGCAACATGGCCACGTTCGTGCGGCGAGTGTTTCGAAGTGCTTTTTGCCCTTCCTCCGCACCGTACCGCGCCGGCTCGGGGATTATCTCTCTCTGTCTCGATGTGGAAATTCGCTTCACCTCGAGCCCGCGTTTGACGTGCACACGCAAGCCGGAGTGGCACTGGTGCTGTGGGAGTGAAGATTTTCCACGTGTACACCGCCATTCCGCCGGCAACCCTGTCTCCGCTGGCCGCTGGCAGCCAATCATAACTCATCCATGAGCTCGGCTGGTGCGGCTGTTGCGCGGCTGTTCCTTCACGTCGTTCGTCGTTCATTTTATAGCACCCCCTTCGTGGCCTGGCTGGCTGGCCGGCTGGCTGCGCCCTATTATAAATTATGAGCGTAATTTTTATTTTCTGAAAAATTTAATTTAATTAACTTAATTAGCCAACGGTATCGTGGGCCTGCCAGGCGGCCGGCGGGGCGAGGTGTTTTCTGGCAGGGGCGATCATATTTCTTCACCACCAAATGGGCTTGGACGCGCGATCGCCGGTGCGCATGAGAATGGAAGCAGCAAAGGTGTCGATTCCGCAACGTTTGTATTTTTTATTTTCTTCAAAGACGTTTAACGCAACGGAACCGGAACCCGTAATCCGGAAGCGCTTGTATGTATTACACAGCCCTGTGAGCAGCACCTCCAGCAGGGAATGAATTTCGTATTGTTTAATCAGCTCCTGGATCCTTTTTTTTCTTGCGTTGAAATATAATCCATTAATAAGCGCATGATTTAATTATGAGAGCTTTTCTTTATGGAGGGGCGCCCTCAAAACAACATCATTTGCAGTGGCTATGTGTGCCTGATTTCTGTGTGTGTGTGTGTGTGTTTTTTTTTTGCTTCCTTTGCTAATCGCCATTTGCGATGACCATCCCAGTTTATATAGGCGAGCCATAAATAGTCACCTCTAAATGGCACTCTAACGCGGCACAGATGAAACCTCTGAAACCTCCGGCCCAAATGGGGCCATGATTTGTGGCCGTGTCCAGTGAGAAACTAGCGGTGCGCTACCGTCGTTGCGTGGTGGAAAATGCTGTGGAAAATGGGTGGAAAAATAAAAGTGGGCGGTAAGGTCGGTATGTAAGTAAACGCACGCTAGACTGGTAATACTTCCCGGGTGAAAGTCATCCTTGGTAGCCGCCCGGAGAGCTATAAAGACATATTTTTACGCATGAAATATTGGTCCGAAGGTTCACGTTCGCTCCAGACAGGAAGCAGCTAGAACGTGTACGAATCCTTCGAATGTGGTACAACAACACAGCAGGCCTGTGGGAAACTGTCACGCTGAGTGTAAATGAACGTGAAACGGAACGAACGAAGCAAGCAACTCAACGAACCGTCGCCTACTGTTGGTAGCAAGCTTTCGGTGCAAATTGAACCTAAAATCACATAAGCGAGTGCAGTAAAAAGTTGTCTCGTAATGAAGACCCACAAGTACATTCGGTTCCGATCGCTGCATCCAATTCCACTGCATCATTGCCATGCAAAACCCGTCGACCCGGTGTAACCTTCTCTGATCGTAAACTGCATCGTCTATGGAGCGATGATCATCAATATTTAGGGACAGTTTTGACAAAGAGACAACGTGTTTATGACGCACCATGGGTATGGGATGGCACAGGCACAGAGCGATGGCCGCAATTACTTCGAATTTAGTGAAGGGACTAGGGTTTCCAACGGTGTGCAATCTAGCAAAAGGTTGTGAATGATATGTATTAATGTTTTGGTGATTGTAGCATCCTACATTATTGGAGATTTTATGGCCGTTGCAGGCGGTGGTGTCAGGTCATCGAAGTGATGGGTAAGTTTCTCTCCGCATTGGAACAGGCGAAGATGATGAATTGTATGCATTCGAAAACAAAAAAGACCCGAAAAGTTACGTGCAGTGCTGCTATTGTCACACAAACAAGTTATTATGAGTTATCCATAAATTTGTATTGTTTTTTTTTGTTTTGTTTGAAAGACTTGTGATTGATCATTGCAGTGCGCTACTAGAATAGAGCAAACGACTTACGACTACAATAAAGCATGCAATAATTTGTGTTTCTTAAGTTCTTTGTTCAATATGCATTCATGTATAATAGTAATAGTTTAATTGCGAGTACGTTGAGTGGATTATTTATATTTATTCCATCTTTTGCTTCTTTATACTTACTCTCCATCATTTAAGTCAGGAGGAAACAAAATATATTATGAGGAATTAATTTGGTTTAGTAACTACTTACTGATTAATTTGCTTTCAGTACCAGACGCAACCTTGCACAACCCTACAGTCCCGAGTCCGAAACAAAAATCCAACTTGGAAGACTAGTAGTTTTAATCCAACTAGTTTTTGAGTAGAGTTAACCTTTAAGTGATCTTTATATACGTTGGATTACAAATGAAATAAAGGATGAAAAGTTGAAGTTGGGTGAACAGTCAAATGTTCGAAGAAAGTGCGGTTGTTGTGGCAATATTGAAGATTTTTGTATTGATTCAATAAGCATAAGAGGTTTCCTGTTGAAAACATGATTGCTCATTTTAAAATGATAGTTTTATCGTATATCGACGAAGAAAGTGACTACTAACTTTAATGTCATAGAAGTAGCTCGCAATAAAAAAAGAATGATGAATGATTTTTTCTGTACACGAAGCAAAGCTCACATAAAGCTCAGCTAGTTACGGATACCAATCCAATGTTCTCAAATACAATAAAAAAGTTTAAAGGTATGATTCCTCCTACGGAAAAAAAGAAGAAAAAAACCAAAAACAAAAACCATTCGCTTTCAATTCGTTTATTGAACAATGATCCAAGCAAGAGGCACAGGCTTGCAGCTTTTCTTAATGTTCATAACCATATGAGCTGGTTTACGATCAGCCAATAACGCTGTCTCCTGTTGGTTCGAGTTTTTTTATGTTTTGTTTATGATGTAATAAACGGTCGTACTAAAACAAAGCATTATTTGATGAGGTAGCACTTGCCCCGGCACAAACAAATAAATCCGTAACGCGGTAGGATCCCGTCAAACCCAAGTAGCTGAATTGGCTGCGTAAACAAATCGAAATCGGTTTGTTTCATTTACGAACTCTTCGATTTTAGCGGTACGATTGGTTTAGAATTTGACAGGTATGTGAACATGTTTCCTTTTCGTTGCAATTTCCATTCTTCAATTGCGTTTTTCTGCACTTTTCTGAACACATTAGCTGAGCTCTCTTTTTGATAGCGAAACCGTTAAGCCTGAATTAGACGCGCCTTTAGAAAAGGAAAGCGGCTTTTAATGAGTTCGCATGTGAAAGGCACATCCCCAGCAGCCTACTTGAATGCCATGCGTGATAAAATTCGTAAAGCTTTACACCAATTCGATTGCTTCACATCTTAGCAGCCAGGCGCCGCTACAAATTGCTCTCCACCCCGCTACAAATTGATGGATGCCCGTCGTCGAGTGGCCCAACAATGACGGCCGTCCAATCTGGTGCAACCAGCACCCAGTTCAATTCATTGCTGTGAGGGAGGGAGGGAGGGGGAGGTCGGTTCTGCTGATCACAGCGCAAACCATCACGATCGAAAGTGGAATTCAAGCGGGGAAAAGGGGAGCCAGGGTGGGGTGGTTTGATGGAAAAAATGGCCGACTTGAGGACTTTTATTGCCCTCGCAATTGATTACATGCACGCCGCACCAAGGCGGCACAACTTAAAGACGATTACCCCTGCCTGCCTTTGTCAACGTGAGTGACAGTGTGCGTGTGTGTGGCTGTGTTTGTAACCGTATTGATGTTGATATTTTTCCACACTTTAAATTGCGATATCACTTGACTGCGACGTCGTCTGTCGGGCTTTCGTCGTCTGCTCTTTTCGATGTCTTCCCTCCCTCCTATTTAGGCATTGGCCTTCAATTATACTCTTATGCTGGAGTAATGAAAAAAATAATGTAAGTAATGGAAAACATTGCCGTTTTCACTCAAATTGAAATCGAAATAATATTTACATTTAATAAACATTATCGAGCTTAAAATTTTCCCCTCAATCTTCCTTCGAGCTATGATTTCAACACAGCACTTCTATATTTGGATGATAATTACCACGTAATGACATTTTAAGCGTATATGTGCAACCGGATAGTCATTTTACGAATAAATAATCTGGATCTACATTTTTCAAAGATTAAATAGATTATATAAGTGTTAATTTTCCTATAGAAAATAATATTCCTTTCTCTATACAATTGAATACCAGTGACTACCAATACAAACTGGACAACAATTAGATTTGGTACATTTTTACGACTACGTTTGATATACGACGACTAACAAAATAATATCCACTGACGAAACGAATAAATTTTTAAAAAATATATCCTGAAAAACACATAAATTAGTAAACCGCTTTGAATAAATCGAAAAATTGAAGATAAGTGGATCAATCAAATAATTTATAGCATATACATGCTGTTAACATGTGAGAAAATTCCACGATTGTTTATATGGATAGAAAAGTCAGTTGTTTTCAACATCCTTGCACGGAGAGTTGCAAAGTTGATCAGTTGATACAGTTGATCGGTATTAATAAACAAACTCTATCCATCCGGTCTTACCGTACCGGCAAAGGACACATCGGAAACGTGCGCCACTGCTCATCGACAGCTGTCCACAGCACAAATAATTTGATTCCTTTCAAGTGGCTGCAATGTGCCGCTGGCATCCATTTTTCGGTGCACCGGAACGGACGCGTTCTGAAGGTCGCTTTGAACGGAGGGCCATAACAGACAAGGAAAAAATATATGCAAGCTTCGGAAAGAAGTAAGTTGTCAAAGCGCTGCTCTGTGCTCAGCCCGACCGATGGAAAGGTCACTGGATGAAAACATTTTCCAAACACTGTTCCAAAATTTTGTTTTTCTTCACGTTTTATGATCTAAGTCGGCACATTTTTTGTTTGCCACGTCCATTAATGATGCGATGCGCACGTTTTCCATTGCCGATCCATTTGAGAGGGTTTGGGGTAGCAAAGGCGTGAGACGAGGAAGCCTTTCGCGGAGCTCACATTTCGACACACGGACGGGAACGACGCATGGTTGACCGTCCCGGCCGATCGGTTTCGGCCGCGGGTAGTCATACGGCTGCCCGTAAACAACCCAAAGGCCCAAGATGACCGGCCGGCCGGAATTGCCCCCGCCATAAAAGCGGAATTTTACAGTTCGTTGTTTTTTTTTTGGTTTTCTAAAAATTTGTTTTCCAATCCGGCAGCTTTTTTCACTGTTGAGGCGATTTGTTGCATCTCGGCGGCTAGTGCTGATACCGGCACAAAATTTGCTACTTTTATCCAGCCGTCGATGGGTATTTTTCATCATCCGGAACGCCGATAGATGTATTAAAAGAGGATGTTTACCAAAAATCTCTTGGTCATGATCCGTGTTGGAACAGTACTGGGCGCTTAAAACTAATTTCAAACATTTTAAAAATATGATAAACAACAGGTATGGTAGAAATAAGGAAACAATATTTAAAACATGAACAAACGAGTAATAAAGCACATGTAAATAATCAAGTAAATAACATAAAATTCAAATGGTAATAGCAAAGTAGTCTCTTGTAGTTCTGTTTTAAAATTCCAGCAGTAACGGTTTTATAACCCCTTAGAACACTAATGCCTGAAACGACACATTTTGTCGTCAAGGTTTACAACCATGTTTTTTAGGCATTTCATCCTTTCTTTTATGAATGCACATTCATTCAAGAATTAGTTTAAGACTCAATATTAACGATATTGTGAAATTTCCCAAATGATTTTTTAACGAACTAAAAGCTAATAACATAAAAAACCCTCTCTAAAATAACGATTCAATTCATTCATCTATGCACCATTACCGTCGCCCCAAAGAGGCTACTGCCATTGAAAGTGAAACTACGATACATGAGCGTATAAAAAAATAATCATATAACAATTAGGCTTTAGGCTCCTGGGGAGGGTATTTTGATTTTATTTCTGGACCTTTTTTCATACCAAAGTTCCAATCGAGAGGAGACACTCTAATGGCACCAATATTTATCCACCACGAACATGCATATTATAAACAATCTAGTCGTCTCTGCCATCCAGCCAAACCATCAAAACCTTAACGTATCGCTTCCCCTCATCGAGGATCAAGCTTCAAGTTTGGTTAAAATAAAAGTGTTCTCCTGTTCTCCTGTCTGAAAACGCACTTCGAACGGGTGTGCTATTTTTGTTCAATGCACAATTCATTCCAGCATGTGATGAAGAGCTCGGATCTGTTGGGTGAATTTATGCCCGGTTTATAATTTTAGTTTAGTGTTGCTACTACACAATTGAACCAGGTCTGCTACTCGCCCGTCGGGACGTTTGAATACAACATTTTATATGCATCCTAACACCCTTACCAGATCGAGTCAGTCCATAAATGTTGACGTAAATTGCGTTACTATTATACTACCCCATTCTTCCTCCCAAGAGACTTTCGGATAACGAATGTATTGGCATCTGCAACGGGTTACGCGTGTTTGGCGCTTGCGGGCTAGCGGATAGGAATTGGCCTGTTGTTTTGTTACCGTAATTTTGTACCAGCTCCACATGCTCTCTCCACTCAACTCAGGCCGGAATGACGAGATAATGGCACTTTAAACGGTACGTGGTGCCGGTGACGAATACGATGCGCCGTTATAAATTGCTGCTTTTAGCATTTAATGAATTTCGAAGACAGTATCTAGCAGAAGCCGCTCTAACTTGCACGCACATAAAAATATTAGTTTACAGACACGATCCTATCTCGCATGCAATGGTCAGAGTGGTCGTTCAAACGATTGATCAATTGGGTAATACGAGGTGTGATTGATTCTTTTATGGGTATGGTATAGCCATATAGTGATTTGTTTACTGCAGCTTACATGACGGAATGGTTATTATGGGAAGGAAGATTTAAAACACTGTAAACATTTAGCCAATCAAAAGATACTACTGGCAGCAGTTGCATTGTTGATTGGTTTCTATAGTATTCTTATGGCCATTATGTTACTTATTACTTTCTACAGATGAGTTAAATCGAACATGATTCGGATTCTTTTTTCCAAATTAGTGATATGAATAACATAACCCGAGCGATTGCATAGAGCAAAACCATTAACAAATACTGATACTGCATACATTATTAGATTAATAAATAATAAAAATATTAACTTATCTGAAATATGAAGGGCAAAATTCCTTGATATCACCGCAAATACACGTTTACAAATGCTCGTGTGGTAAAGATTTATAATTACTAATGCACGGTCTAGAAGACAACTTGAATACTTGCCTATCATATTTGCGGTACGTGATACGATTTGATTCGTTATTTTCAGCAGCAATTGAATCGGTTTGTTCTCCTTGTGGTTCAGCTGGTTTTGAATTTACTTCATGTCCTGGTTTTGGTTTACCGTTTAGCGTAGAACTTGTGTTAGATGGATTGGACATTGCAAAATTCAACGAGCGAATGTGCGGTCGCTTACGAGCGAAAGTCTCGTTAGAGTGGGTCAGCAACCCGTTCTCTTCCAAACGATTGACTTTCCCATTCGTTTTAGTTGCATGGATATGCTCGTCCGGAACATTCATAAATTCATTTGCAGTTATAACTTGGGCTACATCGTACGAACTATTCGGTGCACTGCTTCTTTCAAGTGGCTGAGACTCACCATAGAACCTTGGCGTCCTAGGAATTTGGACCGATCCGCAGGACGATGGTGATGGCGAGTCATTGAAGGCGAAATATTCGGACAAATCTGTTGTTTGTTTTTCGTTGTAGACAGATGAATGTGGTAGGGTTTTAGGAGGAGAAACATTAGGTCTTAGACGTTGCTGCGAACCCCCTAAGAAACGCGGAGTTCTAGGGACGGCTCCAGTTCTGTGCGGTGAAGATATTCTGCTACAATCGTTGTTTTTTTCATTGTTTTCTGGCAATGGAGGAGGTATTCCAAAATCCACCGAACGAACGTCCTTCATACGATTTGTATAGAATTGCTGATTGATGCTTTCTTCTGTAGAGATATTAATAAATGTATTAAACACTGTACCATTTAATGGTCGTTCTTCCTATGTACCTTTTGCATTTTTCATTGCTGTACATTCTGCCATACTGCTTTTGTTTGTGGAACAACCAGATGATTGTGATGGTAAGGATTGATTGGGGTTAGCTGATTGCGTATCCAAATTGTTTCTCGCAACGCATTTTTTCATAGTATTGATCAGTTGGTCAACTTGATCTAACAAACTTGTGGAGTTCGGAATAGTAAAAGTGCTTCTGACCATATTCACCATCAACAACAGCAAGGACTCCATCGTAATGTATTCCTGCATTATATCTTGCAAAGGCTTGCGGCGCATATATTTTTCCGGTATCGTGCCGTTCTTCATTGCGTCACACTCCTTCACTAGATATGGACTTTGGTGACTCAACTGCTCCGCCAGCGAGTGCATGTTCTGATTTATCAGATATCCGTAAACGGCACTGGCTGTAAATTCCTTTATATGATTTATCATTGTTGATTTGATACAGATTTGACTAGTTGATACTAACAATTCAAAGATATTCAATATTAATGTTATCCACCACGCTTACAACACAAATTACGACAAGAAAATGACGCAAAATAATCATTTGACAGCTGTCAACACTTCCTTCAACGTAGTGTAAACAAACATTCACGATACTTTTGATAATACCGCTTTATCATCCCGGACCGCGGAGTATCTTCCTGAAATAAGAGCATTGTAGTGTTGGTTTTGTGTTTTCTCGGTTTTATTTTAATATGTGATCGGAGCTTTTTTATCGCTAAGACACCCACTCAATCAAAATAGGTAAATACATTCTAGCGAATACATTCTAGGTAAATACATCGAGTGGCTAGTTTTTATTCCATGTCTACGAGCTATAACAAGGCTATAACGAAATAAGCCAAAAAATGATGTCTCCGATCAATCCGATTTGTATTTACCACAGAAAGTATCTTGGCAGTTCTGTGGAAATTACTTTGCTGTTAAGATCAACCTGTTATTAATGAAGCATAACCTTATGATAGACAATACATCAGATTCCAACATACTGTTGTGCAAATATCTAGCAATGTCATGCTAAAAGAACCTCACACGGCGTCTAAATCAAAATTATTTTCGGATCTTTGCTCAACCAAATTTAGGCTAAGCACAACCGGACTAAGTCGTTCCATTCGTTGCGGTTCTAAAGAAAGCTAACGAATATCGGGAAAACGGGAATCCAGCTAATTAAGACACCACCAGTGGAAGCACGCGATCACAGTTGCCCATCCCCACTCAACACGTTTTATGTTAGGAATTCGCATCTGAGCAAATGGACGGCTGAAATTCCGGATCAAAACGGATTTGCTACGTACGATCGCCTGCTTCAATCGGGGGTGAAAAACATAAAAGCAAGACCCGATTCGTCCGGTATACGACGCAACAAAACATTTGGGATTGGACTCTGGGCCGGTCCAGGCTGCGAGCAAATGAAGACATCAAAAAAGGGGAACAAACGGTACTGGTTCTGTCTCCGTTTTTTATTCATCTTTCCTTGCCATGCTTCTTTCTATGTTTCTTTGATGGTACGATGGTTTGTTGAAGACTTCCATTTTATGACACACCATCGGTCGGCCCAATCGATCTCGGCAGTGTCCAGCAGTGTCACGATCAGTTTGCGTCCCATGCCGTTGATTTCTATCAGCGAAATATGTCTTTGAAAAAGGTTTCGCTTCCCAGCTACCAGTTTGGGATGCTTGTTTCATTAAAATTTGATGGCACTTAAGATGTGTCGATAGAATTGGTTCAAAATGGAAACTGACTAAAACAACCGCTTCGTTTGTTGCCGTAGATTGACCGCTTCAGTGAAACCTTGACTTGACGCTCGGATAGAATGGAACGGAGACGTTACAAATAAAACATTTCATTATTTACAACTTCTTCAAAAAATAAATCGTTTCTTGGAATGTTCTGAAAGTCTCGGACATACGTGATCTTTTGCAGTACAATCCACCTACGGCATGAATATTTTCTGTGTCAACAAAACAGCAGCTGTATGTTTTTAACATGAATTTTTAGTTTTAATTTAAATTAATTTAGATACTATAGTTATCAAAGTTCAAGTTTTTTCTTTTCAGTACGATACTATATCGACGAAGTTTAGAAAGAGAAAAAAGCCCTGAGTATCATTCTCCTCATGTTTCATCAAACGAAAGGATAGAAGATATCTCGCCAGGGGTGATGGTAGAAAAAAGCACATGGCATGGAATTTATGATCGTTCCGTTTCGATACACGTGAAACGGTGCGGACCAATAATTGAGCCAGCTGTAACTCCAGTGACGGAAGCTGCTGCTGCTCCGAACAACGAGAAATCCACTTGCCTAATGAACGACTCGTGGTTGCCGCAGCAGACTGCGTAAAAAAGTTCTTAAGCTTTAGATTCTCGTACGTTTCGATTCTTTCGTTTCGGTCGCTTTCACGACGATTTATCGATGATGATGGCGGGTCCAATTAACGAGAAATTTCCTACGCGTTGGAAAATGTCGGGACGCGGCATGCTTACGGCAGGGGACGGACGGTTTCGTTTCTTTAAAAAATTTATGACCAATCGGTTCGGTCTCGACAAAGATGATAACGAACCGGTCTAATGAAAGGCACTGCTCGATGGGAAAAGTGCACCTTGTGTTAAACTCGTTTCTTGGACCGTTTCAGGTCGCATGGTGTGTGCGATTGTGTGTGCTGATATGGCAACCTGTCGCCTGATGTCAGCCATTTGCAGCCGTTGTTGATGGTAGCGTGGTAAAATGGCGTATGTATGGAAAAAGCAGTATATTATTAAGCTCTATTTATAGAACATTAATCACTTTATTACAAAGTGTTGTAGATCAGTTTGTCATATGAATCTGGTACTTATTTTAACCTATTCTGTTTATGAAACTTATTTGTTTTAGATTCAGCAAATGAATAGTTAAATTTGCCTGTTCCATACACTTCTACCGAATATTCCAAAGCTCATTCGAGCTTTCATCTAATGTCGACAACATTCCAAAAGCATTTAATCATTTTACAAATATGAAATCGCACATACAAATTTGTAAGTTTCTTCAATTTTTAAAATTGTTCAAATTTTATTCAAAAAATTTCAATAATTTTCGCAAACACAAGTTTTAGTAAATTTAAACCAACCAAACCTTGAGGATATTTAATTATTTCGTGACAATTAAGAATTACGTACAGGTATAAACATTTTAAATTGTTATTTTTATAATAAATTGCATTTACAAAACTCTTTAACAAACATATAAAAAAAACCTGAAACGTTCAATGATCATTATTTCTCTTTTATCAATGAGGAAAATAACCGAACAGTTTTTTAGTTTTTTTATCTTATTTTGTGGCCAAAAAAGTATCATTTTTCATATATTTCTCGCAAATGAGAGAAAAAGTTTTGCTCAACTTTCCATTTCCACATTTATTTTAATGAGAAAAAGGAAAACCGAGTCACACGCTTTTTTATGTGAAAGCTCTGACTAACTGACTCTCCATGCAACCACTCTTAACTTTCCTCCAACTATCCTTTTTCTCCCGTCATTGCCATGGTGATGGTAGTTTTCGTTCCCTGCGCTTATCACTAGTGGTAGCAGGCAGTAGTAGTACTTAGTCTGTTGAAGTTTTCCCCAGCGCATCACTACTATATATTTAGCTGCCTTCTTGGGCGTCCATAAAAAGTGGACGGATATTTTATGCCTTTATTTTTATTCCTATATTAATTTACTGTCCGTTCATCGAGCATACGGGAAAATAGACTGGTGTTTAGGAGTAGAAATGGATGGATGGCAAATGGATAGGGTAGAGCAGGAGAGCCATACGTCTAACAGAAGTGTATGGAGTGCGTTTGGCTTTGCTTGTGCGGCGAGTGGAAGATACTACGATATTATCGCGCTATTAGCACCGGTTTTCGACCATTTGCCAAGCTCATCAAAACAATAATCATTAGAATAATCGTCGATGGTTATTGCGCGTATTTGTTGATTAATTTGATTTTTACACGTCATTTTTTGGGCGTGTGCTGCTTCACAAAACCGAGTGAAGTGTGAGAAGGAGTAGAGTTACTTTTTCGATCATGATATCGCCAACCAACACAAACATGTTTCCCCGTTTGAAAAGTTTGAATAAAATCACCTGGCACATCGCGACAAACGAACGTAGCTGAGATACAATGCACAAGCTAACTTAACGACGTACGTGTGAAAGCAAATACTATAAAACACGCTAAAGAAAACATCAAGAATGTCGCAGTAACGACAAGTGATTATAAAACTATCAAAATCAAAACACCACTTCAATTGCAGTGCAAACTGTTGCATCGTCTCATGCACAAGTTAGACTTCATTCCCGCGACAATGAACAATATCAACGTACCACGTTTGCAGTTACTGTTGAAGAGTTACATCGGCGCCCTTGTCACCCTGTGCGTATAACCTAAGTGTACGCATCTTGTGTGTATATATACCTTGGAACTGTCAAATAAAATATAATCAGTTAAGCTGGAACTGTTAAACAGAACGGAACTGTGTGATAAGATATTTGTCGGTTTCGTCAAGCTAACTCATCAGGTTATGGGCCCAGATAGAGGCTAA